>JAJEJO010004554.1:217339-277932 GCA_020662805.1 Glaucomys volans
CACACACACACACACACACCACTGCTGTTTGGTCCAATCTGTTGCCTGCTTAACAACAGCAGAATGACAAGCAACATCTGTTTGTAAAAGAGCCAAAATCAAACCTTAACATTTTTTGGCTAGGTTTCTTTTTTCCCCTGACTCTAAAATGGGAGGGGGCACAAAAGAGAAATATTAAGATTTATATTCTGTGTTGGCTCCAATGAGGCAGCATCGTCACGCCCCTAGGGCTGTTTGAAGGTAAAGCAATTTTAGGGAAAACCACTGCAGTACTTAGGGTTGTTTCCCTGGCAGCAAGTCCAGTGACATAAATTGTTAAAAGTCTGTTTTTGTCTAAATGCTTCATATTCATCTTCTAATTAGAATTACAGGGCCTTTTGTGTTGGGAGGAGCGAAGGATGATGAGAGAAAGGGACTAAAGCAAGACAGAGAAAGGAGGGAGCGCCGTTGTCTCTCCCTCGTTGATAACACACAGGCGTACACACAGGCACACCCGCACATATGCCACACGCAGGAGCGTGCGCTAGGAGCAGCGAGGCTGCCGCAGAAATCTGCACAGCTGTGGCCATCAAAAACAGGCTCTAGCATTCCCCCACGGAGATGTGGGTTTCTGGAAAGCTACCAAGAGTCCACAAAGTCACAATGCACAGGATCAGAGCCACCTCGGTGGTGGGGGGCGGCTGGTAAGGAAGAGAAAGCCTCCCTCTCCAAAGGCGACAATTTTGCCCCAGCTGAAGGGAGATAGGCTGTGAGAGACTCGACTCCCATTTCACTCAGGATTTGGAAGAAACCCACACACATTAAGGGAAAAATAAATTCAGACAAGTTGCTAAGGAGACTTGTGTAAACTCCAAGCACAGACATATTTCCTGGCCTTTCCCCCTGCACTCCATCTTGTATTCTGAGCACGCAGCTCTGCGGCAACGCTGCTCCAACCTTCTGCATTAATCTTGGCCTTAACCGTGCAGACTGGCAAAGCTCACTGGTTGTAGATATCATCATCTTTCAAACTTAACAAGTTAAAAGGGTGTGTGTGTGTGTGTGTGTGTGTGTGTGTGTGTGTGTGACTAGTTGTGGGGAGAGAATAAGAAAATCTTAATTTGGAATTTTTAAAATATCGGTGTTATACAAAGAAGAATATTGACACTGTGTATTTTGGGACTAGTGGGCAAAGGGAGAGGTAAAGCATCTCGCTCTGGAAATTTCCTCTTGCTCCCTTGTCCTTTCTCTGTGCCCCTCGACAACCTGATCCCACATATCCTGTTAAAATTGTGTCCCCTGGCAGATGTAAGCAGAGCCCAAATAACTACGGATGATAGTGGAAGCGCCCAGGTTTCAGCAGAAAGCAGTCCTTGCCACAAAGTGGAATTCTGTCCTTGTTCCCTTGCTCAGGAGCGTGTCACTGAGATCAGCTCTTTGAAAACAAACTGGGGCAATACCTAAAACCTCGAACTCAAACCTATTTGAATTCTAAGCCAGATAGCATTTCAGAAGAGTCCAGCCTGCTCTCCATTCTGGGGAGCAGAGAACTTCTCCCATAGTGATACATCTTCAGTAGCAGCTGATGCATGTCAACATTTGACTTAGGGGGAAATTAACATTTTCTTTCAGCACAGAGATGTTTGTACTATGGAAGCCAATATTTTCCTTTCTCAGCCCTCTGTATTAGAATTTCTACAATTTTCCCCAGGACAGAGAGAAAGTAGACAACAAAAAGCCCAAATCATTGTTCAGGGTGCTGGGGTAAACCACGTGTGCTGAAGTTTCATCTGTGAATGGGTTTGTGGGTATTTCTGTGTTTTCATGTATTTATGTTTGAATGTGGTTTTGTACATGTCTCACTGTGTACATACGTGTCTTTAATGCATTTTCACAAGTGTGTATGTATGCCCATGCATTTACACTCATGCATGTTTGTGTGCACTGGGTGTGTTTTCTTGTGTTTGCATGTATGTGAATTTGCATGTGCATGTACAAGTAAAAATGAGTGGCCCTGCCTCACCACGATGGTGAGATTGGCCAAACACAAACCAAAGTAGTTGAGGGGTGGGCATCTGCTCCACCCCTTCCAAAATTAGGGAAGCTCAGAACATTTGTCCACCAGTCATAACAGAAAAGCTCGAATGATGTGCAACCCATCAAAACCACTGATGTAGCTGCTGTTCTTGGAGGGGTGGCCATGGCACAGTGTACTGATAAAGGAATAGAAGTTTTTGCAATCAGTGCAACGGGTTGGGTGTGTTTCTTCATGCTCCAAGAAGGCTATGCTGCTTCCATCTCTTCACTCTGCCAACCTTTATTTGGTTTTCACACTTCAAGGCTAAAGCAAGCTGTGCTGCCTCAGTTGAAATAAGGCCGCCAGGCATCTCTTCAACTAGCAAAAGGAAGGTTTTCCTCCTGCCATTCACAGAGTCCTGCAACTAGCCCTGCTTGTGTACCCTTTACACATGGGACTCCATGAAACTGAGACCTTGATTTTAGGGAAGGGGGATCCTTGCAGTTTTTTAAATTTTTTAATGACCTTTTCCCTCAGAGTATATCCTCAGAACCATCACAACTCCATCAAAATGAAAAAAGAACCTGGTCTGAGATGAGCAGGGTGGATCTACCCAGCAGGTGACAGGGCCTGAGAGCCTGGGGAACAGGGAGGGACACCTGCATTTTTTCATTTGTCCCCAAAGCTGCAGTAGCCTGAGCCCTGCCTGGTCTTCAGTTGGCCTATGTGTCCTGTTTGCTGGGGTGGAAGGATTGTCTCACCCTAATGAGAAGACGTATTTGTTAGGACACTGCATGATCCTATATCATCATGAGAGGAAGAATTAATTCACAGGATCAGTGTAACCACGGGTCCTAAAATGGAGTTCTCCTTTCCATCTAGATTGCCCCCAAAGTGCTTTTCCTTACAGGTTGGTCTACTGCTTCCTCAAATTCCCCAAAGGACAGAAATCATATAAGATACCTTTCATTATACCACCAAGTGCTTTTCCTCCAATTCTGAAAATCCTTTGTGGGAACAAAGGAAAGATATTAGTAAACAAGCAATCACCATGGCAAGGCTAGCCTGTAAGGGAGATTGCATCAGAGGCAAAAAGAGTGAATTCAGGTGCGTTTCAGATTTTAAAATATAGTTTTCACATTATACTGAAAAATCTTTAAGGAAGCCTGTTCTTTAAGATGTGGGGAAAAAAATTAGTCATATTAACATTGACTGGCAAACTAACATGCTGCCCAATTCCACCTAAGAATCAGTCTTATGCCCTGCATGCACAGTAAGAATGTTCTATTTCTCTATCTTTCATGAGCTAATACTTCAAATTGCAAAATGCTTTACATATCATTCAGGAATTGTATCCTAAATCCAGTATTATCATTCCATGTTGTGCAGAGTTGGCATAGAAGAAAGTTAAGTTTTCCAAATCTCAGCTATTATTGTAATGGCAGCATCAAAGATCAGATTCCTCTCACCTCCCTAAGCTGTGAAAGGGTTCTAGGTCTGGCTAAGGGAATTTGGAGATGTCCCTTCTCCCATTCTGCTTCACTTGTCATTCTACTGTGTTTTATCACTTATAACCCTAGGGTATACCATCTACCTATACTCCAGAAGCTGCTATGTGGGTCATTCCACAAACTAAATGACCAAATGGGTATACTGAGGAATGGAGTCAGAGATCAACTAAAGGTCAGAAGGGTCAAGACAATCTAATTGTTCATTAGTATAATTCTGATAATGAGTGACAGATAACAGATCAGAGTGTCACAACTCTGCAAAGTGGTTTAGCTTAGCTTATCTAGACTCAGACTAGAACCCATCTGTCAATTGTTAGTACTGTCTGAGCTTCTAAAGAACTAAGGAGAGAGCAAATTCAAGACCCGAAGAAAGGGTATTAAGTTCAAAGTGTCCTATGAAATATTTTTACTTGTTGGCTATGTAGCCATAAGTCAAGTGATTATTAACATACAGTTTTAAAATTACTAGAGTTCTTCGGGGGCATTGGAGTGGTTAAGATGGTATTCTTAGGTAGAATTAATCCCTAATATCACATTTGTACTTTCATTTCATATAAATTATTTATTTCTGACATTTAATATGGACCAGACATCACCTCATGGATGGCTCATCAAGGCAAGATCATATTTCCCATTTATTATGGTGTGGTGTTTTTAGTGTGGGAGACAAGAATGGGTGGGGTATATGGAAAATCAAGTTTTGAATCCCATAGAAATGATTTGTAAACAAAAATGACTGGCAAAAGACAAGAGAGAATACAAAACTTCTTCAAGAAACATCTAACTTATGCCTTGAAGAGCTCTAATGCTACCTTTTTTATTTTTATTTTTTCAAATTAAATCACTCATGCTAACTCTGATAGATTGATACAAAATGCCTGAAATACTAATCCAGAAGGATTCTGAAATTGTGTCTGATCTCAATAGAAGGAGTTTTATGAGCAGTTAGTAAGTTATTCCTGTCATGGGCGAAGAAGATTGACAATGACCTCTGCTACCAATTATTTGCCATTCCTGACTGATCTGATGGGATTTGTTGTTACAAATTCATACATACACACAATATATCAATATAATTTGGCCAATATCACTCCCCCTTAATCCCTCCTTCTTCCCCTTCTCTCATCTCCTGGTCCTTTTCCTCTATTGGTCTCCCTTTGCTTGTCATGAGATCCCTGACACCTTCTTTCTTTTTCTGTTCTAGCTTCCACATGAGAGAAAAAATATAACCCTTGACCTTCTGAGTTTGACTTATTTTGCTTAACATAATGGTTTCAAATTCCATCCATTTTCCTGAAAATGACATAATTTCACTTTTCTGTATGGCTAAATAAAACTCCATGGTATGTATGTATGTGTGTGCGTGTGCACACGTGTGTATGTGTGTGTATATCACATTTTCTTTCTTCATTCATCCATTGATGGACACCTAAGCTGGTTTCATAGTTTGGATATTGTGAATTGTGCTGCTATAAACATGGGTATGCATATATCTCTGTAGTATGATGACTAATTCTGGATCCTAAACTTTTCTTTTATCATAGTCTTTGTCTTTCTAATGACAATGGGGATAATCTACTCAGCAGTCTCTAATGTGATACATTTTTGGATACCTCAAAAATATTTTTATTAATATATCATCTCTAGAAGTTCTACCTAATAAAGAAGTTCAGGTTGATTTTTATCTTCCATGAAGAAAGACTTACAATGTTATTCACATGAACTTTTGAATGCATGGTACGTTGTTGGAGTGAAGAATAGCAAAACAATTCACAGTCCCTGTTCCCCATCTCTGGGAGATGTGTGCCTACTGAGAGCTAAGTCTCTTTTGGAAGCAAAAATATCAAGAAAAATAGAAATGTCTGTGCAGCTGAAACCTCCAAATCCATTCATCCTAGCTCTGGGTCTCTTTAAATCTATGTAAGACAATATATTTTATAACAAAGGACTCTCCCAGAGCAATGCAACTGGACCAGATCCACACTGCCATTTCTCCTGGGAAGCTTGGAAGGTTTCTGGTGATGAGTGGGGGTGGGTAGGAGAAAGGAGAGGACACTGTAATGAGCTATGGATACTTGCCACCTTACATCATTGACACTGCCAGGCTCCTTCCTGCTAGGAGACTAGACAGCTATGGCTGGACAGCACATAAAATCAGCAGACTTGCCTTTATTTAGGACACTCTATCACAGACAGAGAGGCCAGAAAACCTTAGGCCCTGAGAAACCCCAGTAAATGAGGTCTCACTGTAAATTCATGGGTTCACTAATGAACTGCTGCCCTATGGGGAGGCCAGACTTCTGGCTGTGGTGCAAGTAAACCAAAGGAAAGTTCATTTTGAAGCACAGAGCGCTAAGAGGACCACAACAGACTCTTTTGCTCCTGTTAATCTAGATATCTCTGCTGATCTGGAAATCCCCCTTCCAAAGAGACAGGGTAGAGCTCCCCAAGGGACAATTAGGTACTGCTTCCAACCTGTGGGGTACCCAACCTTATTTCCATGTTTCCAAGATGAGACAGAGGACACTTTGCTAGGCTGGGCCCTAAGATACTAAGCATTGAGGTGTTGTAAAGGTGGACACCATCCAGTCAGGGAACAGAGGTCATCAGTCCTCTTGTAACTGAGCAAAACAGATAGGACTCATGGGTTTGCTGAAGTTAGACAATCACCTAGTCCATCCTTCTGTCACCAGGGAGGACTACAAATGCATTCTCCAGCTCCGCCCCACTTTCAATGCATTTGGTAAATGGACATGGAGGGTCAGAGCTGCCAGATGTTTTTCAGTGACCTGTGTGCATGCAGTCAGGGATTAAGATCAAGTCACTGATGAGTTTTCCTTGTGAACCTGGAGCCCTTAGCAGAAGTGGTGACCACAGGAGACAGGAGCCTTTACCTCCACAAGAGGAATTTGCAAGGAGACTTAGAAGTTTGACCTCCAAGGGGAAGCCTGGTTAGAGATTAGAAATAAAGTACAATAAAAACTCTGTCTGGAACAGGTTTATGTAAGATCCCCTGAGTAACAGAAAATTATGAGAAACTCCATCCGGGAGTTGAGTTGAGCATCATAACCTTAGTTTCTGCACATCTGTAAGTCCTATTAGTGATTATGAGATTGGATTGCCTGTGGATGGATTTGGGAGCTGCGGTTACACTGAGAACCATGAAGATATGAGACCTAACATATGGCCACCTCCACCCCCAGCTCAGAGCTTCCTTTGCAGGGGATAAGAGCAAGTGGATCATGAGATCCAGGGTACCCCCTGCCTAAATTACCGCTGCCATCCATGAGCAGGAGTGAAAGTGTGCATCTCTCCAGCAATTGCTTATTGTTGACAGAGTTAGCAGGTAAAGATGTTGCTATGCTGCTGCTGCAACCCAGAGCTGAGTCTTCTTCTCAGTAGTTCACAATTGGTGGCAAAGGCTTCACTAGATCCTCACTAAGCTAACATGAAAGGCCCGAAAAAGAGAAACACTTGCTAACTGCCTTTCTTACAGCATATGGCCAACTGGCCTCCCTAATGCTAATACGACAACATTCCTATTTAAATATCTGAGCAGAGGGCTCCAAAATGGCACTGTCTCTGTTGTGCATTTCCTTTTTCTTCCTAATAGATCTCTGCCTTCACTAGGTTCCCACTTCCCTACACATGCATACTCACAAATGGGCTGCACCAGATGGGCTCTTAATCATAGTAATCAACTGGGAAATTAAATGTTAGAAAATCCAGCTAGTCTCTGAATTTTCCCACTTGAGATTAGGAACTGAGCTGTCACCATGTCCTGTATGAGACCCAGGCTGCTTTTTATAGAAGGGCCAATGTGATGGCTCCGGTTTGGGCTTCATGCTTTATGGATGTTTGTATTTCTTTCCCAGAAAATGACTGCAGTTCAATTCAGTTTTGTTTCTGTTCTGACGGCTGCTATTAATACCTCCTATTTACAGAACACACACCTCGGAGGAGCTCAAAACATTTACAGAAATTAACCAAGCCTTGCAACATCCTGTCAAGTGGGCAGGGACTAGATATTACTTTCTTCGTTTAAGAGGAAGAAACTGAGCTATTAAGAGGGTAAATTTCTTTGCTTGCCACACAGCCAGGACCCCATCGCCCACTCGTTTCAGCCTCTCAAAAGCTGCCAAATGAGGTAGGTATTTATTTACACTGTGTTCACTAGCTTATTACTCTAGTATTTTTCAGATACACATATGCACACACACATGTGCGTGCTGTAAAGTCCTTGTGCAAATACTGTGTCATCTTCCCATGAATCTCCCAAGAATGTACTGTAAGATTCCTCTAGTAGGTGACCAGTAAGTGACTGACTGGCTTGCAAGAAGCCAATACCTCTTCTACAGCACTACCCTCTCTCTCGTCTCAGAAGACTCCTAGATTGGCTCAACTGTCACTTCCTCAGGTGACCCTGAGGTCCTCTCAGGAGTTAGGTTTTTGGGTGATCCAGTCATCCCCACCTCATCGAGTGCTTCCCATGTTGCAATTATTAGGAAAGCATAGTGAGAAGAAAGGAACTTTTTTTGTCTTTGAGACAGATGGGACTCCACTGGAGTCCTGGTTCTGCCATTGGACAAGGCAATTAATTTTTCTCTATCTCCTTGTGTATAAAATGAGTCTGATAATATCTGCTTTGGAACTCATTGGGGCACTATTTTTTTGTAATAGGAGGAAATAGGAATGATTTGCTCTTCATTAATATTGCAATGGTCAAATACATGAGGGTACATCAATAGTGGGGGATACTCTGTAGCCATTATAAAGACTAGCCAACAGAAAGAAAAAGCTGGCAGAGAAATACTTCTAAGACATATTAAGTGTGAAGAATGAGTTGCAGAGGATACATATGTTTCTCTCCATATGGGAAAGCTCCCAAGCTATGTTCTTGTTACATGTAGACTTAATGAAAGGAAGGGAATAAGATATATGAACCAGATAAACTGAATGTAGCATATATAAATAAAATGCCCTGAGAAGGCATTTACCACTGTCACTGTGCTAGGGTTCCTTGGGGGTGAGGCTGTGTTTTAAACTTTGTAGCTCAAGCTCCTGGCACACCATAGTAAAAGAAAATTACTCAATGAAATGACCTAATCAGGAATCAATTGTCGAGTCAGGAAATAAGAGCACTAAAGTGAATCACAGAGAGTCTTATGTATTGTTTGGAATGTGTTGAATGTAGGGAGGCAGCGTTGTCCTTTGGGAAGAAACAGGATGGAGAGTCATGAGGCCTAGATTCCAGATGAGTATTTCTTAAAGTAGCCCCAGGACCACCAGCAGCCACGTCTCCCAGGTGGCTTCTAAATCACTAGGATTCCTGGGTCCCACCCCTGATCTGAATCAGACTTTTTGGAATTATGACACAAGAAGCTGTGTTGTGCATAATTTCTCACTATTTTTCAGCTTTATTGAGATACAATGAAGAATAGAAATTGTACATATTTAAGGTGGATAACTGGATATCTTTATACAGGTGCACACTATGAAATGATCACCACAGTCAAACTAATTAACACATCCCTCACCTAACAAAGTTACCATTGTCTTCCTTCCCTTTTTCCTTTCTGCCTTCGTTTCTCCCTCCCCTCCTTCCTGACTTTCTTCTTTCCCTTCTTCCTTCCTTCCCCTCCATCTCTGCTTCTTTTTCTTTTTCTTTTTTTTTGTCTCTTTTTTTTTGTAGTAAGAATACTTGAGATCTAAGATCTATCCTCTTAGCAAATGAAGGAGAACTCAGATAAATGGATTGGAAGACTTCACCTTGTTAAAATGTCCATACTACCTAAAGTGTCCCCCAGTTTCAATGTAATCACTATCAAAATCCCAGTGGCATTCTTCATAGAAATAGAACAACATTTTTTAAAAATCTTAAAGAACCACAAAATACTACTCCTTATGGCCAAATCAATATTAAGCAATAGAACCAAGCTGGAGGTATTGTATTTCCTGACTCCAAAGCACATGACAAAGCTACCATGACCAAAACAGTATGGTGCGGTTGTTAAAATGTATAGACATCAGGAAAAAAGCTTCCTGATGTTGGTCTTGGCAATGGTTTTTTGAGATATGACACCAAAAGCATACACAGCAAAAGCAAATAGGTGGAACTGCCTCAAACTGAACACCTCCATGGCGAGGGAGCATCCAGCAGAGAGAAGGCAGCCTAAGGAGCAGTGGCATATACTTGCAAGCCATTTGTCTCGCAAGGGGTTAATATCATTCTTATCCACAGATACAAGCATGAGAATGGATGGTTTTGCTCTTGTTCTGACTCCGTTTGACTTTGAGCAGATCATAACCTTTCTAGAATATACTTCTCTACGATGTAGGGTCTGGATTTCAAATGCTCTCTTAAGTTGTCAAATTCTATACCATGACTAATCCAATCCCCTGCCTTGTTGGTAGCCTACATATAAGCCACAGAAAGTGGACTGTCCAAACCTGGTTTGAGCTGTCCTTGGGTTCCATTTGAACACCTTTCAAATTCCAAAGCTGCTTGTTATTGATCCTTGATTCGTCATTCTTTATTTACTAAAACCAACCAGCAAGGACATTGAGCATTGGTTCTCGACAATTAAAATCTAAATTTAATTTTTAATACATTTGTGTCATAATAAATGCAGTGTGATAACATAATAACTATAACAATAAAACAAATACATTCTGTCTCTCTTACACACACACACACACACACACACACACACACATAAGGAAAGATAGCTTAAAGACTTTGGAACAGATACAGAAAACAATGTCAGGGGAAAATTACTGAAGAATGCCAATAGAATGTTCCTCTCTGACCTGGTATGGCTGGAGTAGGAAGAACACATCCAGTCATCTTTGTGGGAATTGAAAGTCAGGAAAGCTGTTGTCAGAGTGGAAAAGGGGGACCCTACCATATTTTCAGTGTAGCGGGACAAAAAAATGGCAATTGATAGAACCCTCCAATAAAACCCAGAGGTTCTTAGAAGGCAAAACTCAAGATAAATTCACCACTCCTTTGGTCTTCAGACAGAGTTTCTCCGAGTTAAGGATAAACAGTTCTAAGTCTTAACAAGGATGTTCTGAAAGAGATTCCTACCACAGGAAGATATAGAGGGGCCACCCAACGCAAAAACCAGAGTCAAAAGATTCCTTCAAAAACACCTTGAAATAGACTCATAAAGAAAAGGCAAGATTACTGACGCTCTCACAGCGTCAATGGTTTGGGACTGATGAATTCCTTGGGTCTAGGACACTGCCTGGTACATAGTTAGGTAAAAAATAAATATGCATGAAATGAACACAAAGCGTGGATTTGTTTTCTTCACCCTACTTACTAAGTGCACAGTTTTGGGTAACTTCCTGTATTACTCAGAGCCCCAATATCCTTATCAATAGAATTGGAATACTAATGAGATATATTTCACAAGGTTACTGGAATCACTGAATGAAATGATGCATGTGAAAGTGACTAGCCTTGTCACTAGCCTCATTAAGCTTTCAGTCAATATTTAAAAGAAGACATTTACTTTTGCAATGGTATAGGGTGATAGTCCTTTGAGCCTTGTTTGTCTTCCTTGTAAGCCTGATAAAGTAGAGTGTGATTTAGGACTGTCCCAGAGGCACTGCTTCTGGAATTCTCCAACTGTTTTAATTCTAGTGTTTTATGATATTCATCTGGGCTCTATATTCCCTTTAGTAATTAAAACCAAATCACAAACATGCAATATAAGTCTTTTTGTCAAAAAACAAGAGTCTAAAGATTCTTTCAGACACACCTTGAAGTAGACACATAAAGTTAGACTGAGATCATTGATGTTTATACAGAGTCAATAGTTTGGGACTGATGAATTCCTCAGATCTAGGACGCTGCTCAGCACATAGTAAGTATCAAATGCATGAAATGAACACAAGATCTGATGCTTCCAACCAATAAAAGTGGGAACATTTTTTTAGGAGTTGGAGGACATGGATAGGAGATATGGAGGAGCTAAACTCCCAAATTAATTGGAAAGCAGAATTAAGCAACTTACCTAGAAGTAAGCTTACTTCTTCCCAGTCTCCTAGATTGCTGGAGTTAGACATTTATCAACCTTCTACCAAACACATTGCTGTGGTTTTAAAGTGTCCCCTCCAAAATTCAGGCATTGCCAGAGTGGTAGTATTGAGAGGAGGGGCCTTTATGAGATGATCAGGCCATGAGGTTCCTCCCTCCTGAATGGAATTCATGCCCTTTTAGAAGAGACTGTGTATCATGAGGTCTCTTGCTCCTCTGCTTTATTTCTTGGGAGGATGCTGGTTTCCCCTACTCTGGAGGAGGCTGCCCTTGCCAGACAATCAAACCTGCTGGTGCCTTGAACTTGGACTTCCCAGTGTCCAAAACTGGGAGGAGTAAATTTCTACTTTTTGTAAGCTACCCAGTCTGCCGTGCTGTTATAGCAAGTGCAAAACAGACCACGACACCCACATTCAGTCACCTCAAAAATATAGAGCTTTTCTTGTAAAAATTTCTAAGGGAAAAAGTTAAAATTCCTTAAGTTACAGCTGCCATCTTTGGAATCCTTGGACCCAGAAGCAGGAAACTGACCAGGAGCTCTTAGATTTGGTCTCTTTCTTTTTCTTACTGCCCCTGACTCTACTTCCTGTCAGTCTCCCTTCTGCTCACTCCTACTCACTTTCACTCTCACCTATGAGGTGATACTTGTGCCTTATCTTGTGCCTTCCATGTAAGCAGGTCTCACACATTTCTTGTTCACTGTTATGTGCCGAGCCTTTGCATAGTGCTGAACATTCAGAAGTACAGAAAAAAATATTTGTTAAATAAATTCTGTATGAGTTGAGAAAACACAGGGGATTCCATATAAAATAAAAACTCATTGTTTTACTCTCCAAAACTCCCCAGTCATTTCTACTGTATCTCACTATTTTCTTTTGCTAGGCATACATTTATTATTATGTATTTCATGTATTTATTTGTTTGCTTCCTTATGAGTTGTGAGAGCCTCAAGAATGAGGAAAATGTCTTCCTCCTCTGCATCCTCCCACTAAGAGCCACTCCAAGACTCCACTCACAGTGGTGGTGATTCACCAAGCATGGTGGATTGACTCAAAACCAACTGGATGGGTACAGCCCACTCTGGACCTTCCAGGGGAGAAGGGACCACATCTCACACCTCCTGGGGCACCTAGAGCAATGCTTGAGGCCTGAAGGACACTCACTAAATATTGACTGAGGAAGGGAGAGAAGCACTATGAATGAATGATACTCAAAATAAACATCCAAATGTTTCAATGAAGTCAAACATGCAGCAAAATAAATGAATGTGCTTTTCTATTCATCCTACCCTGAATTCATTCAACAAGTAGTTATTGAATGCCTAATTTGTGCCAGCCATTGTATTCAGTAACAGTGACTTGAAGGTGAATTACATGTGAGTGAGAAAAGAGGTCTGCATGGAATTCCCACTCCAGTGGGGAAGGTTGATGGTACCGAAGTGATTGCCCATGTGCTGGCAGTCCCAGTGGGCAAGGAGAGAATACCACCTCTCACAGAGGTGCTGAGGAGGCACAGAGCAGACAGTGGGTGGATAGGGAAAGGAAAGAGGAGACAAAAGAATGTTCAACCAAGCTCATCTGATCCTGCAGCAAGAAACTTCTTATTTCAGGATATTAGTCACTCTCTAAACTAACGGTTATGTGTTGGAAAATTTTGGTGTAGCAAACAGACATCTTTTGTGCATAGTGATATTGACAATCATCAGCCCAAATACCCCAACATTCCTATTTGACTGACTCACTTGACAGATTCAAATGCCCGTGTTCAGATTTAGTGTGACCTCTCTGACCTTGGCATTGGCATATGAGGTATTCTGGTATGTCTTAACATGTATGAAAAAGTGAGCAGCTTTGGTTTTGCTTAGTTTTCACAGAGATATGTGCCAGGTCACCTTTCACCTGGCATTCAATGTATTATTCTGCATCGGGGATTCATGGTCAGTAGGGAAAAGTGGAAGATGTAGAGGAAGAGGAGGAAAGGCATTTGAGAAATTGTCAAAAAAGAAACACATGAACGTAAACACTAAATAAAACTACTGAAAATGGAATCAAAAAATAAGACATAATGTTCAATTAGAATAAACTCAAAATCTGGTACAATTACTTTGAATGTCAAAATGGGTAAGAGGAAAGCCAAGGTGCTCCAGTGTTTGGCCACACCCAGCTCTGTGACCTGACACTAAACCCAGCTCTGTCCTAAACTTCTTCACCTCCAAGAGCACCCAGGTCTGCCCCTAGCAGAAGTGCCATGGTAGATCCCAGACTCTCCATGTGTGAAACAAAACCCTCAATGTGGTGCTAATAGGAGAGATGGGAGAGGCCATTGGCTCACAAACAGGGATGTGCACGTGAGTGTCTCTTTGTGTTAGCCTGTATACAAAGTGGGAGTGTGAGAACAATAAAGCAAATCTTTAAACAGAATGATCCTTCTCAGCAAGCATGCCTTTTCATCACATATCTCAGATTTTCTCTCTCTGAGAGAAACACCATGGCTGACAACCAAGGGTTTTGAAACCAGTCTACACCAGGTAGTAGTTCTAGATGAGTTGCTTAACTTTCTCATACTCTTTCCTATCTGAAACCCATTAAGTTGGAAAGCAAGTAAAGTTACCTGTCACCCATAAAATGCCCGATAAATGTGAATTATGGTTTCTCTTTTCCTAATAGAAATACAAGGTAAGAAATACCAATGCTGTGTTTGTTTGCTTAAATGTATTTGCAAAACAAGGAGGATTATAGAGTAGTGTAGAGAGCAACTTGGGACACACATCAGAAATACAGTGTGGAGAAAGCACTTGTGAGTAGCAAAAGAGGAAAGAAGAATGGCACAGCTCCTTTGGCGGGACACGGCTTTGCTTCACTCGTTTGTTCTGTGACCTCCCTGTGATTCCTGCAAATGACCACTTGCTCCTGAATGCCAGTGCCTCAGTTCAGTGATGGCTCAGGAAGAAGGTGGCAGCTGTAGGCAGCTGTCCTAGTTCGTGGCCATCCTTTCCCACTCTAACTTTTCAGGTGAGTCTTGCCACTGGGACAAGAGGCTAGGGATTTCTGGAACACACACTGTTGCCCTGACTTGATCTCATATCCCTGAGTCAGGTAAGCTGACGCCATTTTGATTTTGCTTGTTATTTCAATTATGAAAGGCAAGATTGGGAGAAAGAGAAAAGATGTACATCCACAAGGCTGCTGTGTTCTGTTTGAATGGAGGTAATTGCAAAGCTCAACTGCTAGCAAACTAAACAGCAATTCACACACACTCACAAAGGCTCATTCAAAAGCCTTACAACCATATTCTCTAAAACTTCTACTTGTCATAGAAAACAGATATAGAAGGCACTTTCTTTCAGTGGTTTGTCAGTCAACTGAGCCTCAGAAATCTGTTCATAAACACATTACATGGGGAACTTGCATTTTCTATATTGGCATAATATAAATAAAATACAAATAATATGTTACTTTTATTATAACATAAATATATCATGAGTCCATCTATCCAACAAATATTTATTTGCTAAGTTCAGTGGATTAGACAATGAGCTAGACCAATAGAAATGCACACATGAAAAGAATTTTTATATTCCCTTGAACAATATTTACTGATATAGTTGAGATACAGATTTTACAGTGAAACCAGCTGTTATGTTTTTTTCAGCACATTACATTTAGCTTTCATGATATTTCATAAACTTAAATTTTTCATTCTTAATGCATTTTCTCTTCAAAAAATTGTTTTTAAGCCAATCTCACCAAAGTGTCCTCTCTAAAGAAAATGGGATTCCCTATTTAAGATGATTTTACACTTGCTATGGAAATATTGATTCAAAAAGAGAGTCTGAGATTGGATACTCTTTGCCTGAAACCCAAGTAGAAAGGAAGAACATGATGAAGGAAGCAGGATGATGAATGTCCTCAAATAAAGTCATCTTTTCTCATAGTTTCTAAGACAAGTCATGTTTGCAGGGCTCTTTAGAGAAATGAATAGGGTTTGGGGGCTGGAAATGTATCTCAGTGGTGCAGCACTTGCCTAGCATGCACAAGACCCTGGGTTCAATTCCCAGCACTGAAGAGGGAGAAAGAGGGAAAGAGGGATGGATGAACAGCAAGAATAAGATAATGATGTTCTCATGCACACATCCCTAATTAAGTTAGTTTCCTTTTCATTCATTCAGCAAATATTTATGAGTACTTACTACCTGCTAGGAAAAGAAGATTATTAAAAAGAAAGTAAGAAAGAAAATGTCCCTAGCTAAATATGTGAATGTATAAACTATAATTTTTAATGGATTTAAAAAATTAAAACATGATTTTTTTAATACTTATAGAATGGGATGCCAGGAGTCTAGTGCCAGTTATTAGCCCTCTTTTGCCCAAAAGAGGCAGGTTAAAGGATGGGATTGTGGCATTTCTTAAGAGTAGTTGTTAAAATATATCAATGCTTATGAGGAATATACAATAGTAGCTAATAACTAGCATATACACGAAGGCAGGAGAAAATGCAAAGATATAGAAAGGAAGAAGAACATGGCACTGAGCATCAGCCTCCATGCTCCGGGGACATGAATTCCATGTGACTGTGACCACTACTTACTATTTATTGAATACTTCCCAAAAGCCAGGGACAGCAGAAGATTTATATATAACATTCTCATGTAATTTCCATACTCACATACTGAATCAGGTCATCTTTCCCCCCATTTTATCCATTTACTAAAGAAGGATGCATGACAAAGAGGAATGACAGTGTGGAAGTCCAGAGCCAGGATCCAAGCCAGGATCAACAGTCTGACTCCAACGGTTACCCTATGTTGCTAACCTCTGATCAAATTCAGCCTAAAATTCAAGGCAGAAAACGTAGCTGAAAGAAAACAAAGTGATCACAAAAATAGTGATTCTTACTTTTTGTTGGATCTTAAACCCCATCACAACTTTACGAAAGCTATAGACCCTCTCCTTGGAAACACGCATGTATGTTCACAATTTTGTATGTGAATGTTTTGAAGGTTTTCAAATTTGTCAAAACTAAGGCTATGAATCCGTGGCCTGAAAGTTGTTACTCAAGGACTCCAGATCACAGATAGGACTTGACTGGGGTGGTGTGCATAGACATGTCTCCTTGGCCAAACCAACCCAGCTGATGCAAAATCTCTAAGCAATTATTTACAATCATAGAATTGATCCTTAACAGGACTAGTCATAATAGAGTCCCAGAATTGTAAGGGTATTCTCAAAGATTACAAGTTCCAACCTGATTCTGGCAGCATCCTTTAGAGAGCCAACAGTAGTATCTAAGTTAGGAGGAAGGAAGGTTGCTAGAATCATGTCACCCTGTAGTTGGGCTGTGGGCCTTGGTCATGACCTTGAGGCTCAAGGAATTGGCTCGGGCAGACCCAAACTGAGTAGCCATTTCACAGACAGCTACAGCCCAGCAGGTCACTGCTCTCTAACTCTGTCATCATGACACTGCCATCTGCAGCAACTGAGCTGAGATTTCTCAAGACCAAATTTATCACACCCAACATTCCATTCTTACATAAGAATCACCTGCCGCGGTGCATAAATTTCAGCACCTAGCAGAGCCAAGGGTAATCAAGATTTAAAAGGAAGGGGCCTGAATAAATATCAAGCAGATTTCCTCTCTGTGGGGCTAAGTTCTGAAAAATCTTTGTGCCCTCACATGCCCCTCGAAGGAGACTGTCATTTTTCTACTTTCTGTCTGCATCGTCATTGCCGGGGGAATGATGCTAGAAGAGCCACAAGCAATCTGTCTTCTTGGAGGTTCTGTTCAAGCTATGACCTCAGTTCTCTCCAGTTTATGTCTCTCCTCACAAATTTCAGTTCGCTCTCATCACCAGCTAAATTAACCATAAAGCAAGTCTTCACTCACATTACTGAAGCCCAAGAGGACTCAGTCCAAGCCTGAAGCTGGGCCTCACTGTACTAAAGGCAGTGACGAGCCTAAGGGGAAATGCAGGAATGGCCCTCACATCCCTATGTTTGTATAGCACTTTGGTCATCTAGAAGATTCCCATTGCTTGAGACTTCAGAGTGGAGGTACAGTGTGTTTGCTGAAAGCTACAGAAGGAGGTAGCATTGTCTAAGGAGTGGTAGGATTGGGATAATCACGGATGGTGGAGAGGGCATAAGGAGGAGGGTTTCTCCTCACCTAAAAAAAGAGCCAAGAAAATTACCTACAGCTCTGTTTGGTGCGGTTTTGGGGAAATGATATTAAGCTTAACAAATATCTGAAAAGGTTTGACTCTGTGACCTTGGGCAAACCGTTCCCTCCTCTGGGTTTCCATTTGTTAAGATATAGGAATAGAAGGAAGCTTCTTCCTGCACCAGCATGCCAAGATGGAAGGTGGAAGAAAAGGCCTTTGAAGCCAACATAATTACTCCTCTGTCCAGGGAAATATAAACAACAATAACTGCACAGCCTTCAGCTCTGCTTTTGAATGAGTTCTTTGCTTCTGCCTGAGAGGTAAAGTAGTTCATTCCTTGGGGAAAAGTTGAATGTGGAATGGCGGGCCATGCCCTGTTCACTTTAGTTTCATGATGTCACACTGAATCATTAGTAATACAAAAAACATTCAATATAAAATTTCACTAAGTGTCCACCATGTGCCTAGGGCTACAGTATGTTCTGTGGGGTAAAAAGAGATTGTGTGACATGTTCAGAGGGTCTTCAAGTCCCTTAACATTTTCTCAGAGGTTTATATGCTCCATTTTTAAAAGCCAAGCACAAAATGAGCGATTATGTTTTAAAGTTCTATTTTTAAAAAATAAATATTACTTCTCTCTACTAACAGAAGTCACTGAGTTTGATCAAAAATTGGCTTGTTTTTATGCTCTTACTAATACATTCTGCACATGTTTTATTTATCTTTGCTATGCGTGTCTATGAGAAGCTTCGCTTTGGCATTTATAGGGCATATATTGGCTTGGATTCTGGTTAGATGCCTCTAGGTAAAGCACAAATAAGTCAATCAAGAAACTTTTGAATTTTCAAACAAATGCATGCTTGTACATTTTGAAGTTCCACTCCAGTGCAATCACTGTATGACATGAAAGCAAACTAAAGGAACTGTTTTTTGGAAACTGTCCTAATTCCTAAGTGTGCTCATCGGTAAATAGTTTTGCACATCCTTGGACTACCAAATGCTACCTTAAGCTAATTTCCAGTGACCTGCTGTTATTCTTCGGTGTGCACTTATTCTTATGCCAAGTAGATAGATGGTCAGTAATGTCATCTTCCCAGACTGCTTTGTTTTCCTTTGAAGTTTTCTAAGACAAGGCACTTATCAATATGAAATAAATGATAACTTCTAAAATCCACCTTGGGAACAAAACAGAACTTTTCTGAAAGTAAAAATGATTCAAATGGGGTCTCTCTTTCCAATGCAATTTATCTTCATTATAACCAGAAAGCACTTGTCCTAAATGTTCTGTATGAATAAACTTGTGTGAACTTTCTATTACATGTACTGTAATACATTAGGATACATAGAATGGTTATTCATAGGATTTTTCTAGTCATAGTCTATATTTCTAAGAAGTTTTCTTCCAATAATTTAAAGAACTATGTTTGGACCTTAGGTGTTCAGAATTGATTATACTCTTCAATTCATGAAATATGGAGGCACCTTAGGTCTATTGGCAGTGTGAACAGCAAAATAAAACAACAGGTATTTGGGGTGACCAACCCCTTCGATTTTCCCAGGATATAACACTTGCCATGAGAATGCTCTGGGCAAATGGGGAGTAGACCAGTCATCCTACAGGTATGACAATTCTCCATTTATCAGGATTACACATTTCAGCCCCTAGCAGAGCCAAGGAGCACTTTGTTGGGTAAACTGGGCATAGCATTTTGCTTCTCTGAGCTGTAGTTTCCCCATATACAAATTAGAGATATGGAACTGAGTCCTCTGGGGTCCAGCAAGACCCTGTTTACAACTAGACAGATCCTTGCCACTTCTATACCTTACTTTCACCTTGAACTTGAAGAAAACCCATGTTGTTGTTTGCCTGTCGGTGCACTACCATTCCAAAGTGCTAGCTTGAAATACCACGGGCAGCAGTGAATGGGGTCTTTGTCCTCATCACGTTATTCAGGAAGAACAACATTGCCACTCTGTGTTTTAAGGGAGTAGAGTGACTGAGAAGTTATAATTGTCATAGTTCTCAAAAGCACTGAAACAGGTATAACTTCTGTCTAACTTTCCAATTTCTTTGGGGAGGAAGCAAGTTGCAATTCTTAATAGCAATTTTCTATCTTTAGCTACACACGCTTCTAGTTATTAAGCTCAGTGCTGAAACTTTCCTAAACCTCTCCTGTTCTAAACTGGCCTTTGAGGACATGGATGAACAACTTTTTCACGATTGAAAAGGGTTCAGGGTGGAGAAGTAAACCCTTTGCATAACTGCAAACAGATATTTTCATAATAATCTCAAAATGGAAATCCAGAAGATCATGAACTATCCCCCATCCTGACTGCTACAATTTTATGAAACAAGTCAACTTAAATGAACCTCAGGAAAAATGACCAGGTGACCAGTTTTAAACCACAATATGGTAAAAACTAACATTTACCCAGGGTTTACTGTATACCTCAGTGCGGGATTTGGCCAATTAAACTTCACAATGATAATTCCAAGAAGGAACTGTTGCTCCCATTTCACAGGAAAGAAAAATGAGGCTGAGGGAGGTTAAGTAATTCACCACTACACACTTGATAAGGTTGGAGTTTGGATTTAAGCCCAAGCAGTTTGGCTCTAAAACCAGTGCTTATAGCCACCCGCCATAATAATAAATAATAAAAGCAGCTAAATGGTGTCCCTGTACAAACCAGACCCACGTCCAAGCACTAAGAAAACTCTTTATTGAGTAGACCTAAGACTGACCAGAACACATGTGCCTGTGGAGCTCAGCACGTGTGTCTACCTAGCTATTTAGGTCAAAAGGCACAGGCTTTCTGGTGGTAGGTATTAAAGGATCTGAAGAAAGAGATTGTAATCTGTTGATTAATTCAGAAGTGAGCTATATTGCCCTGCCAATCTGCTATGTTATTTCTTCAGTAACTCTATTTCCCTTCCTGAAAAATGAAGATGATATTTCTGAGGTGCCTATGAGAAATGTCTGGGTAAAATAATGGGAAAGCACAAAGCAAACTGTAAAGTGCTTTAAAACAATTATCCCATATGTCAAGCAGTTTTCAAAATAGCAATTTCTTCAAATGCCCTTGCAAAGCAAATGAGACACAGCTGCTGGAATGCTCTGCAAGGAGATGGAAATCCAGTTCTTTCAAACATTCAAGGAGAGAACACACACCGTAAAATTGCCCCAAAGATGAATTTTACAAGCATGGAAGTGTCATCAAATTTTTCAGCGGTTAATTCTAAAAGAGTGCCAGCATTGCAAAGATCAAACAAGGCAGTTCTTCAAGAGAAACTTGGGAAAATGCTCTTTAATGACCCTTGCATTAAAGTTAGAGATATAAATGACACTCACCTAAGGAGCAGGAGTGAGGAAACCAAGTTTGCCGGCTCTTCTCAATTTTTTCCAAAGACAAGTCTGTTGGGGGAAAAAAATAAGGAGGCTATTTAAAAAAAGGAAGGAAGGAAGGAAAAAGAAAAGCAAAGAAGGATGAGGTGTCCGTGGAAGGCTGTTAGGCTTTGGGAGTGACTCAGCACTTGCTAAGGGGCAGTGACAATTAAGAGTTTGTTGAAAGAACTCTAGTGAAACTCAGCATTCCCTATAATCTCAGAACAAGATTGCACCACTAAAGAAAATGTTCAGCAATGCATTTGGGGTGTGACAGAAGTTGCTTGGGGGTGAGGGAACTCGGGGATAAGTCACAAATTCCTTGGATGAAGTTACCCAAAGCTGGAGGAAGCTGGTTGGGTCTCTGCCCTCCTCCTAGTTTCTCTCCCTCTCTCGAGGGATTCCTGCTCTTTTACAATAAGCCAAAGGGAGTAAGCAAGCTGGCCAATGGGCAATGAGAAATTGTAGAACAAGCACAATTTCATATTCACTTATACCATAAAGCATAACAGGCATACATTGTATAAACAAATTCTGAGATGGGAAGGAGGGAAGACTGTGGCCACATCTCTGGGCCCCAGAGGATCATGGGTGCAGATGCCTGTCTCTGGATGGAGGAGCAGTTAGGTTACCCAAGATGGATGCTAAGCAGATTTTTAAAATTCTTTGGGGAGAAAGAAAATCACAGTTCTTCTAGTAGCTAATTTCTATCTTAAGCTACTCTTTCAGACCTTAAGTTCTGTGCTGAAACGTCCCTAAACCTCTCCTGTTCTAAACTAGCCTTTGAGGACATAGATGAACAACTGTTTTCACTGTTAAAAAGTGTGTGTGTTGGTGGGGAGTTAACTTTTCATATATTTGTACATAGATGCTTTCATCTTAAACTCATAATGTAAATCTAGGTCTTTCTTTTCTCCCTTTCCTTCCAGAGAAGTCCCCATTCCACCCTACCCCTACCCCAGGTTATAGAAAGGAAAGGAAAAAAAAAAAATGTGATGCCCTGGGGTATTTTTTTTTATTTCCAAAGGCCAAGTATAAGCCGAAAGAAGAGTTTATCTTTTCACCTCTGAAGGCAAAAACAAAACAAAATAAAACAACAACAAAAAATGGTTAGAATTGGAGATTAGCCATTTCTCTGTTAGGTTTTCAAACTGCTTGTGTTGATTTATGTCTTGTTCTAGAATAAATTCAGGTGTAAAACAACATTTTTGTAAGTTGTGCTGCCAGCCAATCTATTTTTTGTTCATAAATGAAGTTGTTTGGTGCTCAAGAACTGATTGCCAGGAAGATAAGTGGTATGAAAATTTCCAAAGAGCTATCAGAACCAAGCAAGTTTCTACAATGTGGCTTTCCCCTTTAAAAAAATAAAGTTATTCTTGTAATTGATATTCTTTTCTTTTGAGTAGAAAATAATTAAATTGGGTTGATCTCTCTCTCTCTCTCTCTCTCTCTCTCTCTCTCTCTCTCTCTCTGACTCTCTCTGCCCTTCCACTTTGGAGTTTCTGCAGGAAGAGAGAAGGAATGTTCTGTTTTTAATCAACCAGAATAGTACTAATTTGAATTTGAAACATTCAGGTTCCAAGGAAACTAAACTTTAGTTTTATGGAAAGGGAAGGAGCTTCCCTCTCATGGGACAAAAAGTATGATTTTCCTTTCGTCCTCCACCTGTCAGTACCAAAGAACCAGCTATCCATCTACATATGCACATTCATCAGCATGAGCTGAGTCCCATGACCAACAGCAGAGTAAGCTGACTCCTTGATTCTGACCAAGCCAGTAACTTGCATTTGAGTTTGGTTTGGATTTAGATGAGCAATTCAATAACTATAGTGAAAGGAAGACTAGGGGCTTAGGAATCAAATCCCATAGCAACCTTGGTAAGGATTTTGCTCTTTTATGGGCAGCTTAGTAGATAGGGTCAGTCTTTTAATTTACTTAACAATTTGCAGAGAGCTTTCCCTTTGTAACACTTAATCGTTTCTCCTCGACTCAATTTCTTCATCCATACAATTGGGTTAATACAACGTATTGTACAGGGCTATCGTAAGAACTAAATAAAATGTGTATCTAATAAGATGCTTACTACAGTGCCTGGCACAGCAGAGCTGAACGATTGCTTCTTGGCCACTTCGCCCTTGTGTGGCTCTGCTGTTAAATCTTGGTTCTCCATAAAGTCATGTTGACCGTAGTCACCTTCCATCCTGCCCACCCCACAAAATAAAACACAGCTAACTAGAAACAGTCCACTGATTTTGACAACCTTATTGGATCTTTCCAAAGGAACCTTGTTACCTTATACCTATTGTAACAATATATTGAACACTTACCATGAGCCATGAACTGGAATAAATATTTCACATGGACGATCTCATTTCATTTCCCCTACTACCCTACAAGTTCAATATTATGGTGATTCCTCTCTTGCTTTAAACTAACGTGATCACGACTGTGAATGAATTCCAAAAATTTTTAAATATCTCTCTTTTATGTTTTATTATTGCAATGGACTGAATGTGTCTATCTGAAATCCAAATATTGAAATCTTAAACCTCAAAGTGATGGCATTAGGAGGTGGAAGCTTTTGAATGGGATTAGTGTGGTTATGAAAGGAACCTGAGAGAGTTCTCTTGCCCTCTTTCCACCACGTAGTATACAATGAGACATAGATGGTGTGTGACTCAGAAGAGAGCCCTAACCAAATGTGATTCAGGTAAAACCCTGATCTTTGACCTCCAGACTCCAGACCCATGAGAAGTAAATTTCTACTGCTTATCAACCACCCAATTCACAGCATTTTTTTTATAGTAGCTCAAACTAAGACAACTGTCATCACTTCAAAGCATTCATGCAGTGGCTTACTGAGTTGTGTTTTCTAAATTTTGTTCAAACAAAGTGCTAGGATAGTTTTGCTCCTCCAGAATATAATTTTGTTGTTGTTGGTTTTGTTTTGCCCCAAAGAAGGAATTTAGATCAAGGGGTCCACTATCTCTCTCTCAAATCACATGGGTATTTCCAATCTCTGATTTAAGTTTATGAGCTTATCATAAATAAGAATTGCCGAAACTCCTATTTATAACTCTTTAAGAACTGCAGCCAGTTTCTACATAGTGCCAAATTGACAACCCTGAGAAGATGGCAGTGATTGGCCACCTTGTTGAAAAGGAAGAGTAAGGACAGCTAGAGGAATGTTCTCATGGAAAGCACACACATTAACAACTACAGAATGGTACAGACGTTGGCTCACATAGAATTGGAAAATAAAAGCTTTCTATACAAATATTCCTAATAGTGAATGAACTTGAAGATTAGGGAATTAATGAAGAATGTCCACATGTGATAGAGAAGCATTGACCGGGAAGTGTCTTTAGTTGAAAAGACATGAGATCCTTACTTCAGAACCTCGGTCACGTGGCTGGCTCCTTTAGAAACATTCCTGAAATGGAACATTGGGGCATACTTTTGTATTATGCTTGGCTTCATTTTATTTTTTTAATAAATATTTGTACAGGCATATACTTAGACCTTATTTTCTTTTGATCAATTTTTGAGATTTTAGGAGATAATGTTTCCTGCTTCTAGGGAAACAGAAGAGATCAAAAGGGACTTCACACAGAGTCTCACCATTACATCTAAATTCCCTGCCAGCAGTATTGGTACCCTAGTATGCCAGTTCAAATGGATGAAAATATCCTCTCTCCCCCTCCAAAGCCAAATCTTCCACTTGGACACTAGACACTATCACTATTTGCCAACCCAACAAAATTGCTTAAGGAATCTTTCTCTCTTTCCTAAAACACTAATCTGTTCCTCTATTCTAGAACATTCCCATCAGGATGCAATCCTATAGTAATTTCTCCTACCCTGAACAAACAACAACAAATCCCCCAGCTTGACCCCACTTTTCCCACCTGTTTCCATCCTTCCATCCCATTCCTTTGTTTCCTATTGCAGGAACCTCGAGAGTTGGCCTCTTTTCAGTTTTCATTTCCTCGCTAACAGTCTCTCTAAAGCTGCTGAAACCGGACATTAACCATCACTGTTCCAGTTCATTTTGTTCTTGCTCAGGTCGCCGATGGTGCGCAGTTGTGAAATTTAATGAACCATTTTCAGTTTTGCTCTTGCTGGATCCACTGGTAGCACTCAGCACTATTTTTCAATCCCTTCTACTTGATATACTCCTTTCTCTTGGGTTTTAGGGCACTGAGCCCTCCTAGTTTTCCTCCTACCTCCATGATATCTCCTTGGTGTCTCCCTGATGATTCCTTTCTTTTTTCTTGCCTTTTTAATGTGAGGGAAGCCCAGGGCTGAGTCCCTGTCTTCTCTTTATTATCTACATTCTCTCACTTGATAATCTTATCTAGCCTCACAGTTTGTAAAACCAACATACTGATGACTCTAAATCTCCATTTATTTTAGCCCAAACACACAAAATTCTCCTGCAATCCCCTCCTATGCATGATTCACAACCAACTTGATCTCTGCAATCAGGTGTCTTAATAGTCATTTCAAATTCAGTGTGTTCACAATCAAAATCTCAATATTTTCTACAAACCTGCTCTCCCTACAACCATCTCAATCAATAGAAACTTAATCTTTCCAGTTGCCAAAGCCAAAACTTGGCTTCTTTTTTTAACTCATACTCTACATTCCATCTATCATGAAATTCTGTTGAGTCATAATTTCAAAATATAGCTGGAATCAGATGACTTTTCACCACCACCACTGACCAATCCAGAAGCTGAGCTACATCATCTATTGCTTTGGTTACTGGCATAGTATCCCAACTAGCCTCTTAGTTTCTACCCTTGATCTTTCAGTCTATTCTCAACACAATTTTCCAACAGATCCTACTTAAAAAGTCAACTCTCCCTCAACACCTCACAGTGACTCCAATTCTATTTATATCAAACCCAAAGTCTTTTCAGTGTACTGCAAAGTCTTATGTGGTCTTCCCATTGCCGCCTCTGTTTTCTCTATGGCCTCATACCGTCCCTTTGCATTCTTTACTTCAGTCACACTGACCTCCACTCTTCCTTAACGGGCTAGCATATTCCTACATTTGGACCTTTACGCAGCCTGGATTCTCTCTCTGTGACACTCTCCCCCAGGTGTACACTTGAGATCTCACCTCCTTCAGGTCTAGTTCAAATGGTACCCCTATTTAAAATGGCAACTGTGCCCACAACCCTCCCTGCCAGCCAGTCCCTGCAGTTTTGAGCATCACTAATCTGCTTTAATTTCCTTTTCCCCATAGTATCCTCTACCAGGAATATAATATATTTATTTATGTATTATGTTTATTGTGTGGCTTCCTTTGTTAGAATGAAGGTTCTGCAAGGGCAGGGACCCATGTCTGTCTGGGTCACATCATTTCCTAATCACCTACAATAGGGCTTTCATGTGAAGTTACTGAGTACTGAGCTGAAATGAATGAAGTGAAATGGGCTTCCAGGGAAAGAATTTGAATTGATAGCATTGTGTTTGTATGAAATAAGAACTTCACTTAAAATAGCTTCATAAAGGATTACTGTCCAGCATCTAATTAGATTATAAAGCAAGAAGGCAGGTCACCTGAATACATTCCCATTCATTGGCAAAGGGATGACAACCTAGAATGACAGCCTGAAAGAAAATGGAGACTTACCTTCCCTCATTTTTATTTTAAAATTCAGTCAACATATTTTCAGATGACTCAAGAATGAGTTTGTAATATGACACTAATGTGTCATACGAAGTCATGAAGATGTTGAAGGATTCATTTTAAAGTGAAAAAAATAATTCTGACTTTTTCTAATGTTCATTATAGTTCCACACAAACTCTCTGACCCACAGATGTCTGCCTGTGGTTTGTGCCTCTGATATCTAAGTCCCATTTCATTAAAGTAATCTCAGAAAAGAGTAGCAGTCCACAGAAAGCTTATTTTTGCCAGCCTTGGAAATCTTAAGGAAAATAAAGTAGCACAAGGTTCCCAATGTAGACACCTATGCCTGCAGCATTAGCACCACCTGGGAACCTGCTATAATCAAAAACTGTTGGGCTCCACCTGACCCCAGACTCATATAAGAAACTTTGAGGAGAGTACTCTGCCATCTTTGATTCTTCAAGTCCTCCAGGTGATTCTGATGCCTACTAATGTTTGTAAACTGTTGAAGCAAAATTGTTCATATGCAAGTTTACAACAACGTTGGTAACAAGATAATGCTAAAGTACAGACTTCTTTCATTGACAAATGCAATTAATTTGCTAGGCCAACCAGCACCCAACAATGACTCAATGGATTTCCCTCTTGCACTAACCTTTGTGAAATACTCCTTCTGGGCATTCTGCCTCAGATTAATGAGAAAGTGGCAGATTACTCCCATATTCCAGAAGACTAATTTAACCAATTTCACAATGCTCTGAGCTGCTTGGCTCTAGGTTCTTCCTGCCGAGATTTATGAATCCAGATTTTAACAAACCATTTCTCAACATATCTTCAAGTTGCAATGCCATTTCAACAGTGAAGATGACCACAATGGAATGTGAACTCAGGGAAAAACATATATTGGGAACTGTAGGAATTTGTCAAAAAATAACTTACTAATTAAAAACTTTAATCCAGAAGTAGCTCACCAAGAGCCCCTTTGCTTTGATTATTCACACAGAACCCATCAGTTTGTAAATTATTTACTTAAAGGCTAAAGCATCATTTTGTCTAAAACAGATTTTCCTTAAGGCACAATCGCCTAGGACTCTCACATTCCCACTAGTCCTTTAAAAGTAGGCAGGGATCTCATTTTACAGATGACATGGTAGAAGCATAGTGACCTAAGGCCACATTATTATGGAAAAAGTCACAACCAAGTCTCAAATTCTTCAAATTTTCTTATAGATGTCAATTTGATGTGATAAACATGTATTGAATACCTGTTCAGTCAGTGCCAACCCTTAGGGATGGGAGTTTACAAATTTCTGACACTAGCCTTTAAGGAGCCCAATGTGAGAGACACTGTTCACCTAATCTATTACTGCCTGCCTTTATCTAATTTTGAACTCCAGTGATGCCATGAAAGGAATAGTAAATATTATTGATTTCTTTTACTTTTTCTTTACAAATTTTTATTGATGCATTATAACTGTACATAATGATGGAATTTGTTGTTATTCATTCACGCATGTACACAATATAACAACATAATTTAGCTAATATCACTCCCCAGCACTTCCCCTCTCCCTTCCCTTCTCCCCACTGGTCCCTTTCCTCTACTGATCTCCCTTTGCTTTTCATGAAATCCCTACCCCCTCACAAAAACTTTCATTTCCTTTTTCCTCTTTGGCTTTCACATATGACAGAAAACATAAGACCTTTGACCTTCTGAGTTTGACTTATTTCATATAATATAATAGTCTTGAGTTCCATCCATGTTTCTGCAAATGACATAATTCCATTTTTATCGCTAAATAAAACTTCATTGTGTACATATTACATTTCTTTATCCATTCACCTGTTGATGGAGACCAAATTTGGTTCCGTAATTTCACTATTGTGAATTGTGCTGCTATAAATATTGATAGGCATGTGTCACTATAGTATGATGATTTTAATTCTTTAGGATAAATGCCAAGGAGTGGATAACTGGGTCATGTGGTGGTCATGTGGTGGTCATGTGGCCTAGTCTTTTGAGGAAACTCCATACTGATTTCCATAGTGGTTGTACTAATTAAGAATCTCACCAACAGTATAAAAGCATTCCTTTTTCTCCACATCCTCTCTAGAGTATTGATTTCTGCATTGAAAAAGTCTTAGGGCAGCATGAATTGCATCACAAGGCCCTCACACTGACCACCCATCATTTAATCCAGGCACCAAGATATAGGACATCATGTACTATTAATATTTAATATTCAGAACAAAATGTAGGGATATCATGTGAAAAATGATAAGTTTGTAGAAAGGCAATGGGAATTAGAGTCCAATGTCAAAAAAGAATAAAAGCCAATTGTAAAATGACCAAATTACATTTTACAATTAAAAAATAACTTGAGGTTTAGATAGAACAAAGCCTTGTTGGAGTTGGCTTGCACCCTCTCCCTTGTCCTTGTCACTGAGTGTGAGGTTGAGTATGGAGGTCTGTACTGTCAGAACACTAGCAGGTCTGCTTAGAAAATGTTCAGGTTAAGTCAGTAACTTTACGTGACTGAATACTGGAGACCAAGTTTAGGGTTCCATTCTGAGATAAGCTGTCTTTCTAACCAAAGGCAACATTTGGGTAATGGAGACAGGTAAAATTAAAAAGAACCTCAGACAGGATGTTTTGAGGAAGTTAAAGTTTTCCATAAAGCATGAAAAGTTATGCAAACATGGCCATATTTATCCATTCAGTCAACACTTCAAGCACCCATAATGTTCTCTGAGTGACATTAAGTACTGGGGATACCCAAGTGAATATCACAAAAAGTTGGTCATTTTGTTTTTCTATTATTAGAATACGTGGGGAACACCCTCAGAACAGTAGCCACAAATGACCTGAAGTCTAGACAAATTGGACGTAAGGGAACTTTTGCAATAAGTTGGGATTTCCTTCTTAGAAAAATTTAAATTAAGTTTTAATAACTTAAAAATATTTACAGTGTCATTCTAAGACAAGCTTGGGTCAGAGTATATGAGAGTAACAAAGGAAAAGAGAACCTCCCCTCGAAGCAACAGAAAAAAAATGAAGGGAAGAAATTAGGAAGACAAGACTTGTTATTTTTTCTGGAGCATTAAAACTGGTTATTGAAAAATGCTGTTGAATTCCTCTGCTGAAGATAGTTCGAAAGTGATTAGCGAATTCTCTTTCTTAATGGGTTCAAAGCTATGACTAAATGTGGGGTGCTAGAAGAGTCGCTTTCTTGAAGTTCCACTTCCAGAACTCTGTGAATGGTAACTAGATGGTGATGAAGCTGTTTTCTTCTCTCTCCCTTATTTGGCTGGCATGTCTAATTCCAGATTTGGAAACTCATCGACATTGCTATGAAATGTATCATAGACCATGACTCACTATGAAAAGGACAAGTGTGTAGATTGCCTTACCAGTGAAAACTCCTCTGCCAGTCCTCCCCTTTCTTCCTGGGACAAGACTTCAGTTCTTTCTCTCTGATTCACATCCTGAGGAAATCGACATGACACAAAATGGCTGTGTTCAATAAAAAACATCTCCAGCCCACACTTTAAGAATGTAAGCTTTTTAAAATCCAGATGATTTGTTATCTTCTCTTTCCTCCCAAAGAATCTGGTGCCATGTGGGATAGGCAAAACAGACCAAATGCAATTCATGCAGTGAAAGTTCTACATTAAATATCTTTAACTAACAAATCTACCAAATGCATCTGTGCATCTGCCATGGTAACAGTTTTAAAGGTGGGAATTAGCAGGAGAATGAATGAAAATTTATTTGTACCCACGGGCATCAGATATGCTAGGTGCCCTTCTATAGCAATAGTTAACACTGAGTGCTTGTCAGGTGACAAAGTTTTTTTCACATTATTTCATTTAATCCAAGCTGCTACATGAGATAAATCCTACTGTGGACCCCAACTCACGGCTGAGGGAAATGAGGCTCAGACAGGTTAACTCATTTGCTCAAGACGATGTCACAAGTAAGAAGGAGAGATGAGATTCAAGGCCATAACTGTTTGAAAATTGAACCTAAATATTAATTGCTCACTTAGAACTTAAGTAAAGGTAGGCATAGATTCCTCAAAATTTTGACTAGGAATGGACCCAGTTATCCCATTTCTTGGTGTTTATCCAAAAGAAATGAAATCAGCATACTGTAGTGATAAAGGCACATCAATATTTATAGCAGGACAATTCACAATAACAAAGCTAGGGAACCAGACTAACTGTCCCTCAACACACAAAGAAAATGTGGCATATATACACAATGAAGTCCTACTTAGCCATAAAGAAGAGCAAAATTATGTCATTTGCTGGTTAATGAATGAAATTGGAGAACATAGTGCTAAGTAAAATAAGTCAGACTCAGAAAGTCAAGGGTCCAGTGTCTTTTCTCACATGTGGAAGTTAAAGAGAAATAGGGAACTTAACAAGGTGATCCATAAAAAATAAGGAAGAATAGTGGAATAGAGAAAGGAAATTGAGTGGGAGGGAGAAAGGATGGAAAAGGGGAGGAACCGTGGAAAGAAATTGACCAAATTATGCTATGTACATATACAGATATATCACAGTGAATTCCACTTTTGTGTATATCTATAAAGCACCAACTGAAAAATAAATAAATAATAAATGGAATATCAGTAGAAGAGTGGAAGGGAAACATGAGGAGAGATAAAGTGCTAGTGATTAAAGTGGAAAAATATTACATGCATGTATAATATGTCAAAATGAACCCCCAATTATGTATAACCATAATGCTCAAATAAAAGCATTTAAAAAAACAAGAAAAGGTTGATAAAATATCACCATTATGTACATGAGAAAATGGATGTCAAGAGAAGATAAGTAACTTGATCAAGAGCACAGATATTACTGATATTTTTGGTCTGGGATATGAACTCAGGTCAGGCAGGCCCCAATATTCGTGTTCTGATCATACCAATAGAAAACCCAAGAAATAAGTGGCTGTCCCCTCATTTACTCCATGTAAATTATTCTTAAACCAATTCAAATAAACATATGCCTACTCTACAGAAGACTGCATGTGAAACTTCAAAGACTATGTGAGAGAATCAAATATATTTTACTTGCCTCCAAGGAACTTAATTTCTAGTTGGCAAGGAAAACAGATGAATGAATTGAGATCAGTGACACTGAATTGTGTCACTATCTGTTAAAGAACACCCTCTGAGTTGAATTAATTCTGAAGAGATGCTTCTTCTACTGCTTAGGGAAGAGGAAAGCTGATCTAGAGAAGCTTCTTAGAGGAGGTACAAAATGTTGGTACATCATGTATATATATGACTGCATCACAGATGTGATCCTACAATATGTACAAGCAGAAAAATGAGAAATTATACTCCATTTATATATGATTTATCAAAATACACAAATGCATTCTACTGTCAAGTACAACTAATTAGAACAAATTTAAAAAATCTTTAAAAAAATGTTATGTGTGATGAGTGGAGTAAATCCCATTGCTTGATGTCTTCCTGGCTATTTTGTAGGTGGGACGAAAAAATACTTTGGAGAGTCCATGGAAAGAAAACACAATCTTGGCACTTATTGAGAAAGTTCTATTTAAGATATGGCTCATGATCACAGAGCAATGAAAGGTCGAAAAAAAGGAAAGAATTTTTTTGTGATTACAGTTAAAACTACTAGTAATCACTTTTTCCCTTGGCTGATAGGTTTCCAGAGGGTCCCATAAAATACAAACTATGAAAGTTATAAATCAAATCCATACTTGTTCTTTATAAGAAAAGGCAAAAGGGCAAAAGGGAAGGAAGAGGAAGACTCAATCTCAACATTTTCAAGGGATTTTCCATGAGATCTATAGAGTCTAATAGAAAAGAAGAATTTTTTAAAATTTAATTTTGGAAGTAGAACTTTTTTGGATGAATGGACTCAAATGTTGATTGCATATTTCAGTTCTCCTTCCCCACAGACCTCCAATTTAATATAGAAGGGGCTTTAAAAGGAACCCTTGGGATAGTAAGTATGTATTCCCTATTCACAAAGTTTATCTAAGTCATGCCCTACTCTCCTTTCACCTAAGGCACGGACTTCAACCTTCAATATGTCTTTTATTTACTGAGACTTTTCTAAGAACAGCATTTTCCTACTATTTGCCCACAAGAGGTGTTTAAGATGCTGAAGAGTATTACAAACTAAAAATGTTGTAAAATCAAACTTGGGAAAGTCAAGTTCAAGTGCGCTTCAGGATCTGCTTGAGTGCATTTTGTTTCTATAATGGAGACATACTCAGCATTTCTTAAACTTGTCTGAACGCCTCCTTATTTTGTGGAACTTCTATCCATATCTCATGGACCTACTGTTCTAAGAAAGGAGCCATGTTCTCCTTCCTTACATGTTTGACAGAGTTAGGTGGATGGAATAATGGTTGCAGAGAGAGGAGTACCAACTGGTCATGACGTTGACCCACACCTAGGAGTTCTGGGTCTCCACGTCTAGGTTCTCTGCAGTGATTCATCAGTGAGTAAGAGTGAGTGACAAAGCTCTAATGTCTCATTGCAGGCTCTTCCCTGCCAACCTCATGGAAGAGCACCTCAGCCATTCATCCCTGTAATGGTCAGCTCAGTGCTGGTGTCAGTGGGGTATGAGGGAGACAAGCAGGAAATTCTGCTCACTAGAGAACTGAAGGAATACATGGAGCAAGAGATTATCTGCACTGCGTGGCTGAGTACACCATGTCAATTACATTTTAGTGCTTCACACACAACCTTTGACATGCACTCAAAAGAGTTCAGATTCCTTTGGCAGATCATTCTTTTGGAGGTACTTTCCTGCCCTCTCCCACACCTAACCAGAATAAAAGACCAAGTCACACAGAACATAAAGAAATCACTTTTCTCTACAACCACTTGTCCGAGTGTGATTTTAAATGCCACAGTTGTTTATCACCATGAACAGAGGAGGAAACAGAGACACTGCAGGGCATGTATACCTGTTTAGATTTTTACCACAAGATGAAATCCACAGGTGAAATCTCTATCTACAAGAACACACTCTGCTTAGTAGGGAGAACACTTTACACTTAGAAGATCCAAGCTACTTAATTTCTTGCACATCATGTGTTTCAGCTGAGTCTCCCTGCCTACCCTAAAGTGGTGTTTTTCTACTGTCCTCAGAGTCAGATATGTAAAAAACCTGTAGTCACCTTGTTAGCATGTTGCACACTTTGCTATATCATTAGTTGAGATTTTTAGCCAATATGTAAAATTAACAGATTTCTTAATGTAAATATTGCATCTTTCCGTGTATCTATTTATACAGCTTTTCCTGTTTTCCAAATACCCCTGCCAATGAAGAATTATCTACTTTACAGATGAGCAGATTTAAAGAATAACTTATTTTTACAATGCTTTAGAGTTTCCTAAGTACTTTCATTTACGTGCCTTATTTTATCCTCTATAACTCTGAGAGATGGATGTTGATGTCTTCATTTTATAATGTAAAAATTAGACGTTGAGAAACTATCACCAAGCTCATTCTTGACAGAGTGAGATTGAAACCCAGACTGTCTGATATCAGACTTAGCACTGTCAACTCATGAAGTGAATTAAAACTCACATATTCTGAGAAATTTTCAGAATATGCTCATGGTGATCTCAATCTTTTTTGGTATTCCATGATGTATATGTATTCCATATATCATGCTATCATATAAGTACTTTATTGGCAACTCTCATCTTCCAATCATTTCATGTGCTTCTTGTTTACCCCCCTCAAACTCAAGCCTTCCTTTGCATGTTCAAGCATCCCCTGACCTCCCTATATGCTATTCTCACTGCAAAGAATGCCCCTCTTTCCAGTCCCCATGCAATCAGGCTCAATCACATTGAACAGGACTCAGCACAGGCCAGGGGCGGCCCCTTTCCTCCTCTGGAATCTCCCAGCTTTGACATCCTTCCTTCTAGGAGGAGCCCTTCTGGGTCTTCCCATAGCGCCCAGCACTCATCACTGCTATTACACTGCAAATATCTGCTTATCGTGTTTCGCACTTGGCCTTGATTGCCTCAAGAACAGAAATCTTATCTTACTTCTCTTGCAATCCCCAAAACCTAGCACACCGTAGACTGTCAGTAATTAATAAATATATAATTAAATAAATAAAATAACACTGAATCGATTAAGGTAGTTAGCACCCTTGAAGAATTCCCGGTCTCATTGGGGGAGAGAAAAGCCTGTAAAGAAACCATGATAAGCACCATGACAAATGACACTCTGCGGGCGCAGGCAGGTTTTGGGGCACAGACCAAAGACTGGAAGGGAGTGTGCTGCCTGGGCATTCAGACCTCACAGAAAGCAAAAGTGGACAGGGTCTTGAAAGGAAAGCAGACATATACCAAATGATGTGCAAAGAGCAGAGAGGAACAGGGTGGGAGTGGACGGCAAAGGTGACGGCAAGTTCTAGCAGGGCTCTATTCTATTTTGACTGTACAGTACAGCAACCTTTCTTTGGGGGAGCTGACCTGCTCTCCGCCCAGCCTTGTGGCTCTAATAGAAGCTGCCTGTCACATTATCTTATTTTGCTGGCTTAGAGGACTTCCTAAAGGTGCTGCAAACTTCTCCTGCCTCCTGGAGGAAGTAGATCTAAGAGAATAAAACTGACCCAGAGAGAGAGAAGCCAAGAACAAAGTGGAAGGAAGAGTCAGAGTCCTGATTCTGGAAATTTCAGGAGACTGGTGTACCCCAGCCCTTCCTAGAGTTTGTTTTTTAACCCAAGCTAAATCAATCTTCCTGTCACTTAGAAGCTCCTGTGTCCTGTGCTTTGAAACATCTCCTACCACATGCATGTTCACATAGGCACAAGGCAGCTGCTCCAGGTTGTATTCCTCAAGTGCACCTCTTCCCACACCTGGTTCAAGCCTTGTATTTAAAGATGGAGATGTAGGCTTCAGTCCCTATCCCGAAGCCTCCCATCCTACTCATGATGGCTTAATAGAACCAAAACTTTCTTCCCCAAACAGCTGTTCCATTCTCCAAAGACTGATTCCTTCACTATTTGCTGGCTAATTAGCCTCAAGGTTTAGCGGTGACCCTGGGATTCACATTTGGTAAAAAAATCAAAATGGACAAAGAATTCATGACATGACTATAAGTATTGACCTTATTATTCTTTCATTCACTCAACAAATACACCCAAACACGCACCTGCTTCTGTGGTAGGCCAGTATTTGGAGACAAACCAGGCATGCTCCTTGACCTTAAGTAGCCCACCAAGTGGAGTGAGAAATAGTACAATTTACTAGTGCCCATACACCACAAATTGGCCTTCTGGGAGAATACATACTTATTACTTTTGCAATTTCTGGTAAGTCCCTTTTGAATCAGTTATGGAGCAAACAAAAACATCAGCTCACAATTTTATTGCTGTATTTAAATTCAATTTTAATAAAAAAAATGGTCTCATCCAGCTGGACCAATTGGATATGGCACTTGGTGATTGTTGAAAACACAAAACATCCTCCAAAGACAATCATTTTCTCCCACTAAGTATATTAAAAGAATATGCTATAGGTTCTGAGGTCTACTGTAAAGTAGGAGGTTCAAAAACGTTTTGCCCAAGGCTACGCAGCATTAGTGCCCTGAAGGGAACTATACTATTCAGAATAGATGCGTTTTTAAGCATTTGTTAAAATAATGAGCTCTAGAATTTATATTAACTTTGCAGGCAGGCATATATCTGCCCAGAGGCAGGTACCAGCATCACCTTAAGTCACCTCCAGCCTCTTCCAGCTCTGTGATTCTGCAATTGCTTATACTGAATTTCTTCAAGACTGGGATGGGCTGAAGAGCTATTTCTGTCCTAGTTCTTTTGCTTATATAGGTCAAATCCCATCCAATGAGTACCATAACAATAACCACCTCATGACCTGGTTATTTTAGACAACCCAATAAAATGACAATCAAGTATGACTCCAAGTCACAGTTGGCTGTTACAGAATTTGACCTGAATATTATTTAGGCAAGGAGGCGGCCAGTGTTGTAAGATTTTTATCTTCATGGCCCTGAGCCACGGAAGAACAGCCAGATTAAAGGTACAGAAAAATTATCAATGAGTTCAAACCACTGTACTCAAAATCCTGAATCATCTACACCATTTGCCTGACAGAGGCTGCAGTCACAGTGTCTGGGGACTCAGTGCTATTGCTCGCTATGTAAGAATGTGTATCCACCTTATATCTGTCCACTCCAGCCAAAGAGTGCAGGGCAATTTGTCCTCCCTAGTCCAGGTCTATTAATAATCCTCTTGTCATATTGGGTGCTCCCAAACCTGAGGTTTCTTTCTCCATTCTTTGCTAGGGAGCTAATTCATGCTGCTCTACTTTTTTTTTTCTTTTTTTCATACAATATTCTTGCTTGGAATGAGGTGCTAGTTGCTGTTCTCTGACAATTTCCTTTATAAGAATGTAAATCCCCTGAGGGGAGATATTTGTTTGGTTATTTCCCATCTATGTTCAATATATGGGTCCTCTCAATAGAATATAAGTTCCACAAAAGCATGAAATCTCACATCCAGGATAGTGTCCAAGACATAGTAGGTGCTTAGTAATTATTTGCTGAATTAATAAATGAAGAGTGATAAATAGCTATTCTCTTTTCACTGTGCTATAAAGTTTTTTATTGGGGCATTATAGTCATACACAACAGTGGGATTCATTATGTCATATTTGTAGGCGAACATAATATAATTCGATCCATCTTCTTCCTCAGTACCTTCCCTTTCCCTCCCTCTTTCGGACCCCTGATCTTCTTGCTCTATTTGATGGATCTCCCTTTGGGGCTATTATTTATGACCAACTCCAATGTCACCCCTCCCTTCCCAAAGCAGTTATAGGTTTTCCTCTGATCCTTCAGTATGCTTTGCATTCCTCTATTATAGTACTTACGGGATACTCTCCTTATTGTTCATGTTATATCTGTCTTACCAACTGAACTGGGGGATATTTTACAGAAGGAACTGTGCTTTATATAGCACCATATTATTTTTGCCTAAAAGAGTAGGAATTCAATAAATGCTTATTGTTTGAACAATTGAAAGAATGAATAGGAATGTTTCTCTTGTAACTATGAATGCTAAAGATTTATGATTTAGTCTCGTACTTCAAATTCTGCATGGACTCCAGAGCCTTCCATGGATCAAACTGAAAAAGCCATGAGTCACTGGCCTTGGAGGGGAGGGCTGTGTGTTTATGGAGGATTTGTTTCCCGACCTCGATGAATCATGTGTATAATCACCCAAACTGCATCCTGTCTGGGGAAGTAACCAAAACCCCTATTTCTGGCCCCAATGGCTTTTTGGTTTTATGAGTAAATGCCACTGGCATGCCATTAAATAAATGCCCTCAGAAAGCCCTCAGCCAGGGCTCTAACCTGCAGTACCAGGGGTCGGGATAGGCCAGTGGTCTTGCCATGACCTGTGAACACAATGTGAAGATATTACTTTCTTACCTGGCCTCTAACTGGTGAACTTTCTCCAAATTCTTATCAGATATCTGTGACACTCTTTTCCAAATCAGAGGCTCCATCATGGAATTCTCCTGCACACAAATATTTAATTGGTTTCACTATCTACAGAATAAAGACCAAACTTCTTAACCTATAATCCAAGGCCATCCAGAATCTGGTTCTGGCTTGCTGTACCCACCTGATCTTCCCTCATCCCCATGTCACCACATGCTCCATGCGCAATGGATGATTTTCTAATGCATACAAGTCTTAGCCTTTGCTCTATGACTTGGCTGAATTTCCAATGCCACTTCCTCTACATCTTCTATGATTGTCCAGCAAGGAAGTTAACAGATTATATCTGACTCCCATCCCATTGCTCATTCTAATGTGTCTTATAACCACATATGCACATGTTTGGATCTTTAATAAGTCATTCCCCAGAGAAATCTGGATCTAAGTCAATGTGATACTCCTTATGCAATAGCGACACATGGAAGAGCAGGGACTCAAAAGTTGTTTGAATGGAAAGTTGAACTCATTCAGTTGTTTAAGTTCTTATCTTTTCTTGGAATCATGAGGAAATGCTCAATGTAGAAGTTTAGTATTTTTATTTCTCTCATTTTACCCATCACCCCTTTCCATGAAAATATAAAATGAAGAAGATCTTGGGTCTCTGCAAACACCTATTTTTGTATACCTATGGATCTCAATGGGAAGGTTTATTTCAGATTTTCTTCCTCCTGACATCCAGCTCCTTGTGGCCTGTTTTGCTAGTGAATGTCATAAGCTAAGGGAGAGAGGTATAATTTTAATATTGACTTGAATAAAAATGAAAATTAAAAGGGAATCTGTTGTTTCCAAAGCGAAGATTTTTAAAAGGTAGTGTATTCCAAAAGCAAAGGCTTTTCTGTCATTTTCTGTTTTGGAATATCCCATGCCATAGGGCTCATTTCAAGGCAGATGAATAAATGAGAGTTAATGCAATAAAACTTAGCTTTGTTTGACTGCAAAGTACTTTGCTTTTCTTTCTGTTTATTCCTATAATGCTGGTTATGAGAATGGGGACAAAGGAGACAATGTTAAAATCACCCAGGCCAAGGTCAGATAAAGAGGAAACAGATTATCAAGAGTTTTGATCCTCTACTGCCGTTTGGCAATGTCTACATCTGGGTGGAAGACAGAGTTGGGTGGCAGTGCGACTGTTTGACAGTCCTCTTCTTACTGTTTCTCTAAAGGCTGTCACTGGGGAGTCTCCAGAAGCCAAGTTCCAATGACTGAATGACCATTGTTATTGTTTGCAATTTCTCCATCAGTTAAATAGGCAGAAGAATACCTGCTATGACATACATGGTCAGACTTTATAAATTCCAACATGCTACTCAGATGTTAGTTGCTATCACAAGTTCAAAGATGACTATTTTTTTTATTACCCTACACTACAAAACAATTCACAATTTTTATGAGGTCCTCATAATATTTCAAGCTCTATAGATCAATTTGGTCTGTGTTGAAGCTCCTCGACTCTGCCTTTGTAATAGAAATGCAGTCACAGTCAATATTAAAACAGAAGGGGTTCTATTCCAATAAAACTTTATTTATAAAACAGGTGGTTGACCAGATTTGGCCCTTGGGCCATATTTGCAAATTCCTGCCCTACAGGTTTGCTAAGTATGAAACACCAGAGGCAGAGAAAAGTATCTAAACACTTTTTCTGACATAAATAATGACATTATTGGGTTTTGTGAGACTTTCAGATATCTCCTTTAAGACAGTTTTAATTTGGTACATTATCATGACATCTTCATCATTATCAATACCATCAATGTTGTCTGTGCCTATCTGGGAAACATTATAGAGAGAGCCATAAAAGAGCGCCAGTTTTCTATATCTACCTCTTGACCACACTCTTCTGGGAGAGACAGGTCTGATTATTGTTAAAGAAAATATCAATCATACTCACGGTGAAAGGTCGCTATATTTTTTTACCAAATTGGTCCTTTGAGCAAGATGAATTTTAATGGATTGGTTTATTAACCTAAAGGTTGAACCAGACAGAGAGTAACTGAATGATTTGTTCATAATTAGTATTATTTATAATTATTTTACTTGGGAAAAAATATCACCTTAAATGTCAGGATGTTTTTTAATTGCCTCAGATGAGATTCAAAATAATTGACTTTGCAAATGTATTTTAAAAAACTCATTTAAAAATATCTGAAGCTGCTGACAGTCTGTCTAGAAGAAGCAAGATATTGATATTCATTACTAGGAACAGGGCAGAAATTGATCCACGATTTTTTTTAACCACTTGAATTGTGTATGTGATCACTTCTGGACTCTAAAATAGCTGAAATGCTGATAAAGCAATGTGTTTGTTTCTTTACCCCATTAAATCTGTTCTCTGAGTCTGCAATATTCCCACAAATAGTAGAATTTTATATATATACACAAACACATATACATATACATACACATATATATGAATATATGTGTATATGTGTGTGTGTGTATATATATATATGTGTGTATATACATATATGTGTATATATATATGTGTGTGTATATATATATATATATATATATATAGAGAGAGAGAGAGAGAGAGAGAGAGAGAGAGAGAAGAGAGAGAGAGAGAGAGAGATAGTCCTCCAAAACTCAATAGGCAAATCCCCTGCTGAGAGTAGTAAGGGTATATTAGCTGATTAATTATTATTAATGCCAACTTTTATTTAGCTAGCAATTATAATCTATTAAGAGCATTTATTCACATTATCTTCCTTATTCAATTCTCAGAAAAATCCTGTAAGGCTCATCAGTAATATATTATTATCTCCCTTTTATAGACAAAGGAAACGGAAACTCCGATGTTTCCCTGCTTAAGCTATAAGTAGCAAATCCTGGACTTGAATACAGAATTTCTGATTCCTAGTCCATTACCTAGAGCAAATGTGGAAGATCTGAAGGAAGAAAGGGAAAGTATGAAACAGTTCCGGCTGAAGAGAACCTGGGAAGGCCAGCAGACCAGAATTCCTTCTAGTTTAGGTCAAAGTCCGGAGTAGGTGTGGCTATGTGACACACCACCAAATGATTAGATCCACTTTGAGGCAGACCTACTCACTTTGAATTTTCTTGTGCAACTGAACATTCATGGTCTATCTCCCATTCTCTGATTTCTCGTGAACTTTCTGGGGCACCAGAGTTGGAACCAACTTCAAACCAACTTAAGTCTCTGATTCAGTTTTCAAACCCTCCCTCTCCTACTCTGGGGTCAGCCCTTTCATCAACCTTGCAACCATTTATTTTTTTTCTTTTGCCCTCCTTTAGGCAAAATCATTTCTTTTTTCTTTGCCCTCTTCTCTCCCTTTATCTCCCAGTGCCTCTTTGCACTGCTTTTCCCTTTTAATCTTTGCTAAGCACCCTCTGTGTTTGCTCCACACCGTCAGAGGCTCTGTGCCTCTCTCCCCCATGAGTCTCCCTGGTCACCCTCTCCCAGGCTCCTACCTGTGCTTCACAGGCACAAACACCTCCTGGTTGCCCCCGACGTCTTGGTTCTGTCGGTCTGATGCTGCCAGCCTCTCTCCAGGGCCTGAGAACTGTGCATGTCTTCAAGCTCTTTGTTACTTTGCCTCTTTAGTTTAAAATGCTAGTAAATAACAACACACAATAAAAGATGATATCAGCTATGGTTCTTGCCCGCAGCTTCCAGGAGTGTTATCTCAGATCCCAACATTGCAACAAAGAAATCTCACAGTTGGGTGAGTGAAAACCAGTTACAGGACAAGAGGAGAAACTTCAGCGCTTCCAAAATTCCACAGCCCCAGCTGCCCTCCAGGGGCTCCCCCTTGTGGGAGATGCTGGGCATGGCAAGGCAGTGCCCAGTTGGGACAGTGGCTGGGTGGGAGGGCAGGAGAATAGAGTACACATACTCAGGGGGGTGTGCCCCAAAGGGCACAGGGTCACACTCCAGTCACAAAGAACAGCCTCCGTGTGAACTGCAGTGCTGAGGTCCTCCAAAAATCAATCATGGAAATATTTTGGGGAGCCAGAGTTCTTGGTGCCTGGAGGTCTCTGAATGCAGGTGAGCACCCTGATGAGTGAGGAGCTTGAATTGCTTATGCTTTGTGTGGGGAGTGGTGATTGGCAACCATTTGCTTCTGCTGTGTGTCCAATTTCCTGACTGGAAAATGTATCATCCAGTGGACACCTACGCAGGGCTGCTCTGGGAAGACAGGTGTGGTCCTCATCATCTGAGTAAAGCATGATGGTCCAGTCTCCTGGGCTCTCTGGACTTTTTGGTACAATGGAAGTCCTGGCAACTCTCTGCTGCTCACCTTGATGAAATCATACTGGATGTCTAAATAACATCTTTCCCCAGAGAGATACAATCTCATTCATTCTAACCCACCCTGGTAGGCAAGTAGGAAATTAAATATATTATTTTCTGCAAACAGAATCAAAGACTACTCTGATTCTGTAGTAGAGCGATATTTCCAATGTACTAGAAAAACCATCAGAAGAGTGAAGATCAGAACTGGGTTTTCTGGCTCTGTCCAGCCCGTCAGTCCAGACTACACTGTCTCTGGAGAAAAGGGGAAGTGATGCTCAGACAGCCTTCAGTGCAGGGCAATGAGCCACGCCATTAAGGAGTATTGATCGGCTCCCCCTGCTGTGAGGACAGCCTGCTGGATGTGACACAGACAGAGACCCAGACTGAGCCTGCAGGAGAGAATTTGTCATTATGCCAGATATGGAAGAGAACCAGGAGGACCGGTGGAAAGCTCTTTATTTACCAGTACGTGGAAGAGGGATAGGGAAACTGCAGAATGACGGCAGTGATCTGGCACTGACTCCTGGTTGCCAGAAGCCTTGTGACATATTATCTCATTTCACCATTGTACTAATTCTGAGACCCTGATTGCCGTAGTAGGTTAGCTCCATTTTCGGGATGAAGAAATTGAGGTCAGAGTGGTTAATGGGCAATAATATGTGGCAAAGATGATGATCAAATCGAAAGCTGTTTAAGCCTTGAGTTCATCTCACCACGTCACCTTGCCACGTGGGCTCTTCTAGCAGTCCTGGCAAGGAAGCTCTGTCCAGGGGTCAACATAAAATATTTCATGTTAAGTTCAGCAAACCAAATCTCACCTCTGCTCCCACTACCTCCCTGATGTAATGAATCCCAATGGAAAGACTAAACTTGGCATAAAATTATAAAAGAATGGGCTCTTTCTTTCTCCAAAGGCAACCTAGATAGTACAGGAATAAAGACAAAAGAACAATAATGACCTAAGAAAAAGAAGCTGTGTGACTCTAAAATGATGATGATGAAGAAGAAGAAAGAGAAAAAGGAGGAGGAACAGGAGGAAGAAAAGTCAGTTAATGGTATGGTCACTGACCATGTATTCAGTAAATATTTCTCAGACCTATGCTGGGCCTCAGGCTGAATATGAAAGAGGTACACTGCCCTAATGATGATGTTTAAACTTTGTTGTAAACTCAAGTAAAAAAACAAAACAAAACAGGATTTAAAGAATTTAAATAAAACCGTAAGAATAAAAGTATTCCCTTTCACACAAATGGATCTAAAACTGAGGACCTTCAGTGACAGGCCCACTGTGAAGGATGGCATCTAAATCCAGAAATACTTCTCAAGAAGAGGGCATCAGGTGTCTGGGGCATGTGAAGGATACTGGGTCAGAATTTGGGATCAGGAAAATGGATGGGGAGGGAAGGAGAGTCTCGTCCCCTTTTGGATTGATTAGAGCATCCAGTCCTGCTCTGGACCCCACCAAGGCAAAATGGAATACACTGAGACCAGAGCAACTAATGAATACAAGAGATTTGAAACCGTGGCATGAGAAGTTGGGAAAACAGAATAGTTAGGCAGATGAAGATACAACTCTATAATTGCCATCTTCCAATACACAAAGGCATTCAGGTAGAAAAGGGATAAGATTTACTCTGTCCAGCTTTAGAGAACAGATGGAACCAAGGGGGGGGGGTGGGAATTCCAAAGAGAAAACTCTGATTCACTATAAGAAAAAATATTCTTTTAGTTAGTCCAAAATTGGAAAGGTCACTTCCTGTCTGGACAAGGCTAGGAGGGAGTATCACCAGAAGTTCTTTGATCAAAGAGAGTTCCAAGCACAGACTGGAATGAAATGGGGTCCTGGGATCCACAAGAAGAAACTAGACGGTAGAAACAGTAAACCCCCATCCAGAGCATTTTCCCTTTTGAGGGATTTGTGGTCTAATTTTCTTGTCTTTCCCTGGGACAGAATTATTTGTTTTATTGTTTCATTTAATTCCAGGTGTGTTGGGTGGGGCCATTGCCCTTTAGTATCATGGAAAACACAAAGACCAAGGTCTGACACTCTGGATGATCAAAAGAGTTGCTGAGGAACAGTTTCATCAAGCACCCAGCACCACCGATGCCTGAATTCCTTCCAAATGAGCGGTTGCAGGTTTGAACTCAGCCTCCAAAGTCCATTTGACTGCAAGCCATTCTAATGAGGCTCAAGAAGAAACCAATGCATACACAATGCATCAGCGAGACATGGAAACAATGGAAGAGAAAAGTGATACCTTCAGTATAGTTACTGAGAATAAAGACAGAGCCTCAAAGTAATCAGGATTTTTTTTTAAAACCAGGATTGAACCCAGTCATGCTTAACCACCAAGCCATATCCCCAGCCTTTTTTATATTTTATTAGAGGCAGGGTCTCACTGAGTTGCTTAGGGTCTCATTAAGTTGCTGAGGCTGAATTTGAACTTACGATCCTCTTGCCCCAGCCTCCTGAGCCATTGGGGTTACAGGTGTGCGCCACCATGCCTGGCAGGATTTTTTAAAGTTAGAATTATAGTACATTTAAAATAATACCACCTCCAGGTGGAGGGACCACACCATTGACAGCATTCGTGGTGAGAAGCCTGGGTAAATGTGGCCTATTCTGCCGTCCTTTGTACACATGTGGGAGTCTTATAGAGTGGGCTGGGAAAAGAGAGGAGAAATAAAAAGGGTGAAGACTTGCTAAGAGGAAAGAAAGGAACACTGAGGCGCTGTGGTGGGGTGGGAATGTGGTTTGCAGCTGGAGTGTCTGGCATGGCATAAACAGGAGGAGGGTTGCAGAGCAAAGGGCAAAGCTGGTGAGGATGGCAAGTGAGAGAAAGAACATTGAAGAACCAACCTCTGATAGAGCTGAGGGAACAAGGGGCTTAGGTGAGGGGCAGGAAGACAGAGTTTGGGGATGTGGAAAAGGGAGGAACTTGAAGGGGAAAGGGAAATCTGGAGGTAGGGCAACCTGAAGTATTATAGGTAGCTGGGACCTTTCCAAGACCATCTTAGGGCCTCAGGAGTGATGAGAGGCAGGGAGAGGGGTAAACATTGAAAGGGGAGGAATGGAAACTGGACCCACCCTATGAATGAGTTTCTCCATTTCCCTGACTAGCTCCCTTCTCAGGGGAGGGTCACGTTCCTGGCTCTCAAAAATTGTTAATTCATCAGGAAAGTCCAAACCCATCAGGTTTTAACTGAAACACCTCCAACCTGCTCAGATACATGATAGAAATGGAATCAAAATATTGGGGAAATACTGTGCCAGAATATGGCCCATATTAATCTGAATTACCACCCATGAACAACCATTTTCTCATAAGTACCACGGACCGAGAAACATGAGATGCTTAGGAAACTAATGTGGATGACTGGACTTGTCCTTAGGGAGATCACAGAGGAATAGGGGGCAGAAGGACAGACAGCCATGCCTAAAACCAGAAAAGACTGTGAAACATCATATAGGATCAGGAGCAGCCAGTCCATAGGAAGTTTCTTCTTGGCCTGAGAATCTCAGAGAGGATCTCCAGTCTCTAGTGTCCAGAGAAAGCTGGGTTAAGGAAAGGACCATTGGACAGCTGGTGGGGAGCCAGGTGGGGCAGAACTGAAGACTCATAATAGGAGGAGGAAACCTCCTACCTGAGATCCTGCTCCTGTAGACCCCACTTACCCTGCCTGGTACAGTCCTATGATGTGGCCTCCATCTCTGGACAAATAAGAAAATGGCCTAGTTGGAGCCTCTCTGATTCTCCAGCCTTTCTGCCCACCTTGCTTTTCTACTTGGGTTTGCACATGAGCCCAGTTCCTCTCATGCACCCCAGATGCCTGTTTCAGGGAAGCGTTTGCGTTTTCCTTGGCAAATGCTTCCCAGGTACAGCTTGCTAGATACTTTTAGGCGAGGCCAATTACAATAAGCACTAAAATCGCTGAGCCAAGTAGTTTCTTTGGAGCTCTGCTTACATTTCCTCCCTGAAAAGAGCAGGGGGCCCACTTCATGCAGAATCTGCACACAGAAAAATGCATGGTTCACTCCTAAGATAGAGGAGGCACAGGATAACTTTTCCAAAGAGGAAATGAGACGCGACCCGTTTCCACTTTGATTTTACACTTCTCAATCAGGCTTCACCCTGATCAGGAGAGTGGACAAGACGGCTCAGAGGCGGCAACCCTGAGGACTGTCTTGAGAAAGGAAGGACTAGAGAGGCTTTTAGTTCAAGCCCCATGGATCTCAAGTTGGCTGAGATGTGTCCCTATTGACACATATAAATTCCTGAACGTCCACCAGGTCCAGGGTTCAATATTGCAATTATCTTTTTGTAAATTTTGGCTTTGGAAGGAAGATGGAGTCAGTTTATAAATGGTTTTTGATTTTTTAAAGTAATCATAGAGACATCTTTGGGCAGAAATAAAGCAATTCCAGAAGGGATTACTCCAAATTTATTGGGATTTTTCTTCTGATTTATGAATTGTTACAGTACAAAACTACAATAAATTTACCTCTTCATTTATTTTCTATTATGCTAACATTAGATTGTGTAACATTCTTGAGTTATCCCTAGCTTAGGGAAGACATTGAGGAATATCTTAATGAGAGCATGCCAGGAAGTAGGATAGTCAGTTTGGAATTAAAAATTATTCATGGATAATTGACAAAGCATGCAATGCATGTGGAGATCATTGAGAAGTGACCACTCTCAGAGTTACCTGCCAGAGTCTTCCAAAACCAGAAATTATCATAGAAGTGTGTCTTTGATTCTTGGCCTTTATTCATGGTAAACTAAGCAATGGTATTGCAGGTCCAAGCACCAAGTCTGAAGGCACTCTTCAAACTGAGAAGACTGGGTCTCTTAGAAAGAAAAATCTGAACTTAATCTCACAGGTAAGATGACCTACCTGTATCCATAGATACTGAGAGCCATCAATCAGAACTGAACTGAACTTATTCAGACAGAATAAGAAACTAAAGGGTCACCAGGGCAAAACTGCCACCTTAAGCTTAGAAGACAAAGAAATCAGGCCAACCCTCATTTAAAGGTGGGTAAATAAATTCTAGGAAGCTTGGCATTAGAGGGAAGAGGCATATGATGGTAAACTCTCTTAGTAGTAGGCTCTGCCTTGAGTGGCCAGTGCCATTCCACCTTTCTATTCCCCACTGAGGACTTGACAAGCAGAAGTAACCACATATCCTTGCTTTGGGGGGAAATTCACAGACTGATGTATCTACAAAGATGCTTAGTTCCTCTATTCCTCCAGGGAATAGTAAACATTTGTGTTTTCATACCAAGAAGGGTAGGGCATCTTAAACTAAAGAGTCTTTGGTCTGGAAAACTAAATGGGGTTATAAGAAGAGTCTAATTTTATTTTCATTAAAGATACAGTTGGATCTTCAAGAGCTGCTCACCTTTAGGGATTTCATAGGCCCTTGGCCAAGGACCAACTTCAGTCATAAAAAGAGGAAACCCCCTGTGTTCAGGTAGATCTCTAAAGATCAAGCTTTGATTGACTGGGCTTTGTTTATCAAAATAATATATTTTTCTTGTTTTGGGGTCAGCATAAATGAATGAACTATCAAATAATCTGGGAGGCCCACATGAAGATGCTAAGGAGACAGGCCCAGGGGTCTCATATTGAAATCTTTCATCTTGAAGGATGATAAGATGCCATCCTTCCTAGACTTCCAAACACCTTTGAGTGGCATGACAGCGACCAACACAGAATTCAGTCAGAAGTTATAGCCTCTTTTCTTGTTAAAGCTGAGGAATTCTGGTATCAGAGTCTAGGGTTTATGAGCAGGGAAGTAGTGATGAGAAGAGGGAGTATAAGAACTAATTTAGAGCCGGGCATGGTGGCACACACCTGTAATCTCAGCATCTCAGGAGGTTGAGGCAGGAGGATCACAGGTTCAAAGCCAGCCTCAGCATGGGCAAGGGGCTAAGCAACTCAGTGTCTCTAAATAAAATACAAAATAGGGCTAGGGATGTGACTCAGTGGCCGAGTGCCCCTGAGCTCAATGCCTGGTTCAAAAAAAAAGAACTAATTTAAAGCCCTGAAGTTCACCCAATACTGCTGGGGGAGCAGGGCATTGCTGAGGTGCCTTCTGTTAGATTTTCCCTCCTAGTTATTTGGAGAATTCTCCTCCTCTCTGTGTGTAGGCAACCTCACTAACTAAAAGCAAACCTAGTATTGATAGGACCACCATTAGGAGTTAGGACAGAGCAGAACCAATGGGACTTGTAAAGTGGCAGCATCCCTCAGGGAAAGGCAGACTGCACCTACCACCCTATTTCTGACCTTACGCTGTACTGGTTCTATTCCACTCTATTGGTAGGTTTTGGAGGTAAGTGAGCACTGTTGCTCTCTGCTCACTGCTAAGCAAGATAAGTGCAGAAAGTTCACATTTGGCCATTGGACAAAGCCCAGTTGCTCTCTGGGGAAATCCGATAGTCACTGTGTCATAGTTATTTTCTCCCTCACTCATGTCTCTCTTTCATAGCCACTTAGTTTCCAAGCTCTGTCCAGTCTTTCTCCATTGTAATTCTTGAGTATTTTATTTCTGCAGTTGCCATTGGTGAAATTCTCATTTTTCTCCACTGGACTATCACTATATCTTCTAGTTTGATTTCCCAAGACTGGTATCCACCCACTGTAATCCACTCCACATTTTACTTCCATTTGGTCCTCCTGATAGATACCTCTGATCATGTCACTCTTCCGTGTGAAAACTCTCGAGGATACTCTGATGCCTGTAGGTCACAGTCCAAACAAGCCATTCTGTACTGCCTGCTGACCAAAGTCCAACAAATAAATGGACAGTTCTATTCACAAAGATTAAATTGTTCAATGACTCACATGTTGCCTTATGAATAAAGGACTTAGATCCAGAAAATTAGGTTTTCTGTAGCCTATGCACCATAGGTAAATGTCACTTATCCTGTCCAAATGGGTCTCTTTCCTATATATTCTCCCTATTATAGTCAAAAGGTCCTTCCCAGTGTCTCCCTGAGTTATCTCTTAAGTTCTTGAATTCTGGGTTGTGGATGGAAATCCGTGGTAAAGGCTGGCCTAGCACATGTGAGGCCTGGAGTTCAATCCCTAGCACCACACCACAAAAAAAAAAAAAAAAAAGGAAATAAAAAATAAAATTTCGCCATCCTCAACTATTCCCTGTTTTAACAGGAAGCTCCACTCTAGAAATGCAACTAGTGAAGTAAAAAGGAAACAAGTAATTACCAAGAAAACACCCCAAAGAATGACAGCACATTGAGTTAAGAAGGGCTGAAATGAAAAGGTAATCTAAATGGATGTTTATGACCTTGTTTGCTCAACATTCTACATCTCTAAGGCCTTAATCATCTACAGACTCTTATCCTGATCATGATGGATATTTGTCGGCTATGCTTATGCTTCAGTTACTCAAAACATATGTATTTATTACACACCACAATTAGATTGCAATAAAATCCATGATGACAGCAATAGTTTAATGGAGAACTAGACTCAGCCAAAGATCCTTGGATATCAAAGTGATGCATGGAGACTAGAGGGAGCAGCTTGGAGAACAAGGCACAGAACAAGTACTTGATTTCTTTATGAATGATCACAACAGAGTCATTTCTGGAGTTGATGGCAAGAGGAGTTGGAATGGACAGAAACTCATTGCATCAAAGGGCAAGACTCACTAAACCACACATGATCAGGGACTCCAATTCTAGACAGTTCCATTAGTTCTGTGTGAAAGATGAATGCTAAAGGAACTCCCAGGGCTGGAGTGTAGCTCAGAGGTGGAGTGCTTGTCTAGCATGCACAAGGCCCTGGGTTCCATCCCTAGCACCAATAAAAAAAATAAAAGGAGGACCTCCCTCTACATAAGGCCCATGATAATCAACAGCCATTCCTTTCTTTCCAGAAGAGTATGGACTGTATGGGTGATAGCCTGGAGAGGTGAGAAGGCATCTTTTCTTGATAAGAAATAAGGAATAGAAAGATGAGACTCTGGAGGTCAATTTACAATTTTGCCTGATAGCTCACCACACTGCACAGTGAGGAGTTTCCCTTCAGATCTAACCTTCATTTCTTCTGCTGTCTTTGTTTCTCATAGATTTTTCTTAAGCTTTGCAAATAGAGAAATGCAGTCAGCTGAAGCTGTTCCAAAAGCCACAATTAACATTTTTGTGAAAGGGCCACTGAGTTTTGCTTCATAAGAGAGCTATCCATCATACCTCTGCAGTGATGGTCCAGTCACACCTAAGAGAAGACAGGTAGGGGACTATCAATGACATCATCACCACTTCTGTCTGCTAAGAAAAGTCAAAGTAAGATCCCTACCTGTTCTTCAGCCTGACCGAAGAGCACCCCAGAGGTGCACATCTGGAATTAGCCCTGCCTGCTCCATCACAGGACATCGGCCCATGCAGTGCAGTTGGTGGCAGGGCAGGGACTGCCAGCTCCAGGAGGCCCCGTGCTCCTGCTTCTACATGGAGCTTGTCTCAACAAAACATTTTCTTTCCACGGATGGAGGGGAGGCTATTAAACAAAAATTTTCAATACATAGTTGCACTCCAACTCTCTCCTACAGCTCTAGTTTCTTCTATCGTGTAAAATTAAATGTTACCCTTGCCTTGATTACTAAAAATAATGATCCCAAAGCGTGGCCCTCCACCAGGCCTTGGGCATTTTCCTAGCACCAGGCTTCCACTCTGCCAGGTCCCTCAGACACAGGGAGTTTCTCAGGTAACTGAGCATGCAATTGACTTTAGGACCTCAATGTCTGTCAAGAGACACCTTGAAAACTGGAGCAGGTAAGGGTGGAGAGCCATCTGATCTGCGTTCACCTTCCTGGTCAGAATCCCCTGGCAGGTTGCTCGCCAGCTCTAGGCCCCGCTTCCTCACAGGTGGAATGGAGATTGTGGAAAGACATCTTATGTTTAATTAAATAGGAGTGAACCCTGAACACAAGGCCTGGCACCTGGGGAGTGAGCACGTGACGGTGCCTCTGGTTATGAATATTACCACCGGCGTCTCTGGGGACAAAGTGGCTGAGACAGAATGGGAAAGAGAGCTGTGGGGAAGCAACTGAGGAGCCGCCGTCCCTGTGGCCCTGCCCGTGACCCCACTGTGCAGGGGCGCAGAACATCTCTCCCATTCTTCCAGGTCCCACTCCCTCCCAGATCGAGAGCACTGAAGCGGCACAATAAAGGCCTTCCTCCCACAAGATGGGCACCATGCCGGGCTGTGCCTGGATCCCGAGGAGACATCTCTGTCCAGCATTTCGATCAGGGCTCTTCCGAGCCAGCTCCTGGGGTGCACACAAAGACCCATTCAGGAAGGCTGGGGTTCTGAAAGCCAGCAGATGAGCTGAGGGGCCCTGGAAGGGGGTGGAGAAGCCACACAGCGCCTGGCACCAACCCCGCGGGGCCCCACCCTGGGTAAGTGGGCGTGGGGGGCTCAGGTCTGCAGCTACGGCTACACTCTTTGTTTTCCCCAGATTCCTCTCTGATGGAGGTCCAGGGCATCAAGGACACCAGCTGCCATGGCTGGGATTGAATGACCTCCCCAGAGGAGCCTGGGAACATCCCCCCTCCATAATGCCAGCCCAATAGGCAGGGTATCCAGTGGAAACGGGCCATTACTAACTGGCCTGCCACTCCCAGAGTGCTTCTTTCTGGGAAAAATGCCTTTCAGAAGTTCTCACCCTGCTAAGGTACTAGCTATAGCAGTGAAGTGAGAAATAAGAAGAAAGATTAATATATAGTAGGCACTGACTATTCTCCAGGATCTAGAAAGTAGCTCCATGCCTATCAGCCTCAATTTTCCCATCTGTACAATGGGACTGAATAATCTATTGGAATTGAAAGAATAACTGCTGTGAGAGAATTTCTAGGTAGCAGTTGGTATATTTTCTGAGCCGACCTTAGCCTTCCTCTATGTGGTACTCTGGATCACATGGAGAAACCCTGGTCCAGGACTCTAGGCAGCATGGCTCTCTGGGCAAACCCCCAGCTACATGGGATCTGAAGCATCAGGGACATAGGATGCACTGAATATTAGGGCAGAAAGACTGTTTCAGGGATCATGATCCTTAGATGCAGAAAAAAACAGGATTCCTGAGTACTTTCCAAGAGTGAAGGTTATGGGATACTTTTGTAAAATACAGAGGTAAGTTTATACCAACTGCTTTAAAGAGATAACACATCCAGCCAGTTCAATAAGTACTTCTTAAGTTCTGCCTTGTGTCAGCACTGTATAAGATGCTGGAGTTGAAAAGATTATTGCCCTTCCCCTCAAAATCTATAAGAAATTATTGCAACAAGAAGACAAACACACCATGGAACAGAAAACTGAGTCACTTTTTGCCACCAAGATTGTAAGACAATTTCTATGGCACAGTAGCATTTTCTAGATGACTCAGTTGAGGACTGGAAGGATTTCCTATGATCTGTAGGTGTTTGTAGCTCGATATGTCTTGCTGTTCACTTTTCTTGGAACTCACTTATTGCATGCATTCATCTGGACATCTTACACCCAGTGGTAAACCTCACCTCCTCCAGGAAGCCTTCCCTGACTATGCAACTTGAATGAGGGCTCCCCTTCATCTAAGGGTCCCTGCAGTATCCTGGGCATGCCTCTCTCTTAGCCAGTAGAAAATTCTATGGAAATTATCCATTTATTTGCCCCAGTCTTCTCAAGGGACATGTACTGTACATAATTAATCTTTTTAAATTCAGCATCTCATGTAGTACTGGCACAATGCAGAAGCTTAAGTGCTTATTGCACAAAATGGATGTGTTATTTCACTCCAGAGTAGTTGTTGGCATAAACTCCCCTCTGTATTTCACAAGAGTATCCTGTAACCTTTGCTCTCCAGAAGTTCTATATCAAACCATTCTCTCCTGCAAGCATGCATTTCTATTTTTTTTTCTAAGTTCAGGAGACATTAGTTAGTCATCATCCTCATTCTTATCAATGAGGATAGAAATTGCTACTATTTCCTGTCATTTTTTTTTCTATCAAGTCAACTTTATTCAGGGTGGGGGCTTAAAAATGAACTCTCAGAATACCAAATCTGACAGTTTTCCCTTCTCATAGGCAAATAGAAAAGAACTTTAAGAAGGATTTTGACCAGCTAGAGATTACTCATTCTACCAAGTTTTGTGAAGCACCTACTATGTGCCAGGCTCCCTGTGAGGGAGGAGAAACAAATGTGTAAGTTCCTGCCATTAAGAGACCTTCAACCTGGAGTAGGGAATAATGGGTAACTTATCTAATAAAAATCAGCACTTTCTTTTTTTGTGATCCCTTGGTTAGAATCACTAACTTACGTGAGAATGTAGAAAAGTCCAGAGTGAAGGGGAAAAAATTTCAATTCCTGAGCAACTTGGGAAATACTTGAGTGGCTCAATCAGGGGATACATTGGGGACACAATGGGAAGTCCATTAGAGGATAAGTGCCTGTTGACATTTTGAAAGAAATCCATGTGCATTTTCACTGGTAAGGAGAAGTGGCCTTCACTGGCCACACTTGTGCTGGCAAGAGCCGCTGGTCAGCAACCCCCAAACTGGCAGGCTCCCTCCCTCTGGCCCAGGAGCTCAGGGTCTGCGTGACTTGAGGCAAGTCATCTGGGGACACTTGGGATTCTGAGCTAGGGAGTCAGTGAAGGCAACACAGATAAGGTCCGGACAGAAATCTGGCAGCCTGTACAACATCTGCTTGGGCTGAAGTTCTGGCTCTGACTCCTGCTGGGAGCCTGGGGCTGGAGACTGGGAAGCCTGTGAGTGCAGCTGGTTACAGCAGGTGGCGCCAGAGAGCAGAAACCAACCCTCAGTGGACCCCGCGTGGTGTTAACCTCCTCCCAAACAGGGGCACTGTGGACAAGGGAAGCGAAGGAAACCACGCTCTCCTCACAGTCTGGGAAAAGACAAATCTTCCCAATGGCTGAGAGAACCAGATATGGCTCTTTCTCAGGGAACAATACAAAACAAAAAAACAAGGTTGGTCCTCAAAGATCTGGATAAAATCCTTGGATTGTCAGGACTTTTAGGAAAGGCACCAGCAAAAATAAGAGAAAACTCACATAACATTAAATTCAGGGGAAAAATAAAAGTTGCTGACGTTTAAAGGCTTAAACCACTTTGAACCCTTAGATAGTTGATGAGCAAAGTATAATTCCCCAAATCACCTCCCCCATCTCCAGCAATGAAACAAAACCAAAACCATAGCAAGGAAATCCCCCACCTATCATAATTGATAGAGTTCTGGCAACCAATAATTTTTTTTTTTTTTTTTTCTTTTTTTTTGGTACCAGGGGTTGAACCCAGGGGCACTCCACCACTGAACCACATCCCCAGGCCTATTTTGTATTTTATTTAGAGACAGGGTCTCATTGAGTTGCTTAGAGCCTCCCTAAGTTGCTGATGCTGACTTTGAACTTGTGATCCTCCTGCCTCAGCCTCCCAAGTGCTGGGATTACAGGCCTGGGCCACTGAGCCCAGCCCAACATTTTTTAAGCAAACCAAAAAAAAAAAAAAAATGCTATGGATCAAAATATTAAAGTTACTAGATGTCTTTGACATTTTCCTGTCTTTGCATTGGCTTGCCTTTAAATCATACCATTAATGGAACAGGGGCAGCAAGAAAATTGCCCTCCCGCAATACATAAGGGTCCTCTTTTTGTGTGCCCCAAGGAGAAGAAAGCATGGTCTTACTTATTTATTCACTTAATATCATAAAGTTCATAAGAGAACTTTAAGGACTGGGGAAGAGACAACCTCTCTCCTGCAAAAGATAACATTCAAAAGCAGCAGACTGCTGAGATGTGCAACAAAGAGTTTTGCCTCATATACTTTAGCAGTATGGGGTGGCCCCAGGAGAAACCTTAGGGAATGCAAGGAATTTTCCTTGTTTTTCCATTTGGTCTACTTTCTCTCATGGAAAATAGATACCTTAGGTCTGATGTTATATGAATCAATCTTCAGCGTTTACTTAGGTGCATAGACATATATAACAAAATGTTGCCTTGCTTGAAAAAAAATTGTTGAAACATTCGATGTGTTCCTTTTCAGTCTTCTATAAAAAACATCTGAATTCTTGGCTCAGTTAGTAGATGTGTCCGGAATCTGTCCTATATCCTACCTACCACCTGCCACTGTGATGGGCTCCACATCACATATGTCCCTACAGCAGAAAGTAGAGGGGCTCCAGCAAAGGACAATGATGGGATGGAGAAAGAAAGGATGGACTGCCTCTGGGGAGATCAGAATGGCGTCATGGAGAGGACACTGGGGTTATTCGACTCCTCTGAACATGCTGTTTGCTCTGCCTGCAATGCCCTTCCTCAACTCCCAGTCTCTTCTTTTTGTGTTAATTTCTGGTGGTCTTGCCAAGAATCAATACTGACTAGAACCCTATTCAATCAGCATCTGGCCCCTTAGGAACCCTGTGAAATCTTCTCCCAAATAAATGACACAGGAATGATGCTGAGTCTCCACCCCTCATTATACAGTCCACTCACTACCAGGCAGATTCCCACCAGCACCACCTTATTTTCATTCTTAACATTTCCCAGATCCCTCTCCCTCTAGTTTTCTCCTAAGTGGAGTCACTAGATAAAAACAAAATATCAGTTAAATTTTGATACACAACAAATAAGTTCCCAAATATTGCATGTATTGTATATTCATTCATTTAAACATGACAATCATACTCCTAAGATCATAGAATTGGTGTCTTGTGCTCCTCCCTGCCCTGGGGCAGCCATTAAAGCTGCAGGTTCACCTTACTCCCAACCACACAGGAGAAAGGGGACACCCCTCCCACACACTTCCACCAGCCTGGGAAAGTAATCTAAGGTCAGTTTCAGATCCATTTTATGGGTTTTTTCCTCCTATACTGGGTATATTTAATCAATAGAAATGAAATTTAAGTGTTTCCATTCAATACAATAGCAGTTGTTCAATTAATTTTTAAATAGGAAGAGTTATCACTTTTCATTTAAATGTAGTTTAATAAATTGTATGACTAGTATGACTATGACACTTTGCACTCGGTTAAATCCATGTTTAATTTCAAAGATTGGCATGCTGGATGTAGTGACATTTACCTTTTCGGTTCCTGTTGGCTCTTTTCACCGCTTTTTTCTTGAAGGAAGCAGGATGATCCAGCTGGGAAAGGAGGCATCTGCAGAGACACATTCAGACCCATCAGGAAGTGTCCATCATTGTGAAATACTGTTCACAAAATAAAGTGTCCCTCTTTATTTTACCATCTTAGCAAATGGTGCCTTAAAAATGAAAATAGAAACATCTTGGATTCCTCTAACAAATTCCTTCTGCCAAGATTAACATTGCTTCCACTTACATCTAATCTCCCAAGGTGAAAATTGCAATAAAGATAATTCATGTCAGTATTGGCCTAACTTTTTCACTTTATGACACACAGAAAATCATAATTTCATGAGTAGAATAAGTTGGAAAGAATTTGGGAAACTCTACCAGAGGCTTAGTGATAAAATTAATTAATACAAAATATTTTTAAAAAATAAAATATGTTGAAAGATATTAGACACGGGATTTGTTTAAAATCTCCAAGTTAATAATTTTCTATTTAGGAACATCCAATACCTGGCTTTAAGAGGTAAGGATAAAAATTGCATGTATCATTAGAAAACTACAAAAATAAGAAAAGAAAAAAAAATCTAATATTTTACACAATAGGCAAAGCAAAGAACTTCAGTGTTTATAGACAAATCGTGACCCAAAAAATAAGCAAACAAATACTAAGATGTTTTAATGGGAAGATCCAGGAAATGAAATATTGTTTAGCTGTCCTGGAATACTTCCTGTGGCAGGAGTATTCAAAGAATCGCATACACTCAGTCGTTAAAGAAGTTAGGAAGTTTATACATAAAGCCATACATTGACTGTTCAGATAAAAAGGAAAATTTCTAAATAGCCATCAAATTGATTTTACGTCTTTTACCACTATATGATACTTTTGGTTATCAGTATCTCAATCATTAATATCTGTAAGCCATTACAGGCACCTCTGGATCACACAGCAGGCTGGGAATGTCAGCCTTATAGAAACAGACCACAACAAGCTTGCACCCTGGCCCATAGCTAGCCCACACTGATACTGCAAGCACATTTAAAATGAAAGGGTCCCAAAGAAAAGAAATATTTTTACCAAATGAAAATCTTACCCAAATATTGAGGATTACAGGACATTGAGGTGAATTGCCTATGGGAAACTCAGGGACAGCCTTTCTTCCCTAGCCAGCCTGACTATGTGGACAGAGTTAGTGCCACCATTCCATTCAGTCACACTTGCTGAGTGACTACAGAATGCCAGTTATAGGGGCAAGCCCTGAAGAGAGAAAAAAATGCAAAACCCTTGGTCCTATTCATAACTACTTGCAGCTCATAGAGTGAGATTAATACACAAACAGAGATGCAAAGGTTTGCTGGCTATCAGGTTGAATAATTCTTAATTCAGTGATTCTTCTCTGCCATACCCAATTAATGCTCCAACCATGCACACATAATTCTACAGAGCATCTTGCTGCCATTCTCCTGAATAATTCTCTTTTTCCCAAGAATATGCCTTAAATTTCACTCCTAAGTGTTTTTCTGCATGGAAGAGTATGCCACTTTCTTCCTCTCACTCACAGCTAGCCCAGATGGTTTCAGAGCTTGGAAAGAAGGGCACAGCACCGCCAGGCACCATTTTGTGAATACAGTACCTTCCTACATGCCTGGTATGTAAACCCAGAGGGCTGAATCCTGGGTTGAAAATGAACCCAATGGTGTTAAAGGAAAAAGAGTTTCCTTTACTCATCCCACTTCCTGGGCCTCAGCAGGGTTTCCGTGAGCAGATGACTTTGAAATTGCCAGCCAAACCCCTGCTTCTCAAGAGCCCTTCTCCTTTAGTTCCAACCCTGAAAGGATCACAGTATTGAGCCGTGTGCTTTTCTTGACTCTGTCATGGATGGCACATCCATCAGGGAGTCCCATCTGAGCCCCCAGCAAAACAAAATTAACTAATGTGCATAAATTAGCACCAAACGTCTACTCAGTGGAGAAATGCCAAAACCATTCTTTTTACAACAAATAACTGACCATCCCCCAGTCTCCATCAGCCTCTTTCTTCAACAGTGACCCCTCACCACACTTCAGGTTTACAATTATAGTTTACCAAATGATTTCAAATGCATTTCCTCATTTGACCTTTGATACTTGGGAAGCAGGCAATGTAGAGGTTTCATTGTTATTATATAAGTGAGGAAAATAAAGCTCTGAGGAGATAAATAGCAAGTCATACAGTTAAATCTTGAAGAGGTAGTCATTGAATTAAGATCTTCTGATTGAATTAAGATCTTCTGACTGAATTCAGTGTTCTTTCCACTATACCATTTACATCCAGCAAGGAACCAAAGGAAAGTTTGAAAGGAATAACATTAAAGAAGATACTATGACCCTGTTCTGTCAAACTCTAACACACAATTCACCAGAAGTACCTAACAAAAGTATATGAGTCACCTTTGATGTATAGTTGATTCTGAGAAAACCACACACAAACACACACACACCCATGCACTTATATGTGTATAAAATTTATCACCCAGTATTTAAAATTTGAAACCACTCTCTGCATTTTTTTAATTCAATATAATATGTGTATACAGAACATGGTAGGTAGATAGATCAGTTTATTCTTTCTATAATAACTGCTTCTTGTTTGAAACACTAATGCTTATCTCTCCTGGCTACATCTTTTTTTGTATCTTACAATTGTGCTTTGGCCTCAGCCTCTCCCGTCTCCTAACTGCCCACCAACCTTGATCCAGTACTGGAATAAGCTCAGTAGAAGGAGATGCCATTGATGTGGAATGGGTCAGAACTAGACAGAAAGAAAACAGCAGTCTCCATTCTACTTATTCTGCTTCAGAGGTCACTGGGGAAAGAGAATGCTTTAATCTTTGGGAACAGGTAATCTTTTTGGAAATAGATATTCAAATCTCATTTTATAGATGAAGGGTTATCTACTCAGAGAAATTAAATAACAAGCCAAAGATGAAATGACAGGCAGGTGATGGAGGCAGAGCTTGAACGTGGATCAGCTTACTGTTCTATCTCCAGGATGGTCACCCTCCCCATCCCTTGTGCTTCATAAAGGTTTCTAGCACATTCCACTTGAGCATCTTGTGCTAGATATTTGTTCAACTCTTCCCCAGACATCTCGGGATGATGGCTAACTCCCTCACTCCTTTGAGGCTTCCCTTACATTTTACCTACTCAATGAGCCCTTCCCTGACCACCCAAAATTGCAACTCATCATTTATTTCCCCTACCTCCTTGACTCTAGATCCCTCTTACTCATTTTGCTCTTTTCCATAGGACATATTATTATATCTAACACAAAAATACTTATTGTGTTTATAGTTATTGTCCACACAGGTTTTGTGATGGTATGAATTTATGTCTTTTAAAATTCATGGATGCATCCAGCGCACTAAGAATAGCAGGAATGTAGCAGGTATTCACAATATGTTTGCTGAGTTTGAAGAATAAATGGAGGCATCTGTGAGAAACATGCTCACCTGTCCAACCCCAAAGAATGGACTGAGAGACAAAAGGTGTAGAGAAAGTGAGGCTTTTAAGATAGTCTTGCAAGGTCAGTGTGTGAGAGAGTAGACACACCCAGAGCAGTTACAATCAGCATTTTATTCCCTAGTGCACAAGGTCCCTCCCCTGAACCCTGATTCCTCAGTGTCTGGGTACCATGGGGTGTGCAGTCTTCCCAAATGTCACCTAGGTTTTACTATCTCCTACTGGGTTATTTAAAGAAATGTACCTTAGCCGGGCGTTGTGGCGCACGCCTGTAATCCAAGCGACTTGGGAGGCTGAGTCAGGAGGATCGCAAGTTCAAAGTCAGCCTCAGCAACTTAGCAAGGCCCTTAGCAACTCAGTGAGACCCTGTCTCTAAATAAAATATAAAATAGGGCTGGGGATGTGGCTCAGTGGCCGAGTGTCCCTGAGTTCAATCCCTGGG
>JAJEJO010004554.1:278032-310472 GCA_020662805.1 Glaucomys volans
TTTTAGCTTTCCACTCTGTTCTCCCCTCCAACTGCTTTTCTTACATCTCAGTTTTACCTTTAAGGCTAAACACTGTGTTCTGCAAAAAAAGCATTGGACTTTCTATTTCTCACAGTAGATACTCAGTTAATACATATTGAGTGGATGCCATTTATTAAACACCTCCTGAATGCAAAACCCAATGACACATAAGGATGTCATTTAATCAGCCCCTAAATCCTTTGAGAAAGAGAATCAAATCCCATATTATAGATATGCAGGCTGGGAGAAATAAAATTAAATTAGCGAACAATCATATGACTGGTAAGTGACAGAGGCAGAATTTGAACCCTATTCTGTGCAGCACTAAAGCTCAGGGGTCATCCTACCCTGTCAGAGCAATTCTCAATGAACTCACATCTAAAAAGGTGCTACTTTTACTAGAGAAATTTTGACCCATGTAAATAGGTAAGTTTTAGCCATTCATAGTTATTATTATTTTCTCACTATGCTCAGGGTAAACTCAAGGTGAGCCTGGTCATTTCCTTGACTTATTATTCTGGAGCCAGGCAGCAATGCCTGTTGCTGAAGGAGGCCTGACAATTTGCATTTCTAATCATTCAAGAATTTAATTAGTATCATGGCCTTAATCAGGTGCTGCAAATACAGCTGATGTCATCAGAGCTTACTTAATTAGTTTGAAGGGGAAGGAAGTTTTTTACATTCTGAATATGTCTCCACTGGTATAAAGGTGAAGGGCCTCGGGGGGTTTGAGGAGAAGGAAAGAAACCAACTTAAAATCTAGATTCTGTGATTAAAGACTTTTTTTTTTTTTACATTTCCTGGGAAAGGTTTTTGAAACTATAATATCAGTGAAATAAAAATATGATGGTAACCAAGTGTCAACTTCAACCATTTCTTACAATTTCAATGAGGCATAATTTATATACCACAATGTTTATACATCATAAGCAGATGAACACTATGGTTTATCAATTCAACAATAATTTGTAAATTTGTAGAACTTGGTAAACATCACCATGACCCCAGTTTCAGAACATTTCTAGCACCCCTCAGAATTTCCTCAAGACTGTCTGCAGTCAATTCCTTCTGTCTCACCCTATGACCCCTTTCCATCCCAGGCCAAAAACTGACTTGCTTTCTGCATCTATGAATTTGTCTTTTCTGAATATTCCATATAAATTGAACACAACAATATGCACTCATTTGGAAAAGAAGCCTTTCTTTTTAAGTGACTTTTTTCCTTTAACATGATTTTGAGGCTCATCTATGTTGCAGCATGTATCAGTATTTTACTTCCTTTTATTGTTGAATAGCATTTCATTGCATGGATATACTCAATTGTGCTTGTTCATTCATCAGTTGATGGGCATTTAGGTTGGTTTCCCCCTTTGGCTATTATGAATCATGCTGCTATGAACATTCACGTAGAAGTCTTTTAGTGGGCATGTTTTTTCAATTCTCTTGAGTAGATTCCTAGGAGTGGCATTAACAACTCTTACTTTATGTTTCCATTTAACTTTTTAAGAAGCAGCCAAACTGTTTTTCCAAAGTAGCTGTTCCATTTTACATTCCCACTCGTAACATGTAAGGGCAAGCATTGATTCTTAAAATTGCTTCTGATGGTAGAATTGGAAGTCTTCAGCTTCTTATGTTTAGTCTCTGAACTGTAACCTTATGAGAAAACTGTGAAATACCCAAATTACACTGTCTACTGTTAAAGAGAAGGAATGATGGGAAATTAATTGAAATAAATGAAGTTTAGATAAGAGAAGGGATTTGTAGAAAATAAGTAGTACTCAGTTTTCATTTGCTAGGAAATTAAATCAACCAATTAAGTAAAATAACTCTCAAGAAAGATCAGTGAGATTTGCCATATAGATTGCTCATTTACCCTAATCCACTCTGAGGTTTATATAACAAAGACATTGGTTTCATTTATTTCATTCTCCCTCTGTTATCTCCATATCATGAAAGAATGTTTTATGGACTTCATCTAGTTCTAGCATGTATCAGCAAAGCCGGGTTGAGTCAGCTTGCATATGGAAAGCTCCAAGCTGTTTTATTTTCTCTGTCACCTTCAGACAAAATTCTGATGAGCTCTCCAACACCAAAAGAAGGGCAATGCACCCAACTCTTGAGCTGCAATTTTGCTTGGATCTCTGTTACGCAGTTCATGGGTTCATCCACTTATTTGGGAAAACATGAATATGTTCTTTGAGATGCCAAGAAATACGACATGAGCTGGGACTTTAAGGGAGAAATGGAGTTGTCCACAAATACTGTGGCAGAGTATAGCAAGTGGCACATGGAAGAAAATACAGATTGGAAGAGGAGTGAGAACTAAGGAAGGAACTAGACTAGGAAAGTCAGCATAGAAGAGGTGTTTCTTGAGCTGCTGTTTTAAAGAGGAGTGGGTGTTTGTGAGACAGCCAGAAGCAGAATGAGAGATGGTCCTTCTAGCCAGAGGCTCCTGGAGGTTTAGCACAGCAGAGTGTTCAGAGAACAGAAAAGCCTTCAGTATGGCTGCAGTAGCCCAAGGACAGGTGAGTGGATGGAGCAGGAGAGGAAGGTTGGCGAGGGCCTTATTTGTCTTGGTAAAGAGACCAGATTATCTCAGGGAGGTACTGCTGGGCTTTGTGCTGGATTTGACATTGTAAGATTTGAATTTACTCCAGTTGGTATTGAATACAGTTAAGAGGATAACTAGGAGAACAACTCGGAGGCCATGTGAGTAGCCAGGTTAGAGCCTGAACTAAAGAAGCAGCAGCAGAAATAACAAGGAGGCAGAGGACTGGAGGCTTGCTGGGCAGGCGGTCAAAGTAACTGGGGACAGAGAATGATGATCTAAGGCCCATGATAAAATGCAGATTTCCAGGTCCTTCAGCATGATGTATAGGCTGGTCTTTGGCCTGGGAATTGGCATTTTAGCAAGTGTTCCAGGTGATTCTAATGCAGCTTGACTAGAGATGCTCACTTGCAGAGTGTAAAGATTCATAATTCAGAGGAGTCCAGTAGAGAACCATGGATTTCAGAGCTCACAGGAAGCAGTGGAACCAGGAGAGCCCTAGGGAGAAATAAACTGCTAAATGTTGGGTGAACTTTGCCCCAGTCCCTCATACTGGGTCCACTTAACTCTAGAAAAGAAAAATTGCACTTAAAAAATTAAAATTAGTCATCACAGGCAACTAAATATATTTGGAGTCACTTTGTCCATGTTTAAGATTCCAAAGAGGCTAACTGTGTCACCTAATTGAACTTATATCTGGTCACACAGATAAGTAATTTAATATTTCTATAAATTAACTTTTGGTACAAAAATGCTAGTCTGCCTTTAAAATGTCCTCTCTCCCCCTCTCCTTCTCTTTCCTCTATCTGTCTACCTGGGAGACAGATTTCAGTATTATCCCTTTCATACCATAAACTCCAAAAGCAAAGGAACTGTAATTGTCAAAAATCGTTTTCTTTTGGTGGGCCTGTGGAAAAGAAACACCAAATAAATACTTTCAGATGATGAATCTGCAGATATGCTGATGCCCTATTTGCATATTGCCATAGATGCAGAATGTATAATTTGTGTGTTATGTCAATTTAAGAGAGTGGGTACTGTGCTCTGTTTTGTTTTGCACATTTTTAAATGAAAAAACACCAGAGTAATAAATTAAGCATTTTAATTAAGTGCTGTGGCACACTATTAATACATTTCACTGTTTACGCTCTCTCATGACTCAGATAACTGTGTGTCCAATAATGTCCTTATTAAACATCTACATGCACTACAAGCCTGATGGAATTTGTTTAGTTGGCACCCAATCAATTTGTATTATGTCCTCCAACCAGAATTACAAACACCAACTAATAAAGTTCTCCATGTTTACTGCCCAATTGTTTCCATGCTAGGTACTAAGTGCTAGGTGCTTTACATGAAAGATATCATTGAATATTCACAGTGACTTAAATATTCAGTGTTATTACTGTTCCCATTTTATAGATGAGAAAACTGAGGTTTAGAACAATTAGGTGAACGTGGTCAAAGTCATAGACAAGTAATTTAAAAAACAGGGACTTCAACTTAGGTCAATCTGAATAGGCTTTTAAAATTATCCCATGTTACCTCTCAAGTTTCCATTCTAAACAAGCAATGAAATGAGTGAATTAAATTTAAGGGAAATGAAACAAGGTCTGGAGTATGGAAAATCCTATCTCACAATGGTTTTCTGCACAAATTACCAAGTGGGCATTTACTCCGCCTTTCTTCCAGGAATGTCATGGAAATAATGATCTGTAGCATTTGCAGATTTCCATGGCATCTAGTTTCTCACCAATCTCCACTACTGAAGGTAGAGGTGGGAAGAGATCATGTAGAGAGGTAGCTCATGAGCTGTCCAAAGCTGGTTCCAGGATACCACTCTGCCTGTTCCCTGTTAAAGATCAAGTTTCTCGTGGTTTCTGGATTGGCCCCAAAAATCTTGGACTAGGGAGAAGATACCCTGTTCCTGGAGAAGGAAACAGTTCATAGGAAAGGATGATGCTCCACTATCTACAACGGAGTGCTGGGATGTACATGCCACCAAGCTATTTTTAATTAAAAAGTGATGACAGCTGAATATATTCCCTGACTCTGTAGCTAATAACTTCCTGACCTAGACCTCACTTGTTAGACCCACTCCTGAAACCAGACCACATCAGTCCCTGTGGGGCTTCTATTATTGGCTAGCTGTCTCAACAGATGCAGGTCTAACCAAATCCATGTCTAATAGAAGCATGCAAATGGAGAGATAAGAGGGAAAATTTTATGTGCTAAATCACAGTCTACAGAGGGAAAAGTGAGCATAAACAGCTGTGTGGAAGGGAGAACACCAAAGGTCATTGTCAGAGAAGTCCTAAAAGGCAAGAATTAATTCCATTGGCTGTCATTTGCAGCTGTAATTTTTTATCTATTCATTTCTCATGTTGAAAAAAAATTGTTGCCTGGCTTGTCCTCTTATGAAGGCAGTGTGTGTGTTGGTTAAAATGTGGTTTCCGTAGTCACACTTATCTGAAGCATTTTATCTGCTTATGATATCATTTAATATCCTATTATGCCCATTTTATAGCTAAGAAAACTGAGCTGCAAGGATTAAATGATGATTTCTGAATTAAAACCATGATATGCCCAATAATAGGGCCTGAGCTTCTTACAATGTACTTGAAGCTTTTCCCTTCCTTCAATAGCGTGCTTCCTCTCCCCTCCCCTCTCCTCCCCTCCTCTCCCTTCGTCTCCTCTCCGCAGTCGTCCTCAAGTTTTCTCCCAACAAGATGCCAATCCTGCTACTTCCACCTAGTCTTCCTAACTTTATCCTCTAAATCTATCCAAATTCTAGCCATTTTTTAAGACCCTGATTGAGTCCCAACCTTCCTGTAACGTTCTCTCAGATGGTTCTACCCACATAGATTTCCTACTCATACTTACTAGCTCTGCACAATTGGCATTAATTTTTGCCTTGCCTCAGTTGCTCCCTGCCTTATAACCAATTTGTTTTAGAACTAATTTGTCTTTTCTCTGCCCTAAAGTGTAAATTATCATGGGCAGAAGCCATATTTAGATCTCCTAATGCCAAGCTTTAGGTAGATTATTTATTTTCTTTTGTACCAGGGATTGAGCCCAGGGGTGCTTAACCACTGAGTCACATCCCCAACCCCTTTACAGTTTTTTTATTGGTTTTTTTTTTTTAATTTTGAGACAGGGTCTTGCTAAGTTGCTTAGGGCCTCACTAAGTTGCTGAGGCTGACTTTGAACTTGTGGTCTTCCTGCCTCAGAATCTGGAGCCACTGGGATTACAGGGATGTGCCCCACACCTGGCTTTAGGTAGATATTTAAAACATTTTGAATTAACTAACATTATTGTGTCCATGGGTCTATTGAGGGAATGAAGCTCTGAGAATTTTAAAATTGGAAGATCCAAACATTGCTGAGTACTCAACTATACACTAAAACCTAAATAATGGATTCTATACATAGGATTTGATTAAAACCTAATGGTTGATAGCATGACTCCCATTTTACAGATTTTAAAAAAGGCCCAGAGAAGTTAAGAAATTGGCTAGCACCACATTATTACCTGAGCTATGACAAATCTAGACCAGTCTGACTCTGAAGTCCATACCATAATGCCATATAAGTCATCATGTTCACTCTTGGTTTTTGCTTGTTTGTTTTATTTTGGGTTTTGCTTTGTTTTTGTTTCTCAGGACTGAGAATCAGACCAAGGACCTCTCCTATGCTAGACAAATGCTTTACCACTGAGCTACGCCCCGTCATGCAGTTTCTATTGCATCCATGAGAAAGCACCTGAGTAAACCCCAGGAGAAGGGTGTTGGAGCAACCCCAGAAAGAAGTGTCAAATGACCACATGGTAATATGTCCTACTCTCTACTAACTCCAAAATGCAGAAAGTCATTCTTCAAGTCTATCCTAATTCTCTCCTTCTTCCAATTTATGCCATTTCCTTTTGTTTTGAAGTCAAGTGTGAAAAACAACTGGGCTCCATCTCCTAGCCAATAATCTTTCTTGGACTGGACAATTCCTATGACATCATCCCAACTTCCTTTTCTCTAGTACAAAATATAGCCACTCTCCTCTTACAGGGAATGCTATCCACACTGGTAGGTTTTTCTACCCAGAGAAAATTATAACTGTCATCCGGGGACATTAGTGAGAGCCCACCAGCAGGACTGGCTAATCCATAGGCAGATGCTCTTGGATCAAAGATCCACGCTGAAACCAGCCATCAGGGCAAAGAAACAAAGTTCATGGAGGCAGAAATGATGTTACTGGGAGGCAGTAACATGCCCCCCAGTTACCTGCCATCACCACTGCCTTCAAAATAGACCCAGAGCCAGGGCATCAGAGTGGGTGCAGAAATGAAGCAAGAAGGCCGCAGCAGCTAGTCATCTGAGGAAGCCAGGGATTGGCAGACAGCCCTGATCCCTGGCATCTGGGGAACAAGGGCAGCTCAGGAAACATAAAAACTCAGTGGAAACCAGAGGAGGGGAGCCTTTCAAATGAGAATGTTAAATGTCTGGAGCCCAGTGGCTAGGAAAGACGTTGCCAAATGCTACACTGCAAACAGGAGAGCTTTCCTGGGGCTCTGGATTTGGAGGCCACAGAACAATGACAGGGGAAGCCTGTAGGGAAAACCACCACGACACTGAGCCTGCTTTAGCGTGGCAGAATCCTTCCACAGTTCTTACAGGAAGCATAAGAAACAGCCTTCAGCCTGTGGTCTCGGCCCCAAGCCGCACCCGCGTCTCAGCTGGCTCCTTGGGTCAGGAAGGACACTGGTGTGGCTAGCTCCCTGAAACAGATCAGACAGTCCGTTTCAAGAACAGAGCCTGTGCTTACCTGCAGATCAAGTTCACTCTTAATAAGGCGTGTGCTGGAGAGGGCAGGGACAGTGTTGCCCCTGCATTCCATTAAAAAGGGATTACGGGCTGTCTGACCAGGTAAGCAGTGTGATCTGAGAACAGAAACTTGTCCTTTGGAGGTGGGGTGGGGGCTGTGGCAAAACAAAAGCCTTAGGAGACACAATCAGCAAGTGTTCACTGCAGCAGGGTGGTAGCGCCGTGTCTGTGCTTGTGCGTGTGTGCAAGGGCGTGTGCAATATTTTCTGCTGTTGCTAAGATGGTTTCCCCCTTCACTGGCCTCTCGCCCAATCAAAAGGTAGCTGCTCCTCATTGGCTGCCTGGCTTTATCGAATGACCATGACGAGCTGGAGTTGAGCCCACCTCATTGGTTCATTCCTATGGCCCATTGTCAGGGGAGAGCAAATCAGACACCTAATCAATATTTTGTGAAGTGGCACTAGACTCCTGGCAAAATTTGCATTAAATTTCTCCCTGTGTGTGCCTTTGCACTCAGATAAGCATCATATTAACTTCGAGGATACAGAGAGAGGCAAGCAATCAAACACTGTCATCCTTCAGCCATTTTGGATATATTCCTGAGCCCAGGCAAAGATCTCGGAATGCTAAACATGAGACAGTGGAGTTAGTTGTAAATAAGACACAAACCTCCTGAGCATAAACATATTTAAATAAACTAGATTAGCAGTGGCCCTTCTCAATGAACCCTTGACTTCTCTTTCCCTCCCTCCCTCCCTCCTTCCCTTCTTCCCTCCTTCCCTCCCTCTCTCCCTCACTGCCTTCCTTCCTTCCTTCTTTCTTCCGCAAATGAGTTAGATTATATGGTAGCCCCGAGTACATTTTATGCCAGGCAAAAACTGTTTCCTTACTCCATTATTCTACAGCAAAGCAGAAACAGGTTTGACACATTGGAAACTATCTGGCTCTGAAGGAAATGGGGGTCTGTTCGTCCATGAAATGAGAGGGAATCATGCTTCCTCACATAGGAGGGAACCATGGTAAAGGAGGGGTCTCCTGATGGGAGCCAGATTTCTGAGTCAAAATTTGGTCTAGTGACCAAGGTTTCCCAGAATTTTATATAAACCTTGGTTAAAATGTGAATGAGTAGGAATCCCAAGAAAGAAAAAAAAATTGAGGATGAATAAATGTCCTTTCATACACAAAGACAAAGGTACGTAGAAAAGAAATCCACGTGCCTTCTATCTACCACCACTAGCAGCTAATACAGCTGCACCTCTGTGCTCCTTCCTGGTATGATGAACCAAGAGGCTGTTTCCATCCAAACCAGCCTATGCACTAGCCCTATTCCCATCTGCCTACTCCAGGCTGTCCTACAAGTCTTTCCTTGTTCTCGTATATCATCAAATTTTCAAAACTCCCCTGTCTTTTGGCCATTTTCATTAAAACATGCTGTATATCCCTTGTCTTTCAAACTAAAAAGAAAAAAGAAAAAGAAATACCACTCTTCATAGCTCAAAGGCTTTATGTCCACATGGCACACTTGGCCCCACCACGGTGATTGTTAAAACAGTGAAACACTCGTGGATGTGTTGGGAAGCACTTCTACCCTGAGCCCTCCAACTACCTGCTCCCACCTTTCCCAATCTAGCCTGGGAACTCCTGGATTCCCAGAATTCAGCAACCAAAGGGTCAACGTCTGGATCAGCAGGGTCCTCCAGGACCCTGTTCCAAACTAGAGTCAGCATCAGTTTCATATACCATAGTTCTTCTAATATCCCTGCTCAGACCCAGTGTTTTCTCTTCTCCTCTACTTTCTTCCCCTTTGGGGTAAAACACTTGAAAACATTGTCTATTCTTACCATTTCCACTTCTCTTCTTTTTTTTGTTTAGATCCATCCCAAACAGGTTACCTTTCCAATCCCCCCAGCAGCCAAATGTCTGTCAATGAACCTCTACTTTGCTAAATTCAAACACCATTCCCAGTTCTCATCTTATATGGCTTGTTAGCAGCAGTTGACACAGTGGGTCACTTCCTTCAAACGTCTTTCTTCCTTTGCTTTTTTCCTTGTCTCTGTGACACCATTCTCCATTCTCCTTCCAGTTGTCAGCCTTTTGTTCTTTGTGGATTCCTTCTCATCTCCCTGACGTCTAGCCATTGAAGTGGCAGGGCTCAGTGTTGGGACCTCATCTTCTCTTTTTCTCTGCATTCACTCTCGGGGGATCTCTCTCAGCCCTTGACATTGAATTCCATCTGTACCCAGTGACTGCACATTTCTACTTCCTACACCAGCATTTCCCCTGAAATCTAGACTCATCTATCCAATTGTCACTCACATTTGCACTTCAGTATCTAATATTCACCTCGAATTTGTGCCTTATAAAACTGTATCCTGGCTCTTCTGCTTTCAACTTTTCTTCCTTGTTCCAGCCTTCCTCCTCCCAACAAGTTGCAGCAGCACCCCCCTTCCCGCTGCTGCCCCCACCATTATTTAAATTGTTTAAATAAACAATTTAAACCCGCCATTGCCTAGGCCCAAATCCTTGGTGTCAGTCTCAGCACCTCTCTTTTTTCTCACCTCACATTGTAATCTACTAGCAAACCCATAGCTCTACCTTCACATCAGATCCAGAATCTGACCATTTATCACCACCTCCCGACATAGTCATTCAAATCCAAACCGCTATTGTTTCCCCTTTATTATTTCAACAACCATCCAAAAGTCTCCCTACCTTCACTCTTGTCCCCTTAACCATCCCTTCTCACCACACAGAGGCTGCAGAAGTCTTTTCATATATAGTCAGTTCACAATACTCCTCTGCTCAAAGCTTTCAAATAGTTTTCATTTCATCCAGAATAAAACCCAGAGTCTAGGTATAACCTGGGCACTGAAAGATACCCATAGTTAACTGATTAGGTTCCAGCTTCACTCTATGGTGTGGCCATCTTGCAATACATTTGGCCTTCCAGATGCAGAAGCTGAGAAGTCAACCAACCACAAATCAAAAATATTCATAAAAAATGTCTGTATTGAACATGTACAGATTTTTTCTTGTTTTGATTCACTAAGCAATATAACTATTTATAGAACATTTAGTTTGCATTAGGCATTATAAATAATCTAATAATGCTTTAAAGTATATAGGAGGATATGCATAAGTTATATGCAAATAATAAGTCATCCATGGAGTTTGGGATCTTGCAGAGAGTACTGGAACCAATCCTTAGTGAATACTGAGAGACAACTGTATCTTATTAATCACAAGGAACAGTGGGTGGAAATGTGTATGCTTTACTATGCTAATCTAAGCATAAAACGAAAGCAAAATGCCTGATCAATTTAAACATTAATAGTCATTTACAAACTTCAGTGTTTTATTTAAGGCCACTGTACTCCCTTACTGTACATTAAAATGATTTTGGTCTCCATCTCTGACATCATGAACCTACATTAAATTATATGTAATTTTCAATGTATGTGGTGAACAGTCACAATATCTATTGAATAAGTGAATGTTTAGGAAATATATTTCTTATTTCTAATAGATGATCATGATTTAACCATAAGTTGAATATCTACCATGGAAAGTATGGTATTTCTCATACTTAAATTACATATTTTCTTTAAAACTTTTATCTCCATTTTATTTATTTTTAAATAGCATATTAATCATGCATACTAAAGGGGTTAGTTGTACATTCATATAGCATGCACTGATCTGATTTTATCAAATCCAATCAACCTTTTCCCACCCTTGCCCCCACATAACCTTCCCAATCACTATTCTACTTTCAGGTTGACTTTTTTTTTTTTAGTTTCCACATATAACAGAGAACATTTGATAATGGACTGACACTCCTGTCCTTAGTCTCTGAATGGGCAGGCTCTGAAGAGGCTCATGATCAAGCAAGAAGAGGAAAACCAAGTCTTCCTGTGTTTTGCTCATTTCACTTAACATCTTCCAGTTCCTACCATTTTGCTCCAAATGACAGGATTTCATTCTTCTTTATGGCTGACTAATATTCCATTGTGTATAAGTATCACATTTTCTTTATCCATTCATCTGTTAATTGGCACCTAGGCTGACTCCATATCTATTGTGAGAAGTGCTACAGTAAACATGGGTGTGCAGGTATTTCTTGGGTAAGCTGAGTTCATTTCCTTTGGATATATCATCTCCATTTTAAAGTTTAAACCACATTTTTGTGACTCAAAAAAGTTGAATGCCTTTATCATGGTATCATAGGAAGTAACAGAGTTGGAAATTTCAACAGTAGCCTGCATGGCCTCAATGCTTGTACTTTGGCCACAGTCATATCATGGTTAGCTATTGCATATCTGTGACACTTTTCACTACAGAATGCTTTCATCATTACTGCAACAAACCCCGAAGACCACTGGAAAGTAATAGGCTGATACTCCTGTCCTCAGCCTCTGGATGGGTAGGGTCTGAAGAGGCTCATCGTCAAGCAAGAAGTGGAAGACCAAGTCTTCTGCTCCCCCTCCCTGCATTTCTTCACCAGTGTATCTTACCTATATATTTCTAAGCTAAGTGAGTGAATTGAACCTATTTAATGGTATCTAATTGTCAATATATGCAGTGAACAGATTGCCTAGAATCTTTCATCCCCAAGCTTTTATAGTTTACTAATCACCCTTTCTAGTATACTGTGCTTTACAAATGCCAATTCCCCATCTCTTGGAAGGTAGAAATGTATTGCCACTGTCTGGAGATGCTCTTATGCCTATGGGAGGCTAGGTCTAACTTACTGATTTTTTTGGTGTCGTTTTGTCAGTCAAATGTGAAAAAAAATCTAAACAAATTAAAAATGTGTGCACATGCACTCATTTGTTCTGATATAATCCAGTAAAGAATAATGTTCAGCCTTTGTGAAAATCCCCTAACTTTCATGGTATTTTTGAGAATCATATTTCTATTAACTAATCGTGACTTGCCCTTATTTGTACCAAAAATGCATGCCACTTTTTTGTTAGGAGCCTGTGTTAAATGATTCTTCTGTGGTCAAGGGAAGAGCCAAAAAGGGAAAATGCTATGGAGGAAACAGAACAATAGAGTGACAGTAGGTCACCTCTGACAAAAGAAGACAGATCACCTATGCAGGTAAATATGAAGCCATAATTGCCCAAGTGACTCAAGATGAAAATACAGCTATTAGGAGAGGCCTAGCTTCATTCCAGTTCTCCAAAGGTGAGTGGGGGACAGTAATTCATACAGAGCTCTGCAATGGGGTCAATTTCATGGGCTGAATAAGTGAATGAATGGCCATTCAGTCATTCGTCAAGTAAACCTGCTGCTTTTAAGTCACAATTGTCACTATGACAAAGGGAACTTCTCTATGAAGCTCTCCTAGAAAGCACAAGTTCTATATATAAATAGCCACTCAGGTTGAACTTTGCCCCTAGGTACTTCAACGCTTGTATACCTGCACATCCTGCTGAAGAAAATTCATTGTAGGACAATCAGGGTTAGAGAAATAGTATGGTGACAATCCTGTTAACATGGTCCACTGAAAGAATTTAATACATATAAACACACAATGCTGACTAACGAAAGCAGGCAAACTTCTTGTAAATGAATAGCTAAGATCACAGGCTAGTTAGAGGAAATATTTTGAGACAAAGGCAAGCCCAATGGTTTCACAAGCTAGGTGATCCCAACTCAATTGTCCAAGAACCCAAGTAAGTACATTTTTCAAAAAAGGATCGCAAATCTGATTTCGATTACTAAAATTAGTCTTACAGCTGCTTTTTCAGAAATTGATTTTCTTAAGATGATACAGTAGATAATATCACATTTATTTAGTTAATAAGATTTCTTCCAAGTATTTTCCATGTGTGTGCTGTGTGATCCTAAGGTTCCTGAGGGCAGCACTGGAGTTACCTTTCTGGTGGGGAAGTTTCTTATCCTGGAGCAGTTTATTAGTGCTGAACATAGAAAGGAGTCTTAGGGAAATTCCAAAACCTAAGTCAATTATTTCACGAATGGGAACTTCTGCAGACTGGAAAACTGTTACCATGACACAAATAACATGTACATTTGAGACATACCAACTACATGATTCAGGGTTGGAAAGGCACTGGGTAAGTCCTGCTCTTCTTGGTATCTCCATGAAAACTGTAGTGCTCTGTAGAGAAGAGTTTGAAGACTACTGACAGAGCTGATCTCTTCATTTCTCAAAGAGAGAAACTGAGACCAAGAAAAACAAAATAGCCTGTCTGAAATCATATAACCAGGTACTGCTAAGTTGGAACTATCTTCCTGATTTCCAAGATAGCACTTTTACTCATACCAGACTCCTCTCAATTTCAGAGCCTACTATAGCCCCCTTACATAAAACTTTTCTATTTCAGGCAACCAGAGAAGGCCAGGTTGGGGCTGTGCCACCCAAGGACATTTGTCAATGCCAGTCTCCTGCAATGCAATGCCAAATCTAGCATCTATTCCTGGTCCTTAGCACTTATGTTCTTGTAATTAAAGAGCTGATGTATCTAAACAAACCATAACTTAAGCGCCACATGGTCAGACAGTAGAGAGGCCAAACGTGGATGGGTGCTGACTCACAAGGTGAGAAGGAGCCAGTTTATAAATTTCCAGTCTTGTTTGTCTCTGATGATAGGTACATAAATACTGCAATTGCTACAGATGGCTTTTTGTAAAACTTAACTCCAGATAGTTCTCATCCCTAAGCAATCTGAACAAAACCTACTCTGTACCATTTTGGCTAGGTGCACCAGCTTGCGGGCCAGTGGAAAGGAGTTGTTTTCAAATTTGAGACAAGGTTTGATTACTCAGTGAGACATGCCAGGGCAGTGTGGTGAGGAAACCCTTTGTGGTTCTTCATGGCATGCCTTACCAAATTTATTGGCTGAGAGTGTATATGACTTCACCAGCTCTCTTCTTGGGACAGACACCAATCCCAAGAGGTCACACCCAGACACAATCTGAAAGCAAGATCTGAAAGATTTACAGCAGTAGCAGCCTAATCTGAGATTTGTGTTGGTTTCTTCCATTGCTCCAATCTGGTTATGGTCATTTTATTATACTAATAAGCTTTATTTCTCTCTTTGTGAAACAATCTCTAGCCTTGCTGTTCAAATTATGATTAAGTGTAGCTGCATCACCTGGGAGTTGGTTTAACCAGCAGAATCCCACACTTCATAGACCCGGACCTACCTCATCAGAATCTGATTTTAACAAGATCTCCAGATGATTTTGTATGCACATTAAACTTGAGAAGCACTGATCTAGAGATTTAGACCATGATCCCCTGACTTCACAATTAGTTCCTGTGTATAATTTTTCAGTTAATGGACAACTCTAGTTTGGGGCATTTAAATAAAAAAGGAAAGGATTCCCCTCTGGTATCTATGTAACAAAATTTGCTTTTGATCACCAGTGGGGACTTAGAGGGAGTGGTATACTCTGTGGACTGTGATAACTGCTAGTAAATATATTTGTCATTAAAGAATGTCTCCTTCACTTCTAGACATGCAGTTGGCCACCAAGTCTTTTAGGTTTTACTTCTAATCTGAGTGCTCCCTTCTACCACTACTGTTTGAGTCCTTGTCATCTGTGGTATGGACATTAAAATAGTCTTTCAATTGCACACTTTTATTTCCCTATGTTGTTTTGCTCTCAATATAATGCATCCTCCTCCAAACTGACATAAGAAAGAAACTTCTCAAAGGCAAATGTGATCATGTTGCCTTTTGCTTTATCTTCCAACAATATCTGGTAAAGTTAATACTGTGAAGAATGTCAGGCAAGCTGTGTGGTGATGTTGCATTTTTCCACCTGCCCGATTCCATGTCTTCTACTTTCCTATTTTTATTCAAACCTTCCAACACATATGTTCCATGTCTCCTCCTGTGCTCAGGCTGCCTCTCTGATGGGAATACTCTTTTTTCTTTCTTTTTGAGATAATTTTCTTCTTTTAAGACCTATAATCCTTTTTATCACTTCTGTGACCCTCTTCTTTACCACGATTCTCTACCACTGATGTAGAGCTAAGCATCCTTGGAATCTGCACTTCCCCCCTGCTCTATCAGCAGTGCTTCCATGAACTGTAGTATTTGTAAACATATCTCTACCCTTACTCTATTCTATGAGACCTGTAGGCCAGGAACCCTGCCACATCCTCCTTCTGTATCTTGAGAATCAAGTACTATTACCAACATAAAGACATTCTTAATAAATATTGATTGAATTAAGTAAGTAAATGAATATAGTCACTGCACAAAATAGTTGTCACATTACCCCTGGAAACTTTGAAAAAAAATACAGTAATCACATACCTAGTGATATGACCAAGGGATTAATCTTTGAGTTTCTCCAATGATAGATATCGAAGAGTTGAAAGGATATGAACCATAAAAATTTCCCATATGAGCTCTGCCAGTGTCCTAAAGGGACATGATCTAAGTCTGATCATTTATTAAACTTGTGACATTTAGCGAACAGCAGAATGACAGCCTATGGCACAGCCAACTCATGAGACAAAGTCTAGACAGTAAACATGAACCCCAGTCCCGCTCCCAGGTGGCCTAGAACTCTTGCCTTGTGGGTGATGGTGTTGTCAGAGGAAATAAGGACGAGAGGACATCTCAGTTGGAGAAAACAGTTACAGACATTAGCTATCAGCCTCTATTCCCTCAGATCCCCACACTGAGGTCCCATGAATGCTCTGCTTCAAGCTCAGCTCACAATATCTCCTAAAGGTATTTGGGCCTTGAGCAGGAAGAAGTTGAGAAGCTCCAGTCCAGCATTCCTTCTCAGAGGTCAAACTGCACCTTCTATCTCCCACCTCACATTCCAGGTCCCTGTTCCAAAGGCCCAGAAATCCCCTAATAACCCAGTTGATGTTAATGAAAACAATAATAATGTTATTTCACATGAATGCAGCCTCACAATATGCCAGGTATGATTCTGGGTGCTTTCCGTGTTTATATGAGTTTAACCTTCACAATGGACTGCTTCACTCGGTACTAAACTGTGCACATATATATTACAGAGGAGTAAAATAAAGACACACAAAATTTCCCTGTTTTGTTTGCGTCCAGTTTCTTATCATTATGTTGCATCTTATTATGGCAGAATCCATAATGCTGACTGCTTAGGGGTTGCCTGACCCTTCTGATATTGTGCCCTGAACTTCTCTGAATCTGCACACCCATGCCCCATGTTCCCTGCAATCTTTCAGTCTGGCCACCTATTGCAGAATCACCTACTCACTGCAGCCCTGAATTGGAGAGGAGAGGATAGATTTAAGCTCATTTATTCTTTATGGTATTTAATATGAACATTTAATGCTGATAGAAAGACTTAAATTCAGGGTGTATAATATGAGTAAAATGACTAGTGGTGACAGATAGTTGTACTACATAATATCTAAATTAGTCAAAGAAAAGTCAAGTTGCTGTGTTAAAAATAGGTCATCTTATAGAAGTCTTTTAGGCATCCAGGATCCATAAACACTCCTTGAATTAAAACACAAAACGTCCATTAATAAATGGAAGTATTGATACAGAACAAGAACCAAACCATCACTGCTCCATTATACAGAGAGAGAATCTATGGAAACACCAGATTCAGGCTTTCATTTACCCCTAAAGAGCCTTGCCCATGAGTGGCACACTCACTCTCACATTTGTATACTTCAGATAATAACAGCTCTCCATTTCATTCTTATTGTTGAGGTCAATGTCAGAATAAGCTGTTTCAGCAGTGATTTCCCATTTTAGTGAGGTAGGATAGGCAACTTGGGGAAGGGGGAACTGGAGCCATCTACAGTGCAGGGCTTGGAGTTCTATTGCAGACCGCATCTGGGTTTCTCACAGTGAGAAAAACAGACTAGATTCCCTTGCCCTAGTTCATACTTCTAAATCAGAATTTCCTAAGTGTGAACAAGTTCTATCCACATGTATAAAACTTTGAATTTACAAAGATGATTCTGATACTTATCACTGATTCAAAAATGCGGCTAGAATTATCATCTCAGAAGAGAAAGAATGCTACTAGCATATATGTTCTTTTCCAATAAGATTAAGAAATATAAATAAACTAGTGATAAACCAAAAGGATTAGGAAACCAGAGAGAGCCCTTCAGTAGAGTTCTGACCATGTGAAAATGGTCTGCTAAGTCTCCTAAATGATGACTGTTCCACAAAGAGACCCAGCTTGAGAAAAGAAGGGAGAAATGAATGTTCAGCTGCCCCTCACCTAAGAGAAGCATATATTAAAAATTTTTAAAGAATAGAGATAAAGTAGCAGTAATAATATGAGTTTTAGAAAAGATTGATGGAGGATTTATTTTTGTAGTTCACTGATGATCTGGCACTTTTAAACTGCAATGGAATTTGCAAATGTTTGATTAACACAATTTGAGGAGGGACAAATTCAACTATCTACTCCATAAAAATAGATTTAGCTCTGGATCTGTAAGTGTCCAAACCCACAAGGGTAAATTTCCAGATTTTTCTTCCCATAGACTGCCAACTTCTGCTCCCTGTTGGTGACAGTGCTTGCCTGGATCAGGGATGCCATCAAAGACAAAGCTCTGGTTTCATACAAGCAGGACCCACACTGAACTGCAGGAGCTTTGGGTCCTTTTTAACCAAGACAGGTCATTAAAAGAAATGAAAAGATGTCTTCTGCAGGCTTAATTAAGGAAGTTAATTCCAGGCCCCATCATAGGCCCATTAACCTTTCTCTGTTCCTAAAATATCTTATGTAATGTCAGAAAGAAGCAAAGATGGGAAAAGGAGCAGTGTAATTAAACCTACTTAACCTTAAAATGGAAATGTGTCAGGGGATAGAAGCAATTGGTATGATGCTCCTAACCTGTATTTATGACCTCAAAACCCAGAACCCATATGCCTCGTTTTGCTCTGCTTTATCGCCTTTTTTTTTTGCAATGGTGTTGGACAGTTTGGCTGACTGGTTTACTTGGAATGTCTTACCCGAACCATGAGAACTCAGTTCTGAAAAATCTGGAAGGGCATCACTAACCTGATATAGGAAACAAACATTGCTGGGTTTCTATAAAGATTTCTTCCTGTATAGAACATATCTAATTTTTCAAGGAGATGGTTTTCCTTGACCCAGGAATACCTGGTCACTGGCTTCTCTCTCCCTATCCTATAAGAACATGACCTTGCTAGGGTTGAGTTTAGTTCAAGATCTGGGAGAACCTGATGGATATAGTTTTGAGAACACATCATAAATCCTTCTAGGATGATAAATTTTATGGTCCGGATAGATTCAGAGGTAAAAAGATTGAATTATGAAATCTTTAATTTCATCAGTGAATTAATCCATTTGATGGATTAATAATTTCAATGGACTACTGGGTAGTAACTGTAGGCAGGTGAGCATGGCTGGAGGAAGTAGATCACTGTGAGTGTGCCCTTGGGATTTTATATTGTCCTTGGCTCTTCAGTTGTTCTCTCCCCTCCCACCGCCGGCTTCCATAAGCTGAGCAATGCTCCTCTGCCACACCTTTCCACCATGATGTTCTGCCTCACTTGAGATCCACAACAATGGAGTTGGCCAGAGATGGACCATACCTCTGAAACCAGATAAACTTTCCCTCCTCTAAGTTGTTCTCATCAGGTATTTTGGTCACAGTGATGAATAAAACAATAATATAAGGTTGAGTATGAAAGAGAAAGGTCATAGCAAAAATTCAACTGCCTTGTCAATCCCAGCAGAGCCTCACGGGGAGGTTGTCACCATCAGGCTCATGCCCTGGATGGGGAACCATTGCCAGTGGGGAAGAAGGCTGCAGCAGCTATTTCTCTTCTGCTCAGTCACCTCACTTCCTCTAAGTTCAGTGTCCTAGGCTAGACCGTGTAGGAGGCAAGCATTTCCCACCAATCCAAACCAATCAGAAATGCTGCAAATTCTGAAAATTATCATATGCATTCAGGTATTTATTAAATATAAGCAGATTATGCCCACTATAGATTACCTGGGGTGATGTGGTATTCCCCAGGAGCCTCTCACTCCAATCTGACATAAAGTAAAGGACGCCTGTATTTATTTTTACTTGCCAAACTGTACATAATATCCAACTGGTAATCATCACTCATCACCATAAAATGGAAATAACTTGGAACCAGCCTTACTGGCTTATTTTATATATGAACAACCTGAGACCCAAAGCTTTATTTTTTGATTGGGAGGGATAGAGGTAGGGGCCTGCTTGTTTTTAAGTCTCAGAGGTAGTCAGATGTAGTATTTGGACTGGAATTCAGTTGGGTTTCTACCCATTTCCCCTCCAATGCTCATGCTGCTTCACTAATAAATATGCAAAGTTTTCATTGTTATTTAATTAGATTTTCCAAGATCTCTCCCAAAATAGAACATTTCTTTAGCTTTGGTCCCCTTGAACCTCTATGCTAAATACTGTGCATAGATAAAAAAAAGTTGTGACCTGACCTTTATTATAACATCTATTTTTTTTTTATTTAAGTGCTAAGAAAAATCAAACAAAAATTTTCAAGTATTGACAAAGGGTCACAAAGTAATTTTTAAAGCCAAATATATACCATTGGAAATTATTTGGGCCTTTGTACTCCTCCATCAACATAAATGATCAACCCATCCTTCTATTCTAAGCAGAGACATAAATATAGTACAGCCTAAGTCAACCATTAATCTATTCTGTTTCAGTTTAAAATAAAATTGTTTTCCATCAAAATTCAGCTGGATCATGTATCATACCTGCAATCACTATCAACTCATTAATCATTGCTGAGCACTGCACTTAAAATGGTTGAGGTTTAAATAGTCGTGTGAAAAATTATCTGGGTGAAGCTTGGGTTCTTCCTGTAGGCCTAGACTTTCTTTCCTATGGAATGAAACTTTCTTGTGTGTTTATTTTTAAGTCATTTCCTAACTGTACCAGCACATCTTCCTCACTCTGCAAAGGAAAACCCAGAGCAGGGGCATCTTCCAAGAGCTACAAGAAAGGCAGAACAGACAATGGCCAATGTTTGGACTCGTGTTTATGCAGAGCCCAGATGTTTGGCTCTCCATTATTCCCTCTGCTACTTCTGTCCCTCTCAGGCATCGTGGCTCTCATGTAGGGTTCTTGTGGCTACCATTGGCTGATTTTAATTAGCGTGTGGTACTGAGCCTCATTACCATGTTGGTTGTGTTAAATTTCAGTGTACTCAAATACCATGAGCTGAAGTCACAGCTTATGACAGCCACAGGGAAGCTCTCCTTGAACTAAGCAGGGAGATAATTAGAACAGGCAGGAGCGGAGATTGTTCGTGCTGGCCTCTCCTGCACTCTGGCCCAGCCAGCCTCTTTTAGTGTCACGTCTTTCTTTCTTTGTCTTATTCATTTTCTCTCCAGTAAAGGTTCCTCTGAAGCAGGCACCTAACAAGGATGACAATGTTATGAGCAAGAAAAAATAGCAAGTAGAAATGCAAAATGTTTGTCCTGAGAAGCTGCCCCTGGTGGGCTTAACATTACTGTGGAATAAAAACAGAATGAATTTCTCAGAGTGGTAGCAAATGTGCCTTTATGGCTCACCCTACAGGAAGGCGAACAGAGCTTTTTTTCCATTGTGCTAAAGAAAGAGAAGAGAGATGCAAATAGCAGTTAACCCAAGATCACTGATAGATGTCTTTGGAATTCACTTCAGCAAAAAGCTTTCATCATGGGCAGTCACCATGTTAACTAACATGCCACGTACACTATCCACTGCTGCCACTGAGGCAGAAGTAAAGTGCAAGCAGTTTTGGTTGGTAAACAAAAAGTTATTTTTTGTACCCATGGCTCCCATAATAACATTTTCTAGACTCCAGTCTTCCCCTGATTTTGAATAAAGTGAATTGATTTTCCAAACCATATAGATGCAACCAGTCTGCTTCCATGCTTGAGTATTTTTAGGTAGAAGTCCTAAGGAAAAATATAAATCAACCAGATACAGTGATAGAGAAGAAATAAGGGGAGAGAATGGCCAGGAAAGGTCTCTGTGAAAAGGTTAATTTTTAAATGAAGCTTGAAAAATGAGGAGCATCCAGGCTGAGAGCCAGAGAAGGAAAGAAAACAGCAGGTGCAAATCTCCTGGGGTGGAAAAGATCAAGGAGTGTTCTAGAAACTGTCAGAAGGCCAGGGAGGGCTGAGCAATAGTGACAAAGGGAACAGGAACATGGAATGAGGATGGAAAGTTAGCAGATGGGCAGGAGCCAGATCCCACGTGGTGATTAAAGCAGGGTAAGAAGTGTGCTTCCTAAGCAGAGTTGGAAGTCATCCAAAGATTTTAGCAGGGGAAAGACATGGTCAATTTTGTCTTATTTTGCTTCATAAAGATCACTCTGGGTACTATCCAGTCAATGACTTGTTGGAGTGGCATTGGAGGACAGAGTGACAGCAGGGACATTGGTTAGATAGCCACTGCAGGAACCTGGCAGCAGGTAATGATGACTTGGTTAGGAGGCTTGCAAGATGAGATGATAGCAGTTGGAGGTACACTGTGGATGTAGAATCAACCAGATTTTGCACATAGATTGGAGTTTGGGAATGATAGGAAGGTCAGAAATTAAGACTAACTCAGAAACTAAGTTTCTGCCCTGACTCATGAGTAGGTGGTGATGCTTTTTACCTATGAAGTTAAGACAGGAGGAATGACATTGCCTGGGAAGAAAGAGCTTAGGAGCAGGAGAAAATCAAGAGTTCATAGGCATCTAAACACAGATTCCAAGGAGGCATCTTGTTAAAGTTGTCATGTATAGTCCATTACATAGTGAAATATGTGAATCTGCAGCAGAGATGAGAGGTCAGTGGATGAAGGTATAAATGCAGGAGCTTCCTTATATGCAAAGTCACTGAACTGGCTGAGCTCACATAGGGAGGGAGTGGGATAGACGCAAATGGTGGATGGAAGAGGAAACTGGCCTTTATGATAGGAAGGAAAGGTGATTCAAGGCAGGGCCCCAATCCAGTGTGAACAGAACTGAAAAGGAGATGGCCAAGGAGAATGTGCCTCCAACTCCAGTGTCTAGTGCCTACCTGGGAAGCCACCAGGCCCTTGACAGGACTGAGTGAAATAACACGTAGGAAAGCATTTTGGGAAATACCACTTATCATTGAATATGTGATAGAATTACTGCCTTATTCCCTTATCTTTTATGATTTATGTATTTCCTGCTTTTCCTCTCACTATAAGACACATTCCTAAGCTCAAAGGTAGCATTTGGTTCATTGATACTTCTCTGGCTCCTAGAGCCAGTAAGTGTGTTGAATGGTTGACAGAGCAGCCCTTATTCTTGCCACATGCAGGAGGGTAACTCCCAGTGCCCCCTTCCAGTTGACTCCTGATGGACCATTGCTCCACACTCGCTGCTGCTGGCAGTTTCACATTTGCAGGACAGATATGTGAACTGTAATGCTGATGAAAGCACACAGCAGAATATCCTTTTTCTCAGATCAATATGGACAGAAGAGATGCCCCTCTGTTCAGGATGGGTTTTTCCACCTTAGCTGTGGCAAGAAAATTCAAAATCATACCCAAGAGTAAGTGTACTCACTTGGACTAAAAGGAAAAAAAGATTTTACTGAAACTCTTTCAGAGATCTGCACTTCCCAAGATTTCTGCGTGAGGAACATCTATAAGGCACACCATCAATCAGAACAAAGTAAATGTTCCTGGGAATTTTCAAGGGAAGAAAAAATGAATTTTACTTCTCCCTCTATCAGGTTGTTCTTACCTATTTTTTCAAAGAAGATTTTTCTTTGCCTCTGTATTGTTAAAACCAAATATGATCTCAAGAAAAAATCATGAAAGATGCTGTCACTGATATTAGAAATCCACCCTTTCTTCTCATAGACTACACTTCCTTCTCAACTGATTTTCAGGAAAGCTGAGACAAGAAAACATTAATCTTTATAGTAAAAGGTAAAAAGACAACATTTTTAAGTAGACTGTACCCACAAAACATACTTTGGGAGGAAGCACATGACCCTACCCACACTCCATCAAAAATTAAACCCCAGGACAGTAGCCACTATAGGAAAGGGCTTGAGTTAGAGCTGTGAATGATGGGAGCAGGGCAGATATGAAAGCTCTTCCAGTTTTATAATCAGAGAGAATTAGGTTCTAATTCTGACTTACTGACTATAAATAGGACTTTGGACAAATTATTTCTCTGTGTCCATTTTTCCAAGTGATACCTTGCATGGTGGTTGTGAGATTTGGACACAAAGTACAAAAGAGCTGGCACTTGGCATGGCAAAAGGTAAAACACCAATGCCTATTCCACTCTGCTGGGCCTATAAGGACTTAGAAAATGGAACTATGGTAATAACAACAGGTGATACTTTTAAGTTCATGTCATGTGTTAGACACTGAAAGAATTACATCATTATTTTCTTAAAATTTCTCAGTAGAAAATAATGGGGAAATTCAAACCCAGGCATTTGGACCCCAGAGTTCTTGCTCTTCCCTGCTACAAGGCACTGCCTGGTAGGTATAGAGATAAAAATATAAGGAAAATCAAGGTACTGGGTTTCAGTTTCCATTTCCCACAAATTAAGTTATATGGCCATGGGAAAAATCATCTGATTTCCCTGACCCTCAGTCTTCTCATTTTCAAATGGAGGCATTGGACATTATTGGATGTCTAAGGTCATGTTTCTTCTACAATTCTCTGGTCTTGTGATTTTATGCTTATTTGACTCAGCTTCAGGCATCCAGCTTTTCAAAACTGGTGAATCATATGTATGATTGGACAGAAACTGTGAAAGTCTGTAAGATAAACCAAGGTTTCAAACATCATAAGTGAGCTAAAAACAAATAAAAAAAAGAAACCATTATTTCTACCTTGAACTCTAAGAAATGAAAGAAAATGATATTTTTCAGAATAATGAAAAATTTCATATGCTTTCTCTATCTCATTGTCTTGATAGAGTCCTCTCAATCCAGACATGAAATATTCTATATAATAAATACTAAGAGAAAATAAATGGGTCTGAGAAGGTAAGGTTAGACCTAGAAACCAGTGGAAGCCACAGTCACAGTCCACTGTGATGACAGTCATCACAGAGTCACAGCACCTGTGGGCACATGGAGCCCACCCTACCTGGAAAACACAGCAGTCATGTGGCAATACCAGGGACAGAAGCCAAGGATCTAAGGCTGGAAAGCAGATCTTTGCTTCTGACTTGCTGTTTCATAGCATCAAGTAGGAATCAAAGAGCAGATTTTCTTGATCTAGCATGATTAGGCATCAGATTTTCAGGTGTAGAATGATGGCGTCTCCTCCTCAACAGTAATGATTAAGTTCCATCCGGAATGGCTGACAGAAGAGCCCTGTCGTGGTTTCAGTCTAAATTGTTGAAGCATCAGAATTATATGGTGCTTTTATTATCTTGTGGAATGCATGCCCCTGGGGTACTCCTTTGAGTTCAGCTAAAATGACAGTTTAATTCTCAGTAAATGAGTGCTAATTAAAATGCTGGGGGAAAGACTGTCATAATTGAATAATGAGAATAATGCAGCATACATTTGTTTAAAAGTTCCTGTAAGCTGAATTTAGGGATCAAAAAATGGTCTCTAGGAGCTCACAGGCAAAACCAACTCCCTGCAAAGCCTTTAATACTCAGTGTGTGTGTTCACTGAGCTAAATCAGCCTCTGGAGTAGGAATTTGGTTTTAAAGCAACTGCAAGAGTGTGATTCTTACCTTCACATTTATTTCTTGCAAAATGTTTGCAAACATGTTCCTCACTCCTAGATTTTGTGACATGTAGGCTGGAGTAGAACCCATGGTATTGAAATCCATTTCTGATTTATTCTTGGACAGGTACCTATGATCTACTTGATCAGTGGATTCAAGTCTCTAGAATGCAACAGCAGTCTTTGACATAGTAATGCTTTCATTAAACTGCAAAACTAGACAATGCCAAGATTAGAGGTCTTTGGAAGGAAGTAAATGTGGATGAGTGGAAAGAGCTCTGGATTCCAATTCTAGCCTCGCCAGTAATTCTAATACAGTATGTAAATAATTTATCCCAGATTCTCATCATTGAGTTAAACTTGTTTGGAAGACAAAATGAGATAATACATTTAAAAGCAACTCGAAAAGGAAAAAGAAATGATATAAATGAAATAAAACTCTGACAATTGGTTGACTCTTGTATAAATAAATAGGCCTCAGATTTACTTTCCTAATTCAGATCACAGTGGAATCAATACATTTTAACAAGGCAGGACTGTAATGGGCAGGCTCATTAACGTGGTATATTATTAGGAAAATCTGTATTATCCTAAAGTACAAAATGTAACCTTAATCCCACGATGCTCAATTTATATATTAGCCCCCACCCTCAGCTGCTGGGATAATTGGATTGACTTTCATGCTTCTCAGTTTCTAAGTTTCCTTTATCTTTTCCATCCCAGTAATAGTTCATTTCAAAGGCTTTAGGATTGTATTGAATCCAACCTATTCACTGAGTTTCTGTCCTGTCCCTAAAGATCTATGGGAAAAATAAATTCTATAACCTCCTTCTATGCCTAACAACTTTTTACAGTGAGTAAATTCTGTACAATCTGAATTCCTTGATTGTGAAAAAATGTCCCCAGGGCCACCCATTGGGAGGCCTCCCATACACTTCCTAATCCAACACAGTTTAGAGGCTTGACAGCTCCAGCGGAGCTGCTTAGACACCCCCTTATGAATATGCAAAGACAATCTTACACTTACAAAAGAAACTGATATAGCCATTATGGTCTGTGGTTAATCAAACCTCCATTCACTTCCCTCTGCTTTGAGAACCGTCATCAAGAAAACGTGTTGCTAAGCAAACTTAGCAATAAGGACTTGGTTCCCTTAAAAAATGATTGCCTAGAGGCCAGCTTGCTTAGAAGTAAAGATCCAGGCTGGATTTTTTTCTTTAGCTTCTAATTTGATTTCCTGTAAAAATCCAAGCTCATCATTCAGTTAAAGGAAGATTGGAAAGTTGCTCACACATTCCTCATTTAAACAAGTTAGAGTTTACACACACACACAAATGCACATGCACACACACACACTCACACCAGGTCCTTCCACTTGCTTTTGCAACTGCTTCTTGGAAAACATCCAAGCTTAGGCCAAGGAAACGCATAAAAGAGAAGCTGCTGACTTTCCAAGCATCTGGTGAATTCACAACTTTCATTGAGCCTTACATAATGTATCATCAATATTCATTCTTTCATAGACATCTATCTTAGTCATTCCCACCTCCCCCAGGAAACACGATCAAGAGAAAACATAAAGGACATTATATTGCAAATTCTGGATGGAGAATACACAGGGATAGAAATTCACCTCCTGGCTTAGCAACTGATTTTCAGTGTGACCTTAAAAGATCACTTAAAACAACATGTGTCATGGATCCCATAGTCCCCAAATGGAGAGAAATACTTCATGACACAAGAAGCCTACCCCCACAAATAGCTTAGTGCATTTTGTAAGCTTCCTAGATTGTCAGATCCCAATAGATTAGTCAAAAACCTCTGTTAGTAGGACTTAGACTCTAATTTCCTTCAGCAGGTAGTAGGCCAGTGGTCTCCATTTCCCATTTCTGACAAAAAATTTACTTTTCCACTGAGGAAAGAATTTAGGTAGATGTGATAGAACCCAGGCATGTGGAAATTGGCTTCTGGTGTTAGTAATCAAAAAAATTAACCTCTGAGTTACAATATTTATGTTGGAAAAATACCATACTACATGATGGATACAGATTACAGGTTATGTCAAATAATGTTCACATTTGTTTTAAGCCAAATAACATTGCTTTTGCTCCTTTCTCGGGTTTTTTCATGCAATAAACTTGATCAGAGAATGTGTTTGCTTTTTCTTAGACTCTGTCTATTTGACATCAAGCTATCAGAGGGTCAATTGCGTTCATTATATTTTATTTCCTGTAATCTTGATGTTTTGGTATTTGAGGGCCTCCAACACCCAGAGGCATACTGTTCCTCCCAGGACCAATTCTAAAAGGTAGTAAACAACTTACTTGGGAGCATGTCCCTCAGACGCAAGCCAACCATCCCCTTATCTAACACTTAAATACTAAGTCAGCATTTCCCCTACCTGAAATCATCCCAAGGCCAGGTGCCAGCATCTAGAGACCATCCCTAAACCTCTGCCCTGCATTGCCTTTTCCCTGGAAACCCCATAAAGGCTTTGGTCCATGCCCTCCCCTCACCACCTTCTGTGGTGTGACCAACACTGGTGTGCCCCCTGGGGGGTGTAGGTGAGACAAATTATCTGTCCATGGCATTAGTGTCTATGTCACCACCCAGTCACCTCCATCAATTAACACCCACAGGTTCAGATGAGACCTGTGTCTCTCCTCTGTCTAGTTTGTTAAGGTCTTAATATCTTCTGAGAGAGGATAAGAAAGAGCAACAACTAAATTGTCCTCTGAAATTTTTCTTTCTTTCTTTCTTTTTTTTTGTTTGGTACCAGCGATTGAACCCAGCGGCACTTAACCAGTGTGCTGCATCCCCAGCCATTCTTATATTTTATTTAGTGACAGGGTCTCACTGAGTTGCTTAGGGCCTTGCTAAGTTGCTGAGGCTGGCTTTAAACTCACAATCCTCCTGCCTCAGCCTCCTGAGTTGCTGGGATCACAAGCATGCACCACCATGCCAAGCACCCTCTGAGATTTTTAACCCCCACTCAACTCTGAACTGCTTGAGGTAGGAACTGGGCAATGCTGAACTCTGCATCCCTGGCCCAACTTAGAGCACATGTGAGGTTCTGATCAAATTGACTATATAAATCCATAAATAAGCAAAATGCTCAAGTAATATTTTTCCATTAGTGTGATGGTGGCAGTAGGACAGTCAGGGCTCCTCAAAATATGGTCCAGAATCATCTAAGAACTTGTTGGAAGATAAGATTCTCAAGGACTTGAGGCTTACTGAGTCCCAGTTTCTTGAGGAGGCCCAGGAACTTGCCATTTAAGCAAACGGAGGTGGTTCTTGGGCACCTTTAGATAAAAGAACCTCTGTTTTGCTTTTTTTGTTGTTTTGTTTTTATCTCAAAAGCATCATTTGTGACTTCAGTAGTGCTCCTCAGTCAACATGAAGCAAATGACAATTCTAAGAAGTGAGGAACTCAGGCCAAAGGCTTAACACTCATACTTGCTCTGAGCACTTGCATTTCTGATATTCAAAAAACTTACCACCTATGCCATCAACTGGGGTGACCATTTGGTGCTCAATCCATCTCTGTGTCAGATACACAAAGTCAGTTCCTCCAACATCTGCTTTGCCATCTGATTGACATGATTGAGTCATTAAGATTTTCCAGTAAGGAGACTAATCAACATCAACCTTTGAATCAAGTGGAGTGTGTGTGCGCGCATGTACGTGCGCACAATGCATGTGTTCTCACGTGCATGTGTTTAAAAGCTTTGGTTTTCTTTTGTTTTTCTTTATTCAATTCACTCCCTAGTTTGCAACTAGTCGAGTGTGACTTCTTAATGCTGTGGGTCATGCATGCTCTTCAGTCAACTTGCCGTCTCACGCCCTGATCTCACAACATTTGTAAGAGACGCCTACCTGCGTCAGCTACATGCTATGGAAAGGTTCTGAGGAAACACTTGTGGATTTTTATTTTCTTCCATGAGTAACACCCACAAAAGTACCTTCTAATGAATATTCAGGGATGTGTTCCTGGGGAGCGCCAGGACCTGCTTTGTGAAGGAGCGCTCCGCTAATAATACTTGATGTGAGTCAAGGTCTCATCTAAGCCTTCAGAGAAGTTTTCCATCCAACCTTCTTTCTCAGAACTGACATTTCTGGCATTTCTGTCAATATTTTCCCCACAGCTCCTGTGACAGGACTGAAAACTCCTCAAGGGCAGTGAGTGATGGCATATTTTCTTTCCCTGTCATCTCACCCATTGTTTTTCCTAAGCACATCAGGAGAAACCCAAGACAGATACTTTTATGAAGGTCACAGTGCAGCCTGTGATTGAGTAATTAGCTAAAGCTCAGTTTTTCAGTGCTCAAAACTCCAGTTAACTGAGTGCCACTGGCAAACTTGGTGGAAACTTAGCTTCCCCAGAACCACCTCTGGGCCTCAGGGAAATTCACATGATCTCCTCGAAGGGCAGAGGTTCCCTTTTTATGGTGTCAATTATGTGTCTCCTTGGCTTCATGGCCTACATTTGGGCTGCCCTGGGGTTCATTAATCTCCTTTGCTGGCCACCATTGTCAATGCCCTATTCTCTCCTAGGAGACCCTAAAGCTGCCATTCGTTATGTTGGTCTTCATAGGATCTGGCCTACTTCAAAGTTTCCAAGGTAGAAGTTTTGAGAGGAAATGAAAGAAAATACGCAGAAGAAGGGTTCTTCTCTCTGGCAGTAGAATGGTCCACAAAGTGCAAATAAAATGACTTTTCTTTCAAGGTCTTTTATTGTGCCCTCGATATGAACATTATTTCATTTGATTTTATTTTCCAATTACTATCATGAAGCCATGTCCCTCAAAGAACAATTTAAATAAAAAATCACTTGCCACTGGTTCTCTTTAACTCTGGGTCAGACAACAGTGTGAATGTGATCACATCCAAGCCCAGAGCTCTCTGCTTTCCTTGCCCCAGGGACTCTGGGCAAGAAGGGTGACCACCCCTCTCCAGTGGTCCTCACTCTAGGGCCAGCCATCAGCACTGCAGTTCTAGCCTGTATATCCATTGCTCCTCCTCCTACGAGATCCCAAGGAAACAAGCACCCAGCAGTCTTCTCAGCTCACCCCAGGTGCTACAGAGCAGTTTCCTTTCAGATCCTTTGTTAAGTGGGACTTAGCCAGATTCTGCCACAGAAATGAGAGTGAGTCCTCTACAGCTATCCAGTAAAATTTCCAATTAAATCAGAGAAACTAAATTGGATATAGTGAGTGTCTCTCCCAGCTAGCCCTAGGGAAATTGTGACTGCCAGCAGGTGGTTCAGAGCAACTCTTTGTAATATTCATGTCAGGTTGCCTAAAGATATGAAAAAGACCAAGTGCACTGGCCTCTGGTGTTTGACAAACCAGACTGCTGTTGGACCATATTTGAACAGACAGCTGTATCTGAATGTGCTAGGGAAACCCTTCTCAGGCAATCAAAGAAGGTCAGCAAAAATTTGCCAGACTAGCTAAGAACTGGTGAGCACCTAATCCTGTGAAAATCTCGTGGCAAGCTAAGCACACCATTGCTTCTTTCATAGACGTGTTTGTTCATTCACCCATCCCTCATTCACTAGATATCCAACAATGATTTAATCAAGCTCCATTATTGTTTGGATATGCAGTGTCCTCCAAAAGCTCTTGGGTTAATGCAGAGAGGTCTGGAGGTGGAATGATGGGATCGTGAGAGTTACAACCTAATTAGTCCATCCTAGTTTTAATGGAATAATTGGATGGTAACTGAAGGTATGTGGGGTGTGACCAAAGGAGGTGGGTCACACAGAGCTGTGCCCTGGAAGGGTGTCTCTTCCCTGAAACCCCTTCCTCACTCTCCCTGCTTACTGGTTCCACGAGGTGAGCAGCTTCCCTCTTCCATGCCCATTCCCCATGATGTATTGCCTCACCTTGGGCCCAGAGCAAAGGATTCAGCCATCTATGGACTAAGAACTCTGAAACTATGAGTCCCAAAATAAATTCTTCTTCCTCAAAGTTGTTCTTGACAGGTATTCTGGTCATAGCAATGCGAAGCTGACTAACACAAGCTCTAAACTGTGCCTATCGCCATGCTAGGTGGTAGGCACACGCTGTCCTGGCCAACACAAAACCTGCAGTGACCACGCCTGTACATTCTCAGGCATCAGTTAGAACTTTTGCTGAAAAACCTACAGAATGAAATTCTTGCTAATAAAACAAGATTGTCAGTGATATTTAATTTTTTAACTAAAAAAAATAAAATGTAGAACAAGTGAAGACTGTATACCCTGAATTCAAAGTCAAATAGACATTTCTGTCTAAGCCAAGAATGCAGCCAACATTACTTAATCTTTCTCCAGTTTTCTCACTAATCTTCACTTCATGCTTTTGCAAGAGGGAGTTATAAAACACATGATTCCCACGACTAGAAAAAATGTAAATCAGATTGGCCCCAGAAGTAAAACTAACAAACCAAACAAAAAAACACAGTTATATAAAAAAGCAATACTTTGCCTCCTGGATAATGCCTTTAAGGCTGGAAATAAGAAAAATAGCATCCTAATTCTGAATTAGCTGTCATGAAAGTATCTTCCTTATCTCCATCCACACCTATTCCCACTGCACACAGAGCTGACCTCTTCTGCCCTGGGTGGCCACTGGAAGCCTTCCCAGTACTCACTGGCATGGACAATTTAAGAGCTTGCTTACTTGGTTGTTTAGAGTTTATCACATCACGATCAACCAACTAGAAGAAAAAGGAGGACGAGAAGCTTTTAACTTAAGCATGGGGAGTTCATGTTAATGTGGCAAGAAGAAGAATGGAGTCAGGTACACACCTCTAATGCCACCAGCTAGAGAGACTGAGGCAGGAGGATCACAAGGTCGAGGCCAGCCTCAGCAACTTAGCGAGGCCATGAGCAACTCAGGGAGACCCTGTCTCAAAAGAAAAAATCTAAAGAGGGCTGAGGATGTGGCTCAGTGGTTAAGCACCCCTGAGTTCAACCCCTGTTACCAAAAAAAAAAAAAAAAAAAAAGGCACCCAGTTTTCCTCAGTAGTTAATGTTCTTAATGATGCTCAAGGTTTATCCAACTTCTACCCCCTTACTTGACTAATGAAATACCTGAAATCCAAGAGAAATTAACTTATAATAAAAGAAATAAAGTCTATGCTGTATTTTGGATAGGCTTCTATCCACAAATAATTTAAATAAAAATTTTTATGTGTGAATTTTCAAATAGTACCTCATTTCAAAATAGCACTTCCCTCTAGGGTGGCAGTTGTATAGTTGTTTAAAGTTTTTAGACAGATGTTAACTCTCTGGATCTTCATAGTAACAGTGTGAGGCAAAAAGACATCTTGTCCTTCCTTCCTTCCTTCCTTCCTTCCTTCCTTCCTTCCTTCCTTCC
>JAJEJO010004554.1:310482-358302 GCA_020662805.1 Glaucomys volans
TCCTTCCTTCCTTCCTTCCTTCCTTCCTTCCTTCCTTCCTTCCTTCCTTCCTCAGTACCAGGGATTGAACTCATCAGCCCTTTACCACTGAGTTATATCTCCAGCCTTTTTTTAAATTGTGTTTTGAGACAGGATCTTACTAAGTTGCCCAGGATGGTCTCAAACTAGTGATCCTCCTGCCTCAATCTCCAGAGTAGCTGGGATCACAGGTGTGTGCCACGGTGCCTGGCTGTTTTCATTATTTTTCATTTGTCATACCTTTTATACCATCAGTCAATGAGCACCTACTTATGACCTCCTTGTTTTGGAAACTGTGCTATACCATTATCCCGCATGGTCCAATATGGGAGTCCTTAGTCATGTGTGGCTACTGAAATCAATTAAAACTAAATGACATTTAAATTCAGTTGTTTGGTTACACTAGCCACATTTTAAGTACTCACTCATTGCTAAAGGCTAACTTACTGCAGGACATACAGAACATTTACATTTCCAAATGTTCAGATATAGAACATTTCCATCCTCACTGAAAATTTTACCTGACAGTAGAATTATCTCCATTGTTAGGTAATGGAATCATTGCCAAAGGATGCAGAGCTGAGTCTCATCTCCTTAACACTCACTAACTCTCAGCCCAGAAAAGTCACTACCCTCCTTCTGCATCCTTACCTATACTGCCGACTCTTTACATTCTGGATGTGGGGCAAGAAAGTTGAGGGAGGACTAGAGCATCTGCTTGTTCTGGTACAGAAGATGAATAGCACAGCCACTGCTCCACGCCTACCTGTGGAAGGATACCCTCCAATTGCCTTTCTCCTGTCAGTGTTTTTTTGTTCTGTCTTTGGTGAATCCCAGTCATCTACTCTCCTGGAACCAGTTAGGCAGGTGACTCTCTTTCCTTTTTCTCTATGATTTTCAAGAATTCCACATCTACAGTTGGTAACCTCCTCTAATATTCCACTACTGATTTAAAATTTCTGTTTGCCATTGAAAACAGAAAAGGTTCCTATAAAGACATTCCGATTTTTTTCCCCTTTTTTGCCTCTACTTCTGTTTTTACTCTATTTTTCAGACAAGAGAGCCAAGCTTGGGGAATTCTTCCAAAGATCCTACAAAAGGCAATAAAAGTTTCATTTCTCAACAATGAGCTGCCTTGTCCTCACCCCCCATTAGGCTCACCTCTGATGCCAGCCTGCATAACAAAAGCTGTCTCTTGAAAGACATCCAATGTGCTTCCGGAGGAATGCTCATGTCTTCCTGTCCACTAGGAAATTAGGTGTTGAGAAAGAATCATCTTTGGTCCTTCAGAGGACCAAAACCTCTGGGGCTACACCCCCAGCCCTTTTTATTTTTTTTATTTGGAGACAGGATATTGCTAAACTGTCTGGGCTGTCCTCAAACTTGGGATCCTTCTGACTGCCTCCCAAGTCATTGGGATCATAGGAGTGTGCCACCACATCTGGATGTGCCAGAGTTTTTGAACATTTAGGTTTTCTTCAAAGCAGAAAATAGGGAATCAAAATACAGAGGAAGCATTTCTGTACCCCAGCAAGAAAAAAAATTGGTAGAGCAACTAGAGTGGATATGATCTAATAAGGGTTCTGGGAAAAAACATAAAGACAACTGGAAACTCTTAAAAGGAATAATGTTGCTCATGAAAGAAAGAAAGAAGAAGAAGTAGAAATATGAAGAGGTGATTCTGCAGGCCAACCAGAAGAAGTTTAAAGAAGCCAAGAAAAGACCTTGTTAAACCCAAAGGAAAATACACTCTGTTGTCACTATCAATGGCCTATCAAACACTTCACCAGACACTGAACAATGGAAAAGCCCTATAGCCTTAACCAAAAATAAAATTAAATAAAACAGAACACAAATAAAATTAATAAAGCTGCCTTTGTAAAGGCCGACCCAGTGAGTGGATGAAGTGATAGCTGTAATCCAATACAGCATTTCATTTTTAAAAATCTTTCCAGGTGAGGACCTTTTGCCCTGAGCTAGTCAGTATTGATTGAACACCACACAGCACAGTCGGCAATGAAAGAGGTTTGAGAGACGAATGGATACCACTTAGAGGGAAAGATGATGAACGACCCAAGCCTCCAAACAAGCCGTGGCCCTGAAGGCTCCCAATTGCCCAGCCCCACCCAGCTGCAGATGCTAAAAACCACCAAACATGGAGTTTTCTCTACCTATCCTTAATGAATGAGAGACTAAGGAATCCCACTGCCCTGCAACCCCAGCAGGTAGGCCCCCAAGGGGTCATTCTGCCCTGGGTATACTTTCATCCTCCAAGCTGGAGCATTCCTACCTCCTCTTGTTCCTCAACCACTAATTTGCACAACACAAGCCATTTCTCTCCTGGGCTGGGTTCCTATTTTTCATCCAGGTGATTCCACTGAAGAGCAATGCTGGGCTGCCAGGCAGAGATCTGACTATAACACATGGAATCACCAGCCTGGGTAGTATTCTCACTACCTTAAAGACTTTGGCCAACTGATCACTGGGATTCTATAGCTTCCCAATTTTAAGTCAGTCATCAAAGATCCAAGATGGTAGGCTATTATCAAACAATGAAAACCTGTAAAGCCTTGGAGACTAAGGAAAGGAATTTATATTTTAGTTTAAGTAGAGAGTTTTGAGCAAAGGAATGGTATGATTTACCATGCCTTTGAAAATGCAACTGTGGCCAGTGTGAAGAATGGATCTTGAAGTGATGAGGGATGCAGAGTACAAGTTAGCAGGTCAAATGGTCAACAGAACTTGCCTAGTGCTCAAATAGTAGACCATCAGAAATGTTGATGACTCAAATCAGGCAGCAGTGGAGAAAGAGAAATAGAAGAATAAGGGTATGTTTTGAAGGTAGAGTCCATTAACATTCTTAAATAGGTCACTAATACCTGTTTTATCAGGAGCACTTCAATTCAAACTATAATGCACAAAGCAGAGTCAGTAAGTCATAAGTGAGAATTTCATGTTAAATTAGGACTAATTATCATGACATGGTTATACATATACAACTGCTGGGATTTTTCAAGGAGGTTTCTTTTCAATATAAATATCCAATTTCCTAGCATAATTTCAATGAAATGAATTTCAACAATAATTTCTTGCTGGGATATAGTAGCACTTTAACTCTAAAAATTATTTCAGCTCCAAATATGTTTCCCATTTGAATGATAACTGCAACAGAGAGTCAATATATCAGCTCAATGCTGTGATTTTTTTTCCACAGAATTTTGTGAAAGAATCGAAAACATACTGTTTTGAGTCTACCAGGGTTTGTTCCAAAAAAATATCTTGAGGGTCTACTGCAAATGTATTTTTCAAATACTACAAATTAATAATTTCTCCACCCACTCCCATGGAAAAGACCCTTTAGTAAAATAAGCTAAATAGATTGGAATATGTTTTTTTCAATATTTTCAATATCAAAATACATTGGCAGGCATAACATCTATTAGTGCTCTTACTTGAATTCATTCATCTGTGTATATAGCTCAGCCAACCTACCCATTGACTTCTGATGAAACAATGAAAGTTTTTCTCCATCCTTTATGTGCAGAAAAAGTGTTCTTACCATCTGTGAGTAACTTCAGTTCTGCACAGAATGGTTCTCTGGCCTGTCCTGTGCCCCAACCCTGCTTTTCATTTTAAATTATAAACCAATCTTAAATCCTTTATAATGCATTATACAATTTTATCAACTTGAAAAGATGAGTCAGGAAAGTCTAATGGTAGCAAACTTTGCAGCATACCAAAAGTGTGTATTAATATATTATATACAGATGCTCCCAACAAAACCTGGGAGTGGCTTAATAAGTTCTCCTAGACATGTTCATGTCCACTAGTCAGAGCCCTCAAGTGTGAAGTCGATTGTGTGTGTATATATACATATATACACACACATATATATGTATATATGTATATATGTATATGTATATATACACACACAAATATATACTTATCATCAAATGGGATCCCCAAAGAAGACTGTAAACTAGTACAAATTGTATAGACAATGTAGTCACAGTATATGTGGAATTTCTTAAATCTTATGACAATAGCAGAAAGATCAGTAGTGTAGAGGGAAAAGAACAAGGAGACGGAGGAGGGAAGGGAAAAGCAAAGTGCTGGGACAGAATTAGGACAAATTATATTTCATTTTTGTATAATTATTTCAAAATGAATCCTAATGTTAGGTGTAACTAAAAAGAACCCATAAAAATAAAATAAATTTTAAAAGTAACAGCAAGTGTTCTATGTCTATTTGGATAATGATCATGAATGCATGTATTTTTTAATAGGAAGCCATCATAGTCTCAGTGCTAGTAAGCATGGTCCTTTCTATTTCTAACATTCTATTGTTCAATTACCTTGTACCATGTCACAACAAAATGGAATGGAATTCCCTGGATTTGTAGTTTGAGACAGATGGCACATATCAATGGCAATGTCCTCACTAGACTAGGCTCAAAACTCTCCAGTGGACTCCAAAGTAACTTCAAAGTCAGGAACTACTCAGGTTCTAGTTTGGAAACTGCACTGCCCTTATAGCAGCTGAGAAGGAGTTTATACCAACCCCAGCTTCCCAACTTGCTCCTAAAAAGGTCAACTTCAGGTTGCTTGAAGATGCTCTGCTAAAGTAGGAAAGGTGACAAAGCCTCTGCCAGCATCACTCTCTGGAGTCAAATACTCCAAACCAGAAATCCAATATGTAATGACATCAACACTTTGAACTCAAAAAATCCCCAAATCTCTGCAAGAAACCATTACATAGCTGGCATGAATGATGCCCATTGTCTGTCTAGAGGCAGCAAGCACATGGCCCTTCAGGTCTACACCCAGGACAATAGATTTTTCATTTTTTTCAGGCAGATATCTAGTCAATTGATTCTTTCTTTATATTCTTCTTCCAATTGTCCTTTAGAAATAATGAATGCAAAATCATTGCCCTTGAAATGCCTTTTTACATTCTTACTTTATTGAGTTTTAGAATTACAATATGACACAAATTCTAAAAGGATTTGGCAGAGATCCGAGAAGAGGACTTTGGTGTCATCAGAAACAAACACCTTAGTGAGGCAGGGGAAAGGGATTACACTGGTGTCACAAATCCTGAGCAGATTCATGCTGCCCCTTTCACTAACTGCATAACCCTGGGAAAATTCTCTAACCTTTCCATGCCTCAGTTGCCTCAGCTCCAAAATGAGCATAACCATACCTCCCCAGCCTTTCTCCCCATATTGTTGGATTACTGAAATACAATGATCTTTCTGCAAATTTTAAGTGTATTTCATATAGTTGTAAGTGTGATCAATCAATCATAAAATTAGGATATTTTAAACAAAGGGGAATAGGTAAACTCTCCTGTATTGGGCCTGAAAATGAAATGTATCTGATTAATCTTCAGAATCAGAAAAATCTAAAGCCGAAGTTTGGTAGAAGGGAGACAAATACAATAGAGGAAGGGGATGGAGGTCGAAAGTCATGGGCAAGTACTGGGGAATAAAGTCTCCCAAGTGAAGCTATGTCCATTGTACACCACAATGAATCCTGCATTTCTATATAATTATAATGCACTAATTAAAGATATAATAACACAAGGGAGACCAGTAGCATAGGGCAAAGTGATAAGGAACAGGGAGGAGGAGGGAAAGGGGAGGTTCTGGGGAATGAGATTGATCAAATTATGTTATGTGTGTATATGAATATGGCATAATGAATCCCACTATTGGGTATAATTATAATGCATCAATAAAAAATAAAAATCAAAGAAGTATGTTTATTAATAAAGCAAGTAACAGTGGAGCACTCATTTGATGCCAGTTTTGATTTAGCTCATGCGACATCTCATTTAATCATCACAGAAATCTTATGAGGAATAAACTCTCATTCCATTTTATAGAAAAGATGACCAAACCTTAGCACATGAAGGATTTTCACTCATGGTCACTGACCTAGCATGTAGCTGAGTCCAGATTCACACCTGGGCTATTCTGACTATAAAATCCATGCCCTTAACCACTGTGCCTCTTTCCTCCTCCAGTGCTGTCCATTCCTACACCAGCACCTTCGTCTGGCCTCCATACTCTCCTCCCCACCAAGGCCTCAGCTCAGTGGTCTTCTCGAGTCCTGAACTCATAATTATCCCCCCACCTACCCACTGAATAGTCTCTGCTTCGCTCAATTCTTTGCTCACCAGAAGCCTCACCTATGGCACCTGTTCTTGTAAAGAAATTCATTTCATACCAATCACTCTCTGTTGTAGGGTTGGTTAATTATGTCTTCAATATGTCTTCTTCCTTGGGTCTCCCATGAAGTCACAGATCACAAAATGTCCTCTCTCTCTCTCTCTCTCTCTCTCTCTTTCTCTCGTCCCCCTCTCTCCCTCTCTCCGTAAGTGCCTAAGTCTGTACCAGATTAACAGAAAAAACTCTTAAACTATTATTTGGAGACATTAACAAAACTTCCATTTGCCCTACTCAAGTCCAGGCCAGCTTTCCCAATTATAACAGTGTCTCAAAGCAAATATTTAACCAAACCATGTACTGTGTGCTGCTAAGCAAGAATGGCTCTCTGCCTTCAGTAACGTGTTCAATTTAATAGGAAGATGGACAAACGAGCCATTGTGTTAGGCTAAGGCAAGCAGAGAAACACAGTAAGGACAGCTACCCCAGTCTATGAGGTCACAAGATTATTTGACAAGTTTGATATTATGGGCTGAAATTTTAATTGTGCAATGATAATAACAATAAATCATCAAATGTGTCATCTCTCTGGGCATTTTGGATGTATCATCCCACTTAATTCTCTCAATGACTCTATGAAGCACATGTGATCATTTCACCTATATTACTGATAAGAAAACTGGGGCTGAAGTAGAATAATTTGACCAAGGTTACTAATAAATAATAGATGTAAGATTTGGTCCCGGAGACCACAGCTTTAACCATCTTTATTTATTTTTTTTTCACTGGAGAGAGAGAGAGAGAGAGAGAGAGAGAGAGAGAGAGAGAGAGAAAGAGTGAGTTCATGAAGAAGATCCAGCATACATAAAGTTCATGAGATGAATTCAAGCAGGAAATATTAGGGAAACTAAAGGAATTTGATAAAGGGCTATAAAAGCTCCAGATGAGTCTGGTTACCCTGAGATGGACATTTAGCCATTTCTCAATTAGGACATAGGGTAGCAACTAAGCCCAGTGGTGGACAGCCTGTACCTGTAGGGAGCTATGGTCCTGCTGCACAGAGGCATATTACAGACCAGGTTCCTAAGGATGGTGGATTCACTGGCCCCAGCAACCAGTAGAGATCTGTCCCCTGTGCATCAACCCAACCCACAGAATCAGAATCCCAAGAGGTCCTCTGATGATAAAAGTGAATGGATCTAGAATAATCCATCTCTTTGCTTTCAGACATTTCCCCCACATTATCAGATTCCAGAAAAGATTTCACAAATGCTTTAGCTTCTCATTTCAATGTCAATTGATCCTTCCTATGAAGACAGACTTATTTCATGCCTAAAACTTTTCCTGAAGTCTCAGCTGTTTTCATGAGTAATGGAACAGAAAGTGATCTCCTCGGAGGAGCCCATCTCAAGTGCCTGGGACAGCCACACCCCGAGCCTGGAGTCGGGATGGGCATCCCAGCTCTACCCCTCATGAGCTCTTCAATATGCGGCAGATGACTCAATTTTTCAGATTCCAGTTCTCATCTGTAAAATGGCACAATAATAGGGCTTATCCAATGGATTCATTTTGAGGATTAAATATAGACAAAGGCTTTGTGCAGTAGCTGACTTACTATAAATGCTCATCAAATTTTCACTCAAAAGAAAAGGCCTAGGGGCTGGGGATGTAGCTCAGTTGATAGAGTGCTTGCCTTCCATGAACAAGGCCCTAGGTTCAATCCACAGCACCACAAAAAAGAAAAAAGAAAAAGAAAAGGCCTAATTTCACCTGTATCTTGAGGTAATTTGTGTGCAATTTCAGAACTAACAAATAAATCTGGTCAATTTTTCCAGGGTAGGGATAGGGATGAAATACCTAAAACTAGTAATTACATTTTGATTTTCCTTATTTTCTACCAGTAGACAGAAGAGTAGAACATCCACTTTTAAATGAAAGTTACATATCAGTTATAAAAGTGTTAAATAAATCTGTGAAGGCCAAGTACAAAGAAGAAAGAAAGAGACAGAAACCATCCTGCTGTTGCCATGACAACGAGACATGGTACCTGGACAAGGATTTTGGTAATCTCTTAAAAGAATAGCCAGAGATGTTTCCATCTATTTCGGGAAGGACAAAGTCTTCCTTTATCTTCCACTAAAGACACACAACCACTTGTCTGTCGCATGTCTCCCAATTAATGCAGGTCAAGACCTAAGAGAAGCAAGGATGTCATGTGCACACAGGTGGTGGGATGGAAAGGACTTGGCAGGGGACTTCGAGGTAAAGGCAAATATCAGTGGAAAATGCAAGATCAAACCGCCCAGGATCTCTATTGTTTCATTTTAAATGCCAAAAGAACATTCATTAAAAAGCATCTTTCTCACACAGGAAGACACCAACTGCTGCAGATTAAGTTCACAAGAAATTGAATCCTAAACCAATAACACTTTCATTTTTATTAACAGTACTTGACACTTAGAAAGTGATTTTAAAAATCTGGTGAACAAGACTTTCCCTTAAAACTTATTTTTTGCAAGTAAAGAAAATGATAGCTTATGATTATGTCCTTCCTTTCTCCAGCTCCTTGCGTGTTACACACAGGTCCTATGGAACTGTATGTGTGTGTGTGTGTGTGTGTGTGTGTGTGTGTCCCTCTTTGAATCTATAGTTTACACTGAACATAATAACCATACACATCTCTCTCATTTCTCAGTTAACAGATAGTATTTTTACAACAACAAATAGAGGCTATTTGTAATAGTATTTCCTTTAATTGTGTATTTTTCAAACATGAGACTATTAAAGTAGCTGTCCATGAAAGCAGTCATTCAATTTTCCTCCACGTTGCCCCTTCATTCTGAAAGGGCTTCCCTCACTGAGCTCAATAGTATCTTTTGGTTGCCTGAGAACAAGCACTGGAGGACAAAAAAATAAAAAAATAAAGAAAAGGAAGAAGAAGAAACCTATTTTCCTATTTTCCAGATCAAAGTAATCCCTACTCCATTGCCATGGCTCCAGACGTCTCTTTTTTCTTTTCATTGACCAAACAAGGTTCTTCTCAGCTCCCTGCTTTTTTTTTTTAAATGCCTGAATTTGTTTTCCCTTTGGGAAAAGTGGTCATTAAAGTATTAGTTTAGGTTGATTGGTTCTTCAGCAACAGAAGAGGCTTCTGATGCTTTGTTATCTTTGACAAGATCTCAAAACAGTGACCTGATTATTAGATTATAATACAATATGGAAATAATAATTCAAGGTGATGGACTTGCCCTCTGGAACCCATGCAGGGTACCAGGTAGAATGTTACACATCCATCCTACTGGTCTTCTAGTGGGTGCTTTCAGGGCCTGAGTGTCTGGTCACATCCCTGGATGTGGCACAGACTTCACCTCCCTGCCCTGGTCATCAAGCCCCCCTCCCAGGGACTTGAATTCTTCCCAAGTGGCTGAGGCTGCTCAGCATTTCCCTCCATTTATATCAACCAGTGGCGCATTCAATGGGAAGAATGGGGAGGGGAAAGGGAAGGCTTTGATGTTTCCAAGGGCCAGAAATCACTTGGATGTTCTTCCAGGGCCACTTGGCAGCAGGTAGAAGGGGTGACAGCTGGTGGGGAGGTCGTTGGCTGGGATGTGACCACTCAACCATGGCAGGGAGCTGCTCTGCCCTTGCTAACTGAGGAGTTTATTCCTATAGTCCAGTCGGGGATGAAAATGAGAAAGAAAGGTCAGAGGGCCTGGCATATGCCCCCTGAGAAAAAGAATTCAAAAATTATCAAATAACATGCTGAAACATTTCACTATTTTTTAAGACCAAGTGACCCAAGTCTTCACATCCAATCTAATAGGAATGTATGGTGTCAGTACCCACAGTGAGGCACAAATGGTGGTTAACCAGGTGGATCTCAAGTCCAGTCTCTCTGCCTCTTTACTCATTGGTTAACATACAGTTCCTAACAGGTTTGCTTTGAGGTTATTAATAATAACGTTTTCTAATGCTCACTGTGCTCCAGGCACGTACTTGGCACTTGGCATGCATTATCTTCTTTCCTTCTCACAACACTTTGGAATAGGGACTGCTACAAACAGGTACTGCTGCTCTTGCTTACAAGGAAATAGGCACTAAGGACTGAAAGAAGATATCCAGAGTCCCTCAGCTGGTAAGTAAGGCCAGGAATCAAATCGAGCAGCTCAAACTCTCGAGCCTGCACTATCAGCTGCTACTTTGGAATGAAATGAAATAATGTATAACAGATTTATTCTGGTACCAGACACTCAGCAACATTACCAATCATTAATTTTACATCACTACATTCTTATTAGACTCCCTCTATTGCTTTGGCCAAATAAATTTAAATATATAACAGTACTTAATAGGGAAAGGGCTTCATAAAAGCAAACACATTAAAGACACTGGAGATGGCTAGAGCTAGGTAATAGAAAGATTAACATTTCTGGATCCAGAATTTCTATGGACAAAATCACACAGGATTTGCGGAAGAAATAGTAGAAGGAAAAGCAGTGAGGAAACAGGGACCTGGGAGTGGCTTCTCATTTGTAAAGGTCACCTAGTCAAGAAGAAAGGCCAAAAGGCCAGGAGACACTGGTATCATCACTGCCTTAGCTGACTGGAGGTGGAGACATGAATGGATGTCTCAGGTTAGAAAGAGGGATGGAAGTGGAACTGACAGGTCCAATCTACTCAGCCAAATAAGAGCACCTGACCATATGCTCACTGCCATTCATACTCAGAAAACACATAGGGAGACTAAATCTCCATTCTTACCTGAAGGTCCCAAGGAATTAAGAGCTATTAACAACTGCAAATTCTTAAGGAGACCCAGAAATTTCATTAAAAATCCCTATTCATTTATTTATTGGATTAGTAGCAATTGAGAATGTTCTGTGTATCAGGCACTTCAAGGCATAAAGAACATAAGAAGAGTTGACTAGGTCCCTGACCTGTATAAGTAAGGAGTCCGACCTGAGGACCAGCAGGCTGTACCCTTTTAGGGAATGATGCACAGAGGGCTCTGGGACCAGATCTGACTTGAACATGGAAGTGGAAAGGTGTGGTGGTGAAATCAAAGGAGTTTTCCCCCTCCTGCATAAGAGGTACCTTGTTTTTTCTCAGAATGGAATTTATCTGTGGAGAAATAAAAAAATAAATACACAAAAGAAAATTGAGCTGAAATTGAAGCAAATATGAAGAGCTCATATGGAGGGGGTGGCTCTAACCTCAGCAAGAAGAAAGTCACTATCTTCTCTGATTCAAGAAGGAAGAGAGACAAATAGAGGGAAATTTTCATATGGAGGAAGCTGAGGGAACTTACTTCTGAAGGTCCCAACTTTCTCAATTTTGAGTTTTAAGAAAGGAATGGGTTGCTGCTGGAGACTACCTGGGTATGTCACAATGGAAAATGCCACTTTCCTTGATTGTCTGCTGGGAAACCCCTACCAATCCTTTAAGACTCAGATCAAGCAGCCCTCCTCCCAGGCACAGTTGGATCTTCACCTCCTGCACTTGTTTATGTTTCAATTACCTTAATAATTCCATCTTATGGTAATTAATTTGTGTGTCTCTCTCCTCCTATACTAAAATTTTTGATGATTTTACTCATCTTAACTTCTCCAGTAGCTAACTGGCACAAAATGACATTCAATAAATGTATGGTGAATTAATAAATAAATTGCTCCTTAAGCCATACCTGAAGGAAATGCAACTCAGATCCAGAAAGGTGAGGGAGTCACACTTTGGAACTGCATCCTAAATGTCTAGGCTCATTTCAGACCAAAACAATCCACTCAAGCAATTACCCTAACCTTTCTGCATCGTATAACCCAGGCTCTGAAAAATGAGGAGCACAATCATGGATCTGTGAGCTTCATTAGTGAATGCCAGGAAAGGGCTTTTTAAGTGGCAAAGGAGATCACTATGGAAAATGTCTCTGAGAAAATAGGATGACAAAGACATGTCTCAGGGACAACGAAGGACCTTCCCTCCAGGATTTGGGCCACATCTCACTCTGACACAAGCAGCTGCAGAGCATCCAGTGTCTCTCAAAGATATTGGCACCAATGAGTTCCAAGATTATCTGTCCCCCAAGTTCAAGAACTTCTGTGAAAGAGCACTGGTTAGAACACACAGGAGTCCTGCTCCACCCAGCTCAGAGCTGCTATACTTTCCACTGAAGTTTCAGCTTTTTCTACTGTTCAGCCTTGCCTTGGCTCCTGATTTCCACTTTTACAGATCATCCAAAGATCACTCAAATGTGCTTGACCTTTTGAAATACTCCTGTGCTCTTAGGAAATATATGATCATTTATCACTGCCATTTACCAAGTGTTAGCTACATAAATAGATACCTGGGTAAGCATGAAAGCAGCAGCCTGTCCATGTGCACAAGAAGTGAGACAACTTAGTCCCAGTGAGATACAAAACATTAAGATACTGAACAATAAGAAATATTAAATATATTACTCTGTCTTGGGGCTTTAAAAAACAAATGGGTGATTGTCATATTTTCTACTTTACTTCTAAGGCCATGGAAATATATTCTAGATTGCTTGTCCTGATGTAGAGTACCATTGCTACAAATAAACTATGAGAGATAACAATTCAAGTACATATACCTTCATATTATGATTCATATTATAAATCATATTATTCCTATTATAATTCCCCACTGTATACACACACATGTAAATACACACTGGCCTCTAAAACTGGGTTTTACTAAGGATAAAGTCATTATTGGTTTGCTTCCCAATGTATATACTCTAAATTTTATAATATATATGATAATAATGGATAAAGATAGCCTGGGATTCTTTTTAAATTTTTTTATTTGTTTTAATTAGTTGTACATGACAGTAGAATACACTTTGATACATCATATATAGTGGAGTATAATTTCTCATTCTTCTGATTGTGCATGATGTAGAATACCACTATTTGTATAGTTACATATGTACATAGAGTAATAATGTCTGATTCATTCTACTATCCTTCCTATCCCCATACCCCCTTCTCTCCCTCCAATCCCCTCTATCTAATCTAAAGTAGATCTGTTCTTCCCTAGACCCATCCCCATTGTGAATTAGCATCTGCATATCAGAGAAAACATACAGCTTTTTGTTTTGGGGGTATTGGCTTATTTAACTTAGCATAATATTCTCCAGCTTCATCCATTTACTGGCAAATATCATAATTTCATTCTTCTTAAGGCCGAGTAATATATACCACATTTTCTTTATCCATTCATCTGTTGAAGGGCACCTAGTTTGGTTCCATAGTTTAGCTATTGTGAGTTGAGCTGCTGTAAACATTGATGTGGCTGTATCACTATATTATGCTGATTTTAAGTCCTTTGGGTATAAACAGAGAAGCAGGATAGCTGGGTCAAATGGTGGTTCCATTCCAAGTTTTCTGAGGAATCTCCATACTGCTTTTCATAATGGTTGCAGCAATTCACATTCTCACCATCAATATATGAGTATACCTTTTTCCCCACATCCTTGCCAACATTTACTGTTGTTTGAGTTATTGATAATTGCCATTCTGACTAGGGTGAGATGAAATCTTAGAGTAGTTTTGATTTGCATTTCTCTGATTGCTAAAGATGTTGAACATTTTTTCTTTTATTTGTTGATCAATTGTATTTCTTCTTCTGTGAAGTCTCCATTCAATTCCTTAACCCATTTATTGAGTAGGTTGCTTGTTTTTTGGGCATTAAGTTTTTGAGTTCTTTTTATATCCTGGAGATTAGTGCTCTATATGAGGTACATGTGGTAAAAATTTTCTCCCATTCTGTAGGCTCTTTCTTCACATTATTGATTATTTTCTTTGCTGAGAAAAAAACTTTTTAGTTTGAATCCATCCCATTTATTGATTCTTAATTTTACTTCTTGTGCTTTTGTAGTCTTGTTAAGGAAGTCAGATCCTAAGCCAACATGGTGAAGATTTGGGCCTACTTTTTCTTCTATTAGACACAGGGTCTCTGGTCTAGTACCTAAGTCTTTCAGTTGAGTTTCGTGCAGGGTGAGAGATAGGGGTTTAATTTCATTATGTTACATGTGAATTTCCAATTTTCCGAGCACCACTTATTAAACAGCCTGTCTTTTCTCCATTGAATGTTTTTGGTGCCTTTGTCTAGTATGAGAGAACTGTATTTATGTGGATTTGTCTCTGTGTCTTCTATTTTGTACCATTAGTCTACATGTCTGTTTTGGTGCCAATACCATGGTGTTTGTGTTACTTTGTATGGCTCTGTAGTAGAGTTTAAGGTCTGTCTGGTATTGTGATGCCTCCTGCCTCTCTTTTCTTGATAAGGATTGCTTTGACTATTCTGGGTTTTTTATTTTTCCAAATGAATTTCATGATTGCTTTTTCTAGTTCTATGAAGAATGTCATAGGGATTTTAATTGGAAATGCATTCAATCTGTATAATGCCTTTGGTAGTATGGCCATTTGACAATATTAATTCTGCCTATCCAGGAGCATAGGAGGTCTTTCCATCTTCTAAGGTCTTCTTCAATTTCTTTCTTTAGTGTTCTGTAGTTTTCATTGTAGAGGTCGTTTCCCTCTTTTGCTAGATTGATTCCCAAGTATTTTATTTTTTTGAACTATTGTGAATAGGGCAGTTTTCCTAATTTCTCTTTCAGTAGATTCATCACTGATGTACAGGAAGGCATTTGATTTATGGGTGTTGATTTTATAACCTGCTACTTCACTGAATTCATTTATGAGTTTTAGAAGTTTTCTGGTGGAAATTTTTGGCTCTTCTAAATATAGAATCATGTCATTGGTGAATAGCTATAGTTTGAGTTCTTTTCTTTTCCTATTTATATCCCTTAATTTCTTTGGGATTTATTTATTTATTTATTTATTTATTTATTTATTTATTTATTTATTTTGGAACCAGGGATTGAACTCAGGGGCACTTAACCACTGAGCCACATCCCCAGCACTATTTTGTATTTGATTTAGAGACAGGGTCTCACTGAGTTGCTTAGGGCCTTGCCCTTGCTGAGGCTGGCTTTGAACTCGTGATACTCCTGTCTCAGCCTCCCAAGCTGCTGGGATTACAGGCATGGGAAACCATGCCCAACTGGGACTTTTAGTTGTTAGAAAAAAGTATGGGGAGGGAAAAAATAATTGGGAGTTGAGGGAAGAAAGAATATAAAGTAAAAGAAAAGAAAGGTAATAATCAACATTGCTATGTATGTACTACATCCAGAGTCACAATTCTTTCTCATACTGATTAACTTGTATTCAAGCATCTTTAGAGTAGGGGCACTGCAAGTCTGAGGAGGTTACTACACAGCTACATATATGAAAATGAAGAAGCTTTTCTTTTCTGAAACTGCAGGCTGCTTTCTTATCACCAGAGCAGTTAAAAGTCTGCCATTACTCATCAACATTAAATGTGGGAAATTTGCTACAGTGATAATTAAAACTCTGGTTAGTATCTACATTAGCTAGTTAATCTTAATGTTAGTTGCTCAAAGCTCTTTTGAAACTTAAAATTAGTTGGGAGAGAGATAAAATGACTACATTTTCTAATCATTAATATAAGAGCCTGAATGCCAATTGTTGGAGTTAGACTGAATGAAGCCTAAAACCACTTGTAACTGTAAAGTATGATTCAGTGACCGTGCAGGAAAATGGCAAGATTATTCCATGATATGGACTTCACTGGAAAGTTCCCTCCGAGCTGGAAAGGCTGCTTGTCCATTATGTAGGGGAAATTGCTTCAACAATGGTCAATTCTACTCCACTGAGCAAAGCACTTCCAGTGTCCTTGGTGCTGTCCAGGCTGGGGGAACTTGGCTCTGTACCTTGTCAACCACACTCTCTTTTATCATTTAGGAATATCTGTATCTAGTGGAATCTCTGAGGCAAAGTCAAGGGGGTAATTCTGAAGACCCACATACTTTAGAAATTATGGGTCATCTATTCCATCAATAATCAAAATACAGAAAACAAAGCCTCATTAAAAATAACAAATTATTCAACCAGTGTATCATCAATATAACAGGCATACATTGGCAGAGTTGGGGAAGTATGTCTATTTTAAGATTTAGGACCTTGAATCTCTCTACTCGGTGAGTCAATTTCTTTAAAACAACATCCAGAACTAAACCTGTAAAGACTAAAATCTAGGAAGAATAAGGTAAAGGAAGACCAGTACCTTAAGTAAAAGAAGAAGGGAAAGCTTCATTATGCAGTCAATCAAATGTGGGATGGAAAGAGAGACATAATGGGAAGTATAAACTTATTGTGTATGTAGAATCCAAGACCCATAAAAAAGCATAAGCTATCAGGCACCATTTCATTTACCCATTTAACTCAGGCTCAAAGCCGCCAAGTGACAAACTGGCTGTTTCAGACTGACGGAGAAGCAAAGCCACCAGAACTCCAGAGCTAACATCTGAAAACCAAATCAAACCATGAAATCATCTTTTTTCTCAAAAAGCATTGAAAGAGAAAATTTATGTTACATGGCATAAATGTGTTGGTATGAAAAATAATTCATAGAATAGAGTTTTGGGTCCAAGTATTCGAATAACTGCTTCAATTTCTTCTGGTTGTTTACTCTGTATTTATATTCGTGTTTGTGTCAATTAATTTGTTGTTTGGTTCTGCCTCCCAAACTAAACTTCAGACACTTGAGGACATAGTTTTCCTTTCATCCAGCTCAATTTCTTACTACGTCCCACAGAATCACTGAAAACATTCAGCACCAATCTAACTTCTGTTTCTCCTTATATAAGAAGCATTAGTTGAATGCTTCATACAGACATCACTAGGAAACTCTCCATTTATTTTCACTATGTTATTTAGATAGATAGATAGATAGATAGATAGATAGATAGATAGATAAGTAGAGAATTACTATTCATATAAATAGTATGGAGGGATTTATATCAATATAAATAGGAAGGATAGGATAGTATTAAAATTTATTTAAAATACTAATAAAATTAATATATGCATTGGTCATAATTAATCTGTACCCTTTTCCATTTGTATTGAAGTAATTATGATTTTTAAAGCTTCCATCTTGTTGGGTATTCATGGACAAGCACATTACACTACTGCAAATTCATCCATTGCCCTCCTACCAATGAAAGTTATGTCCTGGGTCTTGGTACCTTTTGGTAAACTGGTAACGGGTTATTCCAGATAGGAAAATCTCCACTTGTGATTCACCTGGCTGGAATACAGCAGCAATCAGCACTGAAGACAGACAGTGCTCAAGTGGCAAGTTATGTCAACTCAGAGTGTAGACAGATCCAGAAGGTCAGAATACAGACCCTCTTGGACCCTGTCATGTTGAGGAAAGTGATCTGAGTATCCTTCCATGACCTTCTTGCATAATGTGTCCATAATGTTTATAGCTTCCTCTCATCCTGGCATTTCCTCATCATTCAGCATTCCTGGTAAGGCTGAAATGAAAGTTGAATTTTTCACTGGAGGTAGGTCAAGCTGACAGTGATAGCAACTGACAGGAGATTAAAAGGAACCAAAGATACTGTGCTGAAAAAGTCTCATCAAGGTCACCAACTCGTGATAAAGCAAGTGGAGAGTGAGGGAGAAGCACAGGCGGATTGCTTAGGAACCAGCAGGGACAACCATATTATCTAATTATTCCTCTTCATTTCCATCTCCTGAGGCCTCCCACTCCTACACACGCTTTTAAGCAAGTTCATTATTTTAAAATTACTATACAATATTTCTTATCAGCGCAAGGTACAGTTGTTTATAAATGTGGTACCCGCAGCACTGCCAACCCTAACAAGCAGAGGAAGTTGCTCCCCGTGGCCCTCAGCTTCCCCCTTTACTACAGCATGCACCTGTTTACACACGTGCAGTATAAGCATGTCTTACTCATCTTTCTGTCTGCCTGCATAGTGACAGAGCCAGTTAGCAAACTATTAATGATTCTCTTTCCCAAATACAGAGTTGCTGTTGGGAAGCTGCCAGTGAGCCAGGGACTATATTTTCCAGCCCCATATCCATCTAGATATAACCGTGGCATTAACCAATGGAAAATGAAGAGAACTGATATATTTCATTTTGAGGTTTATATAACAAGCCATATTTCTAAACTCTCTGCTATTGTTTAGACCTTCAATGTTCCCAAAGGCCCATGTGCTAAAGGATTGGTCCCAAGGGAGGAGCTATTGGGAGGTGGTGGATTTCAGAGAGGTGGGTCCCAGGGGGTCAAGGGTATGCACTTCAACAGGATTGTGGAACCCCAGTTCCTTCCTCATTCTCTTCTTTTTTTTCCTGGCCATGAGTTGGGCAGTTTTGCTCTGTCACATGCTCTTCACCTTTGTCATCCAGCATTCCCACCAGAGTTCTAAGAGCAATAGTTATGTTTAATCATATACTAGAACCTCTAAACCATGAGCCAAAAGGAACCTTTTTTTCCTTATAAATCAATCATCTTGGGCATTTGTTATAGTAATAGAAAGCTAACTAACCCACATCTAGCTGCCAACTAGACGAATGCAGAAGTTGATGAGTAATAAAAAGCTGGTCATCCTATGTGATGGATTCCTGTGATTTCTTCTACCATTTTATTGAAGAATGTCACCATTGACCAGAAACAAAGTATTGAACTATTACAAAGGAGAGAAATAAACTTCAATTAAAAAAAATCTTTATATATTTTGGGGTCTCTTTGTTACTGCAGTATATGCTAACTAAATACATGAATTTAATATAGTGGCATATATAGGCATTCAAGGGATAGCAAATGACTGAACAGGTCATGTTTTAGTCAGTTTTGCATCACTGTGACCAAAAGACTGCCCAAGAGCAACTTGGAGAAGTTTAATTTGGTTCAAAGTTTCAGAAGTTCAGTCCATGGTTGGCCAATTCCATAGCTCTGGGCACAAGGTGAGACAGAATATCATGCCTGAAGGGCAAGGTGGAAGACAGTTGCTCAGTTCATGACAGTCAGAAAGTAGAGAAAGAGCTTGAGTTCAAGGAACCAGGGACAAAATATAAACCCCAAAGGCACACCCGCAGTGATCTACTTCATCCAGCAACACTCTACCTGACTACAGTTACTACCCATTAATCCATTTAAATTATTATTCCATCAAATGGATCAATCTGCTGATCAGGTTACAGTGCTTGTGATCAAATCATTTCATCTCTTAACAGTGCTGCATCATCTCACACCTGAGCTTTTGGGAGACACCTCCTATCTAAACCATAACAGGGCATTTGCCTATTTGCCTACAGAAGAACTTGAGTATTTTGTACATTAACAGAAAAGATTAAATATGAATTGCAGCTTATAAAATAATATGCAATAATTGTTATTATGGAACTCTTCCCAAAATGCTATATGAAACAGACTGATGTGACCAGGGTTTTATCTAATCTTATAGTTGTTTCTTCAAATTCATAGACATATTTAAATTTTGTTACTGTGGGAGAATACTGAGGTTGTCATGGCAACAAGTTAAAGCAACAGAGTGTATGTGATGTACTGGGATGCTTGGTGCTAGCCATGCCAGCAAAAAACTAAATGATTATATCACACAGAGAATTGTACTAAGAGTTATAGAGTGATAGTCAATTATTTGTCTTACACCTTTTAGGAACCATACTTTAATACACTGATTAGTTAGCAATTTTGATAACACTGACAGTTCTGAAATGAAATGGATTTATAATTCAGAAGAAGTTATTGGTACAGGATCATTGCTTTAACCATCTTAGTCCTGCCTGGAGTAAAACCCAAACATATGTACACACACACATGCAAGCACTTGTACATACGTACATGTGTGTACATAGAGAGACAGAGACAGAGAAGGGATATTGGATGGACGTACAGAAATAAAATTTGATGGAGTTGATGAATTTAGAGGACAACAATTTTAGCATAAGCAATCCAATGAAACCCCTCTCTTCAGCTGAGATTTTAGAGCAAATTTCTCAAACCAACTCTGATTTACTTTATGATGCAGACACAGCCTTTATTGATCTCTTCTCTGTGGACCAGAAGCCTATTTTTCTGCAATGTATTTATTACTAATTCAAGTTACCCTCATTCTTTGGGGGAAAATGAAGTATTTCAAGCAGGGATTTTATTTTTCTCTCCAGGCCGCCATCTAGAAGCACTGACATTTGTCTTGAGACAACACAAACTGCAGATAACTTGCAGCATCCAGAATAAGAGATGTGGCCAGCTGCAGTAGGGTAATTTGGTGAGTAACAGCAATACTGGGAGGCTAATATTTCTGTTCTTTAAATGGGTAAAATCAAAGCATAAAAAAAATTCATATTTCCCATGAAAGTTCTAGGAGGCAATTCAGGAGAAGTTTTAACTCTAGGAAGAAATGTTAAAAGGAAAAAAGAGAGTCCTTTTTCCCTCCTCATTTCATCCTGTCATTTCTGTTTAGATGTACCAACCAAATGATTTCTTCTGCAGCCCCTCTTTGCTTCATTCATAAACTATGTTGACCAATTTCCTGGAAATTAAACTATGAGAGACCTTTTTGTCACTGAGATAGCAAGAAGCATGTAAGAAAGAAAGTCTGACCCCAAGAGATGCCATTACTGTACTGAGAAGCGTGATACAAAGGATGTAGATGCTGGACCCCACCTGCAATGCTACCAACCATTTCAGGGCAGAACAAAAAGACATATGCAGATGTTCAGAGGGATCAAAAGCAGTTGCAATGCCAGATGGTCTCAGGCGGCCCCTTGGCTGCTCTTGGTGCAAACCAGGTCAAAGGCATCTGACGAGGCTCAGTAGACAGAAGAGATCAATAATGCTAAAGAGTGGCGTCTGCAGTAAGAAACAAATCATTGCAAACAGCTAACATGCTCTCTGTGCTCAGGGCTCCTGATGGAAGCCCCACATCTGCCATCTTGACATTAGCACTGTGCCATCCTCCATGGGAGGGGAGAATGAGCAAGAGGAGTAGGGAGACAAATGGTGGCAGCCAAGATGACATCACAAGATTTTGTTGTCTTCACCGGAGAAGCTCTAAGCAATTCAAGCAGCTCAGTGCCCATCTGGCCAACTCAAGAAGAAAACACTGTGGGTGTGAAGTATTTTAAGTATTTGGAGGATAAATTATACCTCAGTCTCAAAAGAGATCAGAAAGTAGCTAAATGACATTAACAGTAAGATAAAAAGAAAGCTAATTTTATTTATTAACATATTTATTAACATATTGCATGAGCCAGATGTATTTTATTAATAAAGAAATTGAGACTTAGAAAAGTTAAGTCACTTTCCCAATATCATAAGATTGTAAATGATAAAGATTGAGCTCTAACCAAGATCTGCACCCTGCCATAAAGCCAAACAGTGCTACCCCTTACAAGGCTCATTGGCAAGTACAGCTAAACGTGCTTCTCAAGGCCTTTGTCTTGCTTATGATCTTCATCGTGTAGGGATCACTGGTGTGCACTTGACCTGTTTGAATTCATGGGAATGAGGAACAAAATGTCTTTAAAAGTGACTGAGCAGGCTGGGGACATAGTTCAGTTGGTAGAGTGCCTGCCTACCAAGCACAAGGCCCTGGGTTCAATCCCCAGCACTGCATTAAAAAAAAAAAAAAAAGTGACTAAGCTTTCTAGGCATAGAGCAGAGGCAGCCATGGTGGATTATAGAGAAATGCCAAAGACATAGAGATTGAAGTCTTGTACTGTGCCATTTGCATCCTTTGGCTAAGTTTTCTTGGAGAAAATTGGGTTTTGGATTAAAGCAATAAGCTAGTGAGTTCTACTGGAAATTGCTTCAACCTCTCTGGGTTTTGCTGTTGCAGTTCAATGTACGATATGCCATGCCCTGGCTAACAGAAGCAAGAAAAACCTAGGAGGGAGAGAACAGCTTTCCAGGACAAAATTTGCCTCATCAGAGCACTTCTGCTTTCCATATGTAAAAAGAGCTGCAGTCTCCACAGCCAACCCAGCCCATTTCACAGATGTTCCCCCAGGGACACAAACAGAACAATTCTAAACGACCAGGATCCATTTTGTTTCATTCATGGTTGAAAATTATTGTCCTGCCTTATGAAAATAAACTAAGATTCACTGAACAATACACCATCTCCTATGTTTGGTGACTTATAAATGCATTAACTGTTGACTTCTGCCAAGTGCCTTTTGAGGTGCTGCATGCCTATCTTCCAGATGATCAAACTGGAATCAGAAGGATCAGCTAGCCTAGATTCTCAGCTATGTGGCTGTGCAGTGACTCAAGCCCCTGTTCTTGTGACTTTCAAAGTCAGTGTTCTTTCTTCTACACTCTCCTTTGGTCCTCTTTAATGATTTATGTCCTTGTCCCACCTCTGGGTTATCATTCTAAACTTCAACAGTCACAGTTCAAGAGAGTACAAGGTACAGATGATTAAGGTGATAAATGGTAAGGAAATAAATATATGTTCTATGAGTTAATGCTTTGTCTAAACTCTTGAACTAACTGGTTTGACTCTCCTTTGTCTCTTTCAACCAAAGTTGGAATATAGAAAAATCATTCCAAGTACTTGAAAGTTTTCTTTACTTAATTCCAGATTTCCACAGAGGTATTCTGGATCTAAATTCTAAAGAGAGACATTTTGGGTCAAAAAAGACTTTACTGGAAGCCAGGCACTGTGGTGCACACCTCTAATCCTAGCAGCTCAGGAGACTGAGGCAGGAGGATCCCAAGTTCAAAGACAGCCTCAGTTACTGAGCAAAGCCCTAAGCAACTCAGCAAGACTCTGCCTTGGAATAAAATATAAAAAGTGGCTCAGTGGTTAAGCACCCAGGTTCAATCCCTGGTAACAACAACAACAAAAACCTTTACTGGGTAATAGATAGTTGGAAAGCCAGTCTGAAATCAAATGTAATGCATTTACTGTTTCTTCCACCTCTAGGAAAATGGGATGGAGAGCAAGGAAAACAGACTTAGAAGTTTTCCAGACCCAAATGAGAATCCTGGCTTTCCCACTGGGGAATGTTGAACAAGTCATTGGACTTCTGACCCTGCTCTTGATCTTTAAAATAAAAAAGATGCTACCAACCTTAAAGTGTTGTGAGGACCAAGTGACACACATCATGCCTGGCACATATACACACTCAGTGAAGCCTTGTTTCTTTCTCCATCCGTTCAGACATAGCAGTCATAGACACGACTGCTTACCAGGAGGCTCATGCCTGAATGAGAGGGCATGAGGACTTGCTCAGTGCTAGTCACAGGGAAGGTTCATCAAGTCAGGAAAAGAAGCACCATTTCTTTTTATTCTCACTTTCTGAACTTTTAATTAGTTAGAGGAAGAGGTAATTTATAGGCTTGCCATTTACAGCCAAGGCTACACTGGTAGTCATGCCTGGGAAGGTGGCATTTCAAACAAAGAACGTCTGACAATTGCTAAGGCCCGATGATTACTTTACTACTATCTGTTGTGTTGTGGAACAGATCTCCGTATTGTGTCCTTCGGAGTCACTCACAACTGCCCCGATCCCACAGATGGTGTCTCTGTTTTTATGCTGCTCTACTTTCCCAGAATGGCTCCATCTCCAGGGCCATTACCACCTCCTGACTCTCATACTCGTGCTATTATCCTGCGCTCAGCACTGGCTGTTTTATTTTCTATTTTCTGCCACAATATTATGGGCCCCAAGTCCCAGACTCTTAGATAGCGTCTGTCTGCTGCTGTTTGTGTACTCCGGGGGGAGAAGGGAGGTGTGGGGATCTGCTTGTACCCATATTATCAGGAAAGAGACAATGCAAAGCATTGCAGTGCCTAGGAATCTCCCTAAGGGGGCTGCAGGAGGAAGAAGAGACAGTTTGTCCACTGAGGTCATCAAACCCACAGCGTCAAGTCACCGTATATCCTGATACACATGCTGTCCAAACTGAAAGGGAAAATAGCAATCAACTGATATGTTATCTTTACATTCATTCTCTTTTGAAAAAAATAATTTGGAGCCAGGCATGGCAGTGCACACCTGTAATCCCAGCAGTTCAGGAGGCTGAGGCAGGAAGATTGCAAGTTCAAAAACAGCCTCAGCAGTTTAGCAAGGCCCTAAGTAATTTTCCAAGACCTTGTCTCAAAATAAAGTGCAAAGGGCTGGGGATATAGTTCAGTTGGTAGAGTGTTTGCCTCGCAAGCACAAGGCCCTGGGTTCAATCCCCAGCACCACAAAAAATAAATAAATAAATAAGTAAATAAAACACAAAAAGGGTTGGGGATGTGGCTCAGCAGTTAAGCAACTCCTGGGTTCAATCCCTGGTACAAAAAAATAAAAATTTAAATTTAAAAATCACTTGGAGTATTAAGTGTCAAAAGCGATTGCTTCAGCAGACTTCTTTGCCTCCCTTCCGGCCACATTTGTGCATTAGTTGACCAGGATGGAAGTCAAAGGTTGCTGGGATCCTGTTTCAGGTTCAAGCAACTGCTTGATTCACAAGGACTAGTGATGTCACCTGGGGTTAAAGTCAGTGCTGCAGCTAACCTACCAGATTTTTCCATGCCTTTGAGCCTCCATTTCCTTATCCATAAAATGGGGAGTAATCCTGCCTATCTTGCATAGTTTTAGGGAAGATAAATGAAATGTTCTTCTGATATCATAACCTGACCCATGATCAAACTTAATGTTTTATTTTATTCTTTTCTCCTTAACACTCAAATTGACATCAATCCATCAAATCAATTGATTTAATTATCATATAGCTCCAATGGTTATTGTCCCAGGTAAATGGAAGTTTCCATGGGGCTGGAGTCATCTGTCTTAGCTCAGGAACTTGGACTCAGTAAATATTAGTAGATTTAGGGGGAAAGTGGAATTATAGACCTGCACAACTCTTAGAGAGTTCAGAGGAGAGGATCCTAGCTGTTTAAATCTGATTTTTCAGCCACACTCACATACTAATTACCATTAATTGTATCCTCTTCAGAAATGATCTATGTCTACATTTTGTGTATAGAAAATAGGAGAAGGAGGAAAGATAAAGAGACAAAAAACAAACAAACAAACAAAAAAACAAAACAAAAAAGGTTGGGAGAAGAAAATGAAAAAGAAAGAACTTAATCCTTGGGATCTCTCTGTGCCAAACACCAGTCTCTGGTCACTCATCTTAACCAGAAAACAAATCAATTTAGCTACTCACTGCTCCTAAAGATAATGAACAAGGAAACTACAATTTGGGGAAAGAGGGAATGGAGAAACTCTACCTCCCATAGCTACATGGGGATGATTTTGAATTCTCTGATGTTTTCATATTGTATTATTGTCACATTCCAATGATGAATCAGATTGAAATTTGACAGGTGTATCTTTCCTGGATTTATGCAAGGAGATCCAAATCAGGCAGCATCTTTATTTACTGGGCACCTACTGTGTGTTCGCAGCTCAGCAGCCCAGAAACAAATACAGATCAGCTCAGCCCCAGTGGGATGAAGTTCGAGCCATGCATGATAAAGTTTGAATCAAATGTTTATTTAGAAGGAAGGAACAGGAGGGAGGAGGGGCGGGAAGGGGAAGTTCTGGGGAATGAGATTGATCAAATTATGTTATGTGCATGTACGAATATGGCACAATGAATCCCACTATTATGTATAATTATAATGCACCAATTTAAAAAAAGAAAAGAAAAGAAAGAAGGAATAAGTAAGCCGCCTCAAAAGGAAGGAAAAGAACACCAGCCCCATTCTGGGAGGGACAACGTCTTGACCTCTTCTCAAAGGGAGTCTTATGTGCAGACCCAGGTGCTGCTGAGGGAGGCCTGATGGTGTGGAGGGAGATAAAAGGCTTTCTGGAGGCCTCTGACCCCAGCCATCCCACGAGAAATGAGCGAGGAGGCTGCTGGCTGGCAGACAAGCAGGTGCGCCCCTAAGAAGCTGTGGAGATTAGCTGGGGCTCATCCAAACCTCTGCAGGAGGCAAATCTCTCCTGACTCTCTCCGGAGACCTTGGCGTTCACTCCTCTGGCATCAAATAAGCCAGATGCAGAAGGGACGTCAACCTGGCCTTTTGTGAATGTGGGGCCCCAGAGCCGGCATCTGGACACCATCACACACACTCACTGTGAGCCTGTAGGGTGTATGTTAGGGAAAGAGAGGAAAGGAAAGGCTGCAAGGCAGGATCTCGGTGATGAAACCTCACGGGTGTTTGGATCTTTGTCTTAGAAGCAACTGTTGACCACCATCAGCAGATGAGGCATTACTTCTTTCTCTGCACAACATGAATTCTAGGGAAAATCATGGTGTCTGCTCTTCAGCAAAGGTAAAATTCAGAAGATTCAAAGGCTGAGAGCTCACTTTTTTGAGAACACTAAATAAAGGAAGCTTATCAGCAACTTCAGCAGTGGGAGGAGGGGAACAGGTCCCCATCAGTACAGATGTGTCAGCTTGGCACAAAGTCCAAATCCACTGATGTGCAGGACAGAGCACTGACTTTAGATCTAACAGATATGTGTTGGAATCCTGACCCAGTTATGTATTAGCTGTGTGACCTTGAACAGATCACTTAACCTCTCTGAGCATCCATTATTTCATCCTAAGAGGAGCCTAACAAAGACTTCTTCATAGAATCATTTAAGCATTAATAGGATAGCTTATATAAACTTTTGTCATAGTATCTACCACATAGAATGTACTCAATAAAAGTTAATTCCTCTTACTTTCCTCCTCTTTCAAGAAAGATGGAAAATAAAATATAACAAATAATGCACTCTATGAATAAAATTTATATATGTACATTTATGTAAAATAATAGGTAAAATACTTTTTTAGACATGTAGAGGCCTTTTCCCAGGAAGGGTAAGTTACTTGCCCACTCTCATTCAGATGAAAAGAATTAAGTCAAAACACAGATCTCCTTGATGGTCTGATTTGATTGGTTCCATGAAAACAGCCTAATACTCTGTCTCAGAAAGGTCTGACCCTGACCATGGCACAAGGTAGAACACAAGCCACCTCTTGCAAAGGTATCTACTGGGGAAATGGTAGGTGTAACTGTCTTTCAAACACAATTGAAACTCACCAGGAAACGTGGATGTGTGGGGTTTGGATGAGGAATGATATTCATAATATTAAGTAATACCTTAACCGTGAGTCGGTTTTTAATTGCTCTGATAAAATACCTGAGATAATCAACTTACAAGAAGTAAAGGTTTATTTTGGATCATGGTTGCTTGGCCATGTTGCTTGGGGCCAGTAGCAACACAGGGGAGTGCATGGTGATGAAAGTCTATCTTATGGTGGCCAGGAACCAAAGACAGAAAGAAAGAGAGAGGGGGGCAATGTCCCAATATCCCCTATGACCTAACTTCCTTCCACTGGACCTCATCTCCCAATAGTGCCCACCCACCTCCCAATAGTGCCTCAGGCTAGTGACCACATGCATGGGTCTCTGGAAGGTCCAAACTACAGCCGTAGCCAAGAGCTGCCTTATTTTAAACTGGCTGTGCCACACTCACGTCCACACACAAGACAGTACACTGAAGTAGCTGGAAATGTGATGTCCTTGGCTTAATGATAATAAGAACATAAGTAATTTTATTTTATTTTCAAAGATCCCCTTTCTTCTCCACCAGCATTTGTGGCAAAAGCAAGAACATAACTCCAAGGTCTGACTCCAAGCCTCCCCTCTACCCAGCTCTCCCAATCATTTCTGTGGCAGGAAGTTTCTCTTTTGAGAGGCCAAATTGTGGTGGCTCTTGCCTCTGTCTGAAGTGACTGAGTCTCGGCTCCTATCTGCATGGCCCTGTCACCAACACTTAGACTCTTAGGATTTTAGAACTCGGAGGAATCCTGTGCTCTCTCTAACCCCTGCTCTCATTTTGTAAATGAAACAGGGAGAGGCTTAGAGATGTGGAACAACCTGCCCAAGGCCACGGAGCTAAGGTGCCAGCTACCCATCCAGAACGTGCTTCTCATACTGGTTCCCCAGGGTTCAGGGACTTGGTATGGTTTAGATAAGAGGTGTCCCCAGAGCTCATGTTGAGACAATGTGAGAGTGTTGAAAGGGGAGACGATTGTGAGAGCTCTGCTCAGTGAGTCGATTTGCTCACATGGCTGAGCCAGGCAGTCCGTAGGCAGGTGGGGTGTGGCTAGAGGATGTGGGTCACTGGGGCTGCCTTTGGGCCTTACGTTTTGCCCCTGGTCGGGGTGCCCTCTCCCTGCTTCCTGGTGGCCATGTGCTTTCCTCTGCCACAACTTCAGCCATGATGTTCTGCCTCACCTCGGGCCCAGAGCTATGGAGTTGGCCCAGTGTGGACTGAGACCTCTGAAACCTTGAATCAAAATAAACTTCTCCTCCTCTAAGCTGCTCTTGTCAGGTCTTTTGGTTCCAGTGACACAATGTTGACCACCACAGGACTTGTGTGGACGAAGGAATGATCTCCTTACACGGTCACCGTCATCACCACAGAACCAGGTGTGCAGAGCCCACAAAGAAGGAGGCACTCAGAAGTGTGATAAGCTCACAATCATCATCACAAATACCCACATATTTCATTCAATAACCCCAGGAAAAAGGAAATAAAAGAAATGTTTTTTAAAAAGTCCTTGAAAATACCATTATTTTAAAATTCAGAAATGTCTTTACAGGTCTTCACAGTAGTTACACTTGGGGAACTATATATAATTATTATGGTGATGGAAAATCACTATGAATGTGTTTTTTGGCCTGTTCTCATCATTGTTGATAAAGTTGTGCCATACAATGGATCACTGAGAGCACTCACCATGACCGAGATCCATGCCCAGTCCTAATGCAGCAGTGAGCAGCTGCAGCCTCCGTGCTGGAGAAGTGCACTGTGTGGGGTGGGTGTCAGAAGTGAAAACAGGCACCACATAAAACAGATCGAAGACCTGAAAGTAAGACCCGAGGCTAGAAAATTCTTAGAAGAAAACCTAGGGGAACGTGTCGTGACATTGGATTTGATGATGATTCCATGGCTGTGACATCAAAAGCACAGGCAACAAAAGGAAAATGAGACAGAATTGGACTACATAAAACTTAGTGCATTACAGATGAGGTTAGCAGAGAAAAAGACAACCCACTAAATGGAGAAGGACATTTGCAAATCATATATCTGATAAGGGGCCCAAAATATATAAAGAATAGCAACAACTAAGCAACAGCAGGCACAAAATGCATTACCAATTCAAACATGGGTGATGGACTTGAATAGACACTTTTCCAAAGATCAACCAAGCACCTGAAAATAAGCTCAACATCACTAATCATTCAAGAAATGTTAATAAAAAACAGAATGAGATACCACCAGGGTATCTACTGCAGGGAAAAAAAAAAACATACAGAAAGCAAAAATTTTTGATGAGAGAAGAAGGAGATCCAGAGGCAGAGTGGAGGGATGGGTAGGGGAAGCAATGCAGAATGAATTCTTAAAAAAATCATGATACGTAGCCGGGCATGATGGGACACGCCTGTAATCCGAGCACTTGGGAGGCTGAGGCAGGAGGATCTCGAGTTCAAAGCCAGCCTCAGTAACTTAGCGAGGCCCTAAGCAACTCAGTGAGACCCTGTCTCTAAATAAAATACAAAATAGGGCTGGGGATGTGGCTCAGTGGTTGAGTGCCCCTGGGTTCAATCCCAGTACCAAAAAAAAAAAAAAATCATGATACGTGCATATATAAATATACCACAAGGAATTTCACCTGTATGCATAAGTAAAAAGAACCAATCAAATATAAATAGACAAGCAAAAGGAAGCCTAGTAGAGGAGAGGAAGGGGAAGAGGGAAGGGGAAGGAAGATGATTGAGAAAAGGGGGAGAAAAATGGGGGATCATGAACTGAAGTCAAATTTCATGCATGCATCAATTTGTCAGGATGAACCCAAATACTGCATATAAAGCTCTAATAAATAAATAAATAAATAAATAAATAAATAATAAAAAAGGCTGGGGCTGTAGCTCAGTGGTAAGGCACCACTGGGTTCAATCCCATATATCTAAATAAATAAATAAATAAATAAATAAATAAATAAAAATTGATGAGGATTTGGAAGAATTAGGATTCTCAGTAAAATGTAAAATGAAGTAACCTCTATGAAAAATAGTAGTGGAGGCTCAACAAATTAAAAATATAATTATCATCTAATCCCTCAGTTCCATTTCCAAAAGAAATTGAAATCAGGACTCAAAGAAATATTTGTATACCCAGGTTCTCAACAGTATTATTGTTAATAATAAAAAGATGAAAGCAAACCAAGTGTCCATGAATGGAGAAGCAAAATGAAATACTACTCAGCCCCAAAAAGTGAATGAAATTTCTACATGTGCTACAATATGGATGAACCTGGAGGGCATGATGCTAAGTAAATATAAATACATCACAAAACAAAAAAAATATTGTATGATTCCACTTAAATGAGGTAAGAAGAGGAGTTCAAATTCATGGACAGAGAGTTGAAAGATGGTTCCCAGGAGCTAGGGACAGGTAGGAAGGAGGAATCATTGCTGAACAGATACAGAGTTTCAGATTTGGAAGAGGAAAAGTTCTCTACAATGGGGTGACGGCAGCACACTGATGTATTTAACAGGACTGCGGTTTTTCACTTCAAAATAAATACAGTGGTGAATTTTTATGTTAAAAAACATTAGACGGGACTTTCTTCAGCATTGCTCACTTCAGTGGAAGCCAGCCTAGGTCTCCAGTGTCCTCTCTGACACAGCAAGGGACCACACCACATGGGGCCCAAGAGAAGCCCACTCACAAACAAATCTTAGCATCCAGGGTGAAAGTGTGACCTACAGAGCCAAGAAGAGAAAGGAGCCTGCTGAAGATGACCAGTGGACGGCAGGGCCCAGGCAAGTCCTCCCTGGAGACCAGCAGCCTCGAGGAGCTTGGTAAAACTAGGAAGGTCATGTTTCTCCACTGAGAGAAGCCATTGAACGTGCCATTTCATCTGTATCAAGTAGGCACATAGGATGGATGAAAAGGTTATAAATCACTAACTTTTGCTTTTGCCTCGAGAGGGCTGTGCTTCCTGCTTCTGGCAGGGCCACAAGGACTGAGGCACCCTGTAGTTAATTTGGTTTGGGAAACAAGTATCGAACTTGCTGGTGAGAACTTACGATCGTGATTCATCCAGGAGATCCCCCGAGGACAGGTTCCTCTTCGGGGGTGAAGATTTCCCGAGGGGCCGCTGTGTTGGAAAGATGAGACAATCAGACACGGAATGCAAGCATCTCCACTGAGAGAGAAAGTAAGAGAGACAAACCACCTGGGCGAAGGTGACATGACCTACCCATGACCCCAACATTCATATAGGTCACCCAAAGCCCTGAGGCCTTATGGGACACACTGAAGCCCTTAAAAAGTCACACCTTTATTAACAGCATTCAATAAGCTCCTCTTTAATATCTTTTCTAAGCTTAATAATGTGCTAAGCAAGGGATTCACATAAATAAGATGCAGTTCCTGCATTTGATAACCTTAGATCCCAAATGGGATGAAGCACTAAGGAATGAGCTACAGTGTCACACCGTGGGATCTAATCTGGTTTTGTCTGCAGATGATGAAGAAAGTGCACCGTCTTCCCCACACCACTTTCCAAAGAGAAAGCCAAAGCCCATCACAACAGAAAGTGAAGCAAGCCAGCGGCACCACTGCATACATCTTGCTTGCCCCAGTGGCTATCTTCAATCCATGTTCCCTGATGCCCAGCGGCCCTTCTCTTCTCAGTGTAGACATGGTTGAAGCCCAAAAGCAAGGATGAGATCACAGGCTCCCATCCCTGCCCAAGCTGTGAGCCTTCCAAAGAGGGAGCACTCCCTGTCCCTTGGCCACAGAATCCGAAGCCGTACCTTTGCTCAGAAAGGCCAGCGGCCAGCGAGTGTAAATAGCCTACCCATCAGCACCATTATCCAAACTGAAAGGCTGGCAGTATTGTCTTCACAAATTAAAAATGACACATCTCGGTGATTACAAGGCTCCGATAGACCTCACTGTCTGACATGCTGGTTCAGCCTAATTCCCAGACTGTTTCAGACACCCAAACAAATTAACACATGTTTTCAGATGACACAAAATTGTGTGTGTGTGTGTGTGTGTGTGTGTGTGTGTGTGTGTGTTTTCGAAACCACCATTCGACCGCATCATCATCAATTAAATATTGTCAGATTTCCACTGACCTATGAGACGCAGCCTCTGCCAGCCCTGGGAGCATCAGCAACGGCTATTTTTAAGAGCCGGCTTCCAGCCTTGGTCAGTGGAACATACTAACCCTCCATGAAGAGCCGGCACTATCTTTTGAACTGGATCCACACCCCAGGCTGAATGAAGCTTTAGAACCAGCAAGAACCAGATGGCCCTCCAAGATCATTTCTGAATGTTTGGATCTGAGTCATTTGTATGCGGAAGGCTTTACAAAATAGCAATCTGGGTAACAGGCTCCAGGCTGAGTCCAGCTTTCCAGACAGCCCATCTTTGCCTACAATTGAGAAGACAAGTACAATATTGTAGGGCTCCACAAAAATATTGCAGCGTTGATCTATATGTGTAGCATCAAATACATGAGGAGTCCTTGTCAGCTGCCACGACAATGGTGCCTCACCACGACGCCTTCCTCCCCTTCCCCCATTTCTTCTTCTTGCTTTCCATCGCACCTACAGTTTCCACAGGCATGAAGCCAGCTCTGAGAATCAGCCAGCAGAGGGTACTACGATACTGGTGCAATAATCCAAATCACAGTAAATTCAGAGCCGAAAGAGACTCAAGACTAATTAAAATGGGCTTCGGTTTTATTATGTGCTGGAAGCGACTCGCCAGAAAGAGGAAGGCTGTGGGATGGAAGAGATGGAAATAAAACTGGTAGACAGGACCAGCTCATTCAAGGAAGAAGAAAGGCAGGAGTGTGTTCCAGGATCACAAGTCCAACTGGTGGGGCAAACCTAGGCTCCAAAGTGGGAGGGGATCGAAAATAAAGGTTTGGCCTAGCAATCCCACTTCTCAGTATTCACCCTAGAGAAAAGAAAATTTACAATCATACAAATATATGCACATGGTCATTCATAGCAATTCTATTTAGAATCACACAAAACTGGGAACAATCCCTATGTCCTTTAATCTGTGAATGGATAAACCAGGGGCAGTGTAGCCATACAATGGAATACTAGTAATCAATGAAAAGGAACAAGTTGTGGCCACATACAATGACGTGAATGAATCTCAGTGGCATTGGGTGGAGTGAAAAGAAGTCACTATAAAAACAAAAGGTACATTTACAGGATTCCATTTATATGACATTCTCAAAAGGTCAGCGGTTGCAGGGATGGGGAAGAAGAGGAAAGCACAGCCACAAAGCAATGGGAGGGAAGAATTGTTTTGAGTGATAAATGCTCTGTACCCTGCTTTTGGTGGTGATCCTTGAATCCATTCATGAGTTACATCCATAGAGCTGTACACCAAAAACACAAATTTCACTGCATGTTGATTTTTAAAAATAAAAATTTTAAAAACATATTTTTTAAAATCGCAAAAACAGGGTTGGGCATGGTACCACATGCCTGTAATTCCAGTGGCTTGGGAGGCTGAGGCAAGAGGATTGTAAGTTCAAAGCCAGCCTCAACAATTTAGTGAGGCCCTAAGCAACCCAGGGACACTCTGTCTCTAAATAAAACATACAAAAGGGCTGGGGATATGGCTCGGCACTGCAAAAAAGATAAAATAAAAGAGAGTCTCATTCATGGCCTTTCTCAGGAATGTGCAGACAGGTAAAGCACGGAAGTCCAGAGCAGATCTGAGCCCAGGAGGAGAGGCTAACAGGAACTAGGTGAGATCAGCCCCCACAGCCAATGGTTGCTGTGCAGAGGTGTCTCACTGAGTCCTTCAGCTCCAGCTGAAGGCACCAGAGGAGCCAAGTACCACTTGGTGGTATTACCCTAATACCGGACTCAGCCCACCTTTGGGAACCATCTCCAGTGCTCCTCTTCTGAACCACAGCCTGGGTAGGTCATCTTGCCAGACTTCCTCAAAAGGATGCTGTTTCTCCCTGGGGATTGTAAGTAATTTTTTATCTCCCTGTTATAGTCCCTGCCCTGTGCTCCTCTGTGCGTGGTATGTTTTGTTACCTGTTTGTCTCCTAGGTTAGACCCTGGGTCCCTCAAGGACACACTTTGCCTCATCCTTCTTTGAAATCCCATAAAAAAGCAAAGGGCCACAATTTCAGTGGACATTAACTAATAATTCTTCAGGCAAGAGCCAGATTCAACTTCATCTTCTTAGTAAGCCTTTCCCAGCCCTGAGAAGGGCAGGTGAGCTGGGTCTGTCACCACAACACATGACACATGCCACCATCAGTGAATGACCTGCTTATGAGTCCACCTCTCCTATGGGACTGTAAGCTCCTTGAGGGCAGGAGCTGTGCCTAACTGCCTCTAGCCTGTGCCATGCTGCACAGTGCCCAACACTTGGTTCTGTTCATGGATGTCCTGGAATAACTAACCTGCTGGTGCTGTTCCCTGTGTTGCTGTAACAAACACCAGGGTCTGCCCACCTTTAGGAATACCCACGATAGTGTAGAACAGTCTCAATTGAGTTCTCCACCTCACCTGCCCATTAGGATTAGGCAGGGGTTTAGTTGAGAGGGCAAGTGACAAACACAGGAGAGAGACCTATTCTAATCCTCTTGTTGTTGGACGAGGACCCGAGGGAGTGAGGCAGTGTGAATTGCCAAAACCAAGGCACTTGTAAGCACCTGGGAGGTCTGGTACCCCAGCCTGGACTCCTACCCCAGGCCTGCATCACCTTCTCATCAGCTCTCCTGCCCACGGTAGTCCGTCTTCCCATCTGTCCTAGGTAGACGGGACTGTTGTACACTCAGAAGGAAGCAAGACGAAGGGGATTGCACGGCATCCTGTCATCAGACATTAGAAAATCTACTGGCTCCCCAACCTCTCATTTCTTCTTCTTGTTCTCAGATGAATTGTTCTATAGTTCCTCTAATTCCTGCATCGGCCTTCTTTTACTAAAAGTGGAAACTGCCAATTGAAAAACTGGAGTTGACATCTCTCAAACCACCTCTGAGACCTAGCCACATTTTCCATCTCCACTTAACTTTGGAGAGCTCAGAAGAGGGAGGACTAGGTCATGCTTCTCATACGTGGGTCTGTTGGATGGAATGGGATGTGAGAACAATCCCTGGTGGAGAAATTGAGAAGGGGTATTGGTCCAGCTCCACTGATACCTGGATGGGAGATTTGGGGTAAGTATCTTCCTTCCTCTGAGTTTTGATTGTCCCTATAGAGTGAGTCAGTTGGATCAGAAGAGCTGGAAGGAACCCTGTAGTCTGACAGTGTTACATTTCTATATTTAATCTTAAGTGTTGATGGCAAATGATTATGCACAAAAGAACTGGTAATTGGTAGTCTAATTCAACAAATATGCACCAAGCATCTAGTCTGTTCTCAGGCTCTGTGCTAAGCAGGGGAGATATGAAAATAATTAAGAAAGAACGCTGCCTTGAAGGGTACACACCAACGGATCAGAATGGGAGTTGGGCGCTGAAGGACAAGGCGCACTGTTCTACTTGGAACAACTTGAGCCATCTATTTAACCTCTCTGAACCTATTTCTTCTGCTATTATGGCTAACAATGGCTCCTGCTGGAAGAAAAGAATAATTGGGAGTACACTCGTTTTTATGATGAAGTCATTTATTTGACCATCTCGTCCTACTGAAACAGCATTTTTCCTTCTCACCCATTCCTTTTTGCAAATGTTCTCCATTTTTAACTTCCACATCTCTCAAACTGAATATCCCACTGAGATACAACTCAGGTTCTACTTTGCCAAGAAGACTTATCTGTCTTCTCCAGCCAACACAGGTAGGTCCCCTTTGTCTCCTGTCTTTTGCTGATTTTAGTGAATACTTCGATGCTATTCCCTATTGCTTCACAGTTGACCTGAGTTTATATGTATTTTTCCTTTGGTGGGGGGTACCAGGGATTGAACTCAGGGTCACTTGACCACAGAGCCACATCCCCAGCCCTATTTTGTATGTTATTTAGAAATAGGTTCTCACTGAATTGCTTAGCACCTCACTTTTGCTGAGGCTGACTTTGAACTCGCAATCCTCATGCCTTGGCCCCCAGAGCTGCTGGGATTATAGGCATTCGCCACTGTATCCAGCAGTTTATATGCTTTTAAGCTCTTCTCAACTCCAGCTTCTCATGTTACCAATTGCCTAACTCAAATTCTATGTGTATCAAATAGGATACATAATTTTATCCAGAGACCTTGCTCCTCTTCTTGGGTTCCTCTGAGTCCTGTAAATTAAATACCAAGATGTTTATCTTGTTTCCTCTCCAACATACCTGCCTCTAATCTATCTGACTTATTTCCAGCCCTCATGCATCTCTCAGGTCCATAGATCCAATCTTTCTCATCTCCACTGCCACAGCCTGACTTGAGCATCTCTTGTTTAGATCAATGCAAGAGCAGAGGGAGGGATGTAGCAGCATCACCTAGCCAGCTTTTTCAAAATATCCTTGCTTATATTCCCATTAACCCACCCAACATCAGAAACTCGTTAGAGGGAGAAGGCTTTTGTATTTTGCAAAAGCTTCCCAGGTTGTTCTGATAAACTGCCCATCCCTGTTGAAAACCATTGTCAAAATATTTCTTCTCTTCCATCTCTTTCCTCCTCTACTGCCCAAGTTATTTTTTTGGAACCTCCAGTCCAATAGCAATGACTCCTTATTGCCTTTCAGATACAAACACATGGACAAACAACAGATTCTTCAGCCTGGCTTTCACATCTGGCCCCAGGACCTTTTCCTGACCTTGTTTCCTCCATTTCCTTCCATACCCCACAGATTTCAGACAAACCAAATTAGACCTTGTTCTGCTAACACACCGCATCCTTTCACAAACCCATGCCTCATTTCATGCCAGCTCTTCTTGGAATTCTCTCCCAATCTCATCTCACTCAACCTATCTGGGAAAATTCTATTTGATTTTCAGTGCTCAGACTGAATGCCATCTCCTCCATGAAGCCTTCACCAATTCCTCCTCTTTTCCAGGCAGATGGTGTCTCTCCTTCCTCTAGAACTTCAAAGCAAAGGTCCAAAATTTGGGGGCGGGGGGACACCAAATAAAAAATTCTTCAGGTGAGATTCAGGTTAGGCATCATCTTCTTAGTAAGTCTCTCTCGCAGATCTGGGAAGCATGAGTGAGCTTCCTGTCACCACAGCGCACAACGTATGCTACCTGTCACTGGAATGACCTGCTTATGAGTCACATCCTTCAGGAGACTGCAGGCTCCCTGAGGGCAGGAGCTGTGTGTGCATCTGCCTCTTGCCTGTGCACCACTGCACAGTTCCACTCATGGATGTTCTGGAACAACTGAAGGAAAGCACTGTCATTTCTTTCTTTCTAGTTTCCAGTAAACTCTTCAAGCACCTGCCTCATCGTCTACTCTCACACTTCCCACAGCATGTCCTCCAGCCCTGGACCAAGAGCAAGCGTTCAACAGGTACTTGTCAACTGACAAATCCTTATTGAATCCTCCTGAATATGCTCAATCCTGACTATAAGAGGATGTAATGTCCCTCTCACCTGTTTCCCAGGCAAGGAAGGGTTTAGGCTTTCTGTGGCTCTGCCCCAGCCCTCTGTACCATGCTGCATATGTCAGTCAAGTCACGAGGAGGGTTAGTTCTATTGCTGTTCCAATTCTCAGCTCACTGTCTGGACCTGTCACTTTCCTCCTTTCCAATTGCCCCAACATATTCACCAAACCACCATGTGTCATATTAACCTGGTCTAGTAATAAAAAATAAATAATAAATAAAATTTTTGAGAGGACATAAAATTTTCAGGAAAACTCAAAATGCTTCTCACTTGGGCAACAAGCTCCATGCAAACACAGCTGAGGGTTGGACCACTGCTAATGTGTTCATAATACTTATATCTGTTAGATCATCTAACACCATCATTATTAGAATAAAGGTTATGAAGACACTGTGTGATATTTTTTATTTAAGCAATATTAATAGGTATCATGTTTTTTAAAAGCACAAATATTAATGCAAGCTATATTTCCTCCATTGTTTACCCAAAATAACACAAATATTCTTATTGAGTTTATAAAATATCCAACCATTACTGAATGCTGGGGTACAACTTGGCTGACATCACCATACAAAATGTTAAGTTAGCTATTGAGCAACCAGTGAGGAGAGAGCTTTTCTGGAAGTTAGGAAACTATATCAACTCGAGTTAATAAAAAGAATAAGCTCAATGTTGATCATAGCACATTGACTGGGAGGAGGGGTAGAAGACACAGCAGCCATCACAGCACATCGCAATAGCAGAGGTGTCAAAAGGTTTTAGAGGTTTTTTCAGATGGGTCTAGTATGAAACCATTGGAAGCAAGATAGTAATGATGTCGCAATTCTTATTTAAGGTAAAAGCCTTAGGATATGAGTGAACTTTAACTCCCATTTTGTAGTTTTATTTAAAAGACCCTAGAGTCCTGAGCATTAGGAAATTCTATGACCTAGGATAGATGGTTTTCTCTCTGCGGTGAGGTCATTTGTGTGATTATCTGCAATGCGGTATTTTAAGGCTCCACTGAAAAGAATGAAATGAAGTCAAGGATCAAGGAAATAGTACAGGTTAGTTTTGTGAAATCTGACACTAGATGAAAAAAAAAGAAAAGGATCAGTAAGGACTTGAATGATCACAACTTGATTATGTCCACATCCAAAATCCATTGGCATAAAGAGGAATGATGTGGCGTACCCTGAATCACTAATACTAATCAGGGGAGAGAACAGGTCCACGTAAAGGTCATGGCACAGTAGATCTGAGTTGCCATTTCAAAACATTTCTCAGGTTAGCAGTAGTGAAAAACAAAACATTTTGAAAGTTCAATACCTTTCATGTTGTCCATCCTAATGGCCCTATGTCTTATTTTTCTCAAAGATTTACATGAAAAGAAAGTTCAAAATTACCTAAAATGTCTCAAATGTGCAAAAAAGGTCAATTCTCTGTCAGGAAATAGGTCCCTAAAACCAGCAAAGACATCATATTTAAACAACTTTCCCAGTTGATTGTTTCTTTTGAAAAGTTTTTAAAATTTAATTTGTTTAGTTTTTAATTGTACAAAAATTACATGTACTTATGGGGTATCATGTGATATTTCAATACATGTATACATTGTATAAAGTTCAATCCAGGAAGATATATATCTAGATACTCATACATTGACCTTTTCTTCATGTGAAAACACTCAATATTTTTTCTTATTTCTTTGAAATATGCAGTACATTATTGCTATCAGCAGTCACCCTACTTGTCCAACAGAACACCAGAACTTACTTCTGCCATCTGAATTATCCTAGGTAAGTGGGAGGTTAAGGGCTCCTCTGGGTCTTTGGTCCCACTCACCAGCCCAGAGCCGCCACTTAACTCCTGTGGACCTCCAGGGTAACCCTGAAAAGTAACTCTCTTGAAAAACAAAGACCCAAGCAGCTGGCAGGGGAGCATAGGTCTTGGTCTCGGCCCATAATCTAGGACCACATTTCCTAACCGTGGTAAGCCGAAATCCTCACGACTTTCACTCTTCCTTTATATATGTTAGAAGGAGAAATCACTCTTTCAAGAGTATGAGGATGAAGTAGATCTTGATCGCCAAATGACTTAAACTTCTTAGAAAAAGGTTTTGCACAATAACAATAAACTGTGTTCTTTAACACAGTGTTGGATTTATCCAACAATGTGAATAAAATACATTTATCCTATGAGTTCTTGACTTAGGTTTAGATAACCTCTTCTCACTGAGTAACAGCACTCATGTTCCTACCAGGTTTTATTTTAGTTATCCCTTGACAGGAGTTGGGGTAAGGATGGGACAAGAAGACCCAAAGGAATGGGGGTTAGTGAAAGGGATTTACGAATGAGAGATATTAAAATACTGCAAACTTTTTAAAGGATTGCTATTCTGAAATCCCTTTTAATACCCTCCCACAAACTCTCTTTTTAGCAGTTCTGGGGAGTAGGCATCTTACATATCTTTGCATCCTTCCAAATCTACAATCAGAGAAGTGGCTAGAGGGAGCATTTTCTCCAAATCCTCATTGTCTTATTTATTTCCATAAGATTTCACATTAAATGAGTATGGATATATCCATACTTGCGTATGTATATGTTGTGTGTATGTATATGTGTGTGTGTGTGTGTGTTCACATATACATGTGTGTATGGTATATATGTATACATACACATCAACTGCAGAAATAATATGATCACTTTTAAGGAAGTCCCCCAAATCTACAGTTCTCCTTGCCAGTCTACCTAAATAGAATAATGCCTATCCCATGCCTGCCTCCCTGCCAAAAAATGAGGGGAGTAAAGCACCCCTATAAAGCCAGGCCTGGTGGCACAAGACTGTAATCCCAGCAGCTCAGGAGGCTGAGGCAGGAGAATTGCAAGTCCTAAGCCAGCCTCAGCAACTTAGGCCCTAAGCAACTTAGTGAGACCCTGTCTCAAAATAAAACATAAAAAGAAGGGCTGGGGATGTAGCTCAGACATCCCTAGTAACAAAATAAAAAACAAAAAAAACAAAAAAAAACAAAACAGAAAAACCCCTACAGATAGTTTTCCATATTTGCTTGTTTTTAAACCCAAGGCCTAGAGCACAAAACATCACGTCTAAATGCCCTTTGCCTAGTGTAACAGACATTAAGTGTCTTCCCCTGTCTTCCCCAAATATCACAGAAACTGTTGGTTGTGCTGTTGATCAGCACTGCAGAAATTCTCCCCTTGGCAAATAAGTATCGTATTCCTTCCTTCCGAGTGAGAGGAGCCCTCCATCACAAATGAAATTCAAGGAGCACTGTGTCTATGGAGGCCTCATGCAGTTAGGTGGTAGACAGCAAGCCAGCCCTTCCAAACGGGGCAGCCCCATGTTGCCTTCCCAAATGGGAGAGGAAAAAGAAACCCTGAGGACTTTAAAAGGTGGTAACTCTGAAAGGTGTGTCTGCTACTTAACTGCAGAGTCTCAATGACAGATATTCTTTTGAAAGAGAAAACATTTTTGATGAGTGAGGGGACTGGAGATGAGCTTATTATTTTGGGCCATCCCTGCCATTTCAGTGCCCAGGGCATTGTGGGTAAGGAGGAGTAATCAGCTGCGTCCTGGTTTATCTTCTGTATTCACATACAGGTGATCTTTTGCTGATTCTTGGTAAGGTGTTCTCCTTTATTAAAAGTCAAATGTTATTATTTTCTCCCTCTTTCTTTTTAAATGTTTGTGACCTTAAGGCCTGGATGATAAAAGTCACAGATAACACTGTGGCTATACTGTGTTCAATATGTAAAAATATTGGAGGTGGAGCAAATCCATTTTTAAGAAATGCCTAGGTTTGCTCTACTGTCCAATTTAAAAGTTTTCTGTACACTGCAACAACTACAGAGAATTGTGTGAAATACTTGGATTAATGTTTGAACTTGAACCTGTGCTTTTAAAATGTCTGGAAATGAATCTTGGCCAGAAGCTCAGCTGTTCCTTTCAAGTTGTTCCAGAAGAGTTTAAATATCTGCAGAGGGCACAGGCTAGAAGATGGGGTTCCCTCCAAGTCTGTTCTTGTGGTTGTGAGCATTCCTCCCAGCTCTGTGGAAAACTACACCATTTGGAAGTACAAAAAACTCAGTTAGACTGCTTTAATCACAGAGACCCTGAGCCTTTCATTTGCCTGTTTGTTTCTTCTGGCACTTTAAATGGAAAGAATACCCACCCTTATAATATTTCAGCCACATTTCCCCCCCATCACCCTTTACCAAAGTAGAGATGATCAGAAGATGGGGCTCTGCCATTCTCTCTATTCAAAGTACCCTGAAGAAGATAGCAATACCAACTTCCCCTTTCAAAGGAGTTTTGGGATCATTTGTTTAAATTTGACTTTTGAGTCAGCCCCAAGTGACTGTTCAAAAAAAAAAATTATTTTTAAACATGTAACTTTTTCACAGATAAATTTTCCTTGCTCACAAATCCTGGCCTAGAATTACTATACAGATCATGCAGATGCTTGCTGGAAGTTAAACAGGGAAACTACGAGGGTGGCCGCAATTAAATTCAGACTTGTATTCAAACCATCGCCCGCTCTGCATTTCTTCAAGAAGTTTGCTTTCTATAGACATTTCAAACTGTCCCTTCACAAAAGAGAGGCAGGGTGGCTCAGTCTGAGTCCTCTAAATTAAGGCAGTGAGAACAGAAAGAGAGAGTATATTTGTAGTGTTCCAAACCAGATGTTCATATATGTGAAATCCCAGACTTCCTATTTAGAGTATTTTCTTATGGAATCCAAAAGTTTGTCTATCCTCACATTCACAGACAGACTATAATCATTATTTGGACATGAAAGAAATTGTAAGTTCATAATTGAAGACCAACCCACCAGCATATGTTATAAAATGGAATGGCTACTCTAAAGAAAAATTTTCTTCTGTCTGTCCATATATCCCTTTTTAACTGGGAATTCATTTTAGAAATAAAATTATGAATATTTAGCAAAGTCTGAAAATAGGGAAAGGTCCTGGACTCAAGTCAGAAATTGAGGGGGAAAAATTGTCAATTTGGAATGATTTTTCCTAAATAATTGTAGGTACTATAATATTTAGAAAGAAAAGGACAGAGAACCATTTATAGGAATGTAGTTTCTCTAAGCTAAAACTAAGTTTGTAAAATGTGCAAATGTGTTTGGTTTTTTTAGCTAAATTGTTTGAGTCTGCTCCTCTGATTCTTTCTGCGTAAAATCACTTTTAAATAAGTGATTAAAAATTGCATAAAGTTAAGTTGCTGAGAAAATTCCCAGCATTTCCATGTTATGTCAAATGCTCATTTGAAATAATTTCCTACAAATCTATGTTGGTGTTGCAACTCTGCAACCTTTGAAAACTTTGGGGATTATCAGGAGTTGGCCTATTCAAAGAAGATAATCACTCGTGCATAAATGTCACCCAAAAGAGCAGCTATGTTTAATGTACAAAATAACATAATACCAAGACTTACAGCTACACAAACAATGGTCACATTTTTTTTTTTGTAATGTACATCAGAAAGTAATCACGCAAATTTCACATGCAAACTTAAATGATTTGAAAAAGAAAATCACAGATTTAGGCTGCACTGGTTTCAACATTTGAGCAAATCTCAAACAGCAGATATGGCCTTCCTTAAAATTTCCATCCAGTTGTTACACTGAACAAAATGTAAACAAATAGGAAGCTTGACAGATGAATAAGACCTTTCTCATGATTTTTCAAAACTGAAAATACAACAGAAAACAAATATCACCACGGAAGTCCTTCAGAAGAAACTGCCTTTGGCATCTAGGCAGGAGCGAGCAGGTCTCCAAAGCCTCTCCCTTCATCTCCCACCAGAATCCTCCACTCTTACTGTTTTCTAATTTTGTGAACTGCATTGCTGAGCTGTTTATCAAAACAGTGTGCAGAAAAAACGGCTCTCCTCTACTACTCCACTAACTCTTGCAATTTTCTCCCTCCTCCTGGACAGAGGCCACTAGGAAAGGAAAGCCTCAGGAAAAAAAAAAAAAAAAAAGAAAAAAGAAAAAAAGAAAAAAGCAGAGCAGTGAAAGCAAAGAAACAATAGACAACCGTGGCTTTGACAATGCCTTCCCTCAGCCCTCTTTCTGCTCCTGCTGTGACACTTGCATTCAAGAGCAAGGGCGGCTGCCATCGGATGCATGGACAATGGATTGAGGAATACCAGGCAGGGGGGAAAAAAGGAAATCAGATGAATTCTGAGCTAAGATGGCAGGGCTCTCACCTTTTCCGTTTTTTTGCGAATAGTCTGGATGGAGGCGTCCCGCAGAGAAGAAATAAAAAGGGTGTCTGAATTGTTGGGTGGTTCTGAAGCCTTCTGCATTTGCAAACGCTTTTTAGAACTATTTGCAGGGGTATACTTGCTGCCAGCCATCTCTCTCTCTCTCTCTCCCTCTCTCTCTCTCTCTCTCTCTCTCTCACTCCCTCTCTCTCCCTCTCTCTCCTTCTTTCTATCTCTTTCTGTCTCTTCTGTTTTATGTCCTGCTATCTCCATCACACCTCTATTAGTATGAAGACTTTCTGCCTGTGTGAGAATGTGCATTCCTTAATGTTCGAATCAAGACACACGTCTGCATGCATTTCTAATCTAAGGAGCCTATAGCGGTTACTACAACTATCAATTAGTCAGCAATAGCTGAGACCCTCACTGCCTCTGAAGGAACAAAGGTGGAAAGGCATGCAAATACTCCAGCACCTGGATCACACAACTTGCTGGCTACAAATAACGGCACCTTTTCCTGTTTGCTTTTCTTTTCCTTCTGTTTAACCCTCAAATCTATGCAATATTACAGGTTATTAATAGATCCAGCTGCATCATTAGGCGTGGAGCATCTATAAGCATACATGTTTCATTGGCATCCTTGGGAATCAAATGTATTAAGCTGAACTAAGAGGAAAAGCCTGGTGACAAATAAGAGTTTCTGGCATATTTGACCCTTGCTTCATTTTCATCTACTGCCAGTAGAACTGAAAATAACTATGTGGTAGAGTTTCTTTGTCCATTTCAGTGGCTGTTATAAAAGAAGCTAAGAAAATAGTGTGAAGAAAAGGAAGAGGTAATATTCAGATGTAGAAAAGCATATGAGAAGGTGAATTCTCCTCAAGCCTAGATTTTGGTTAACATTGGGTGGGTTGCTTTTTGCAGGGGGGTGGTTTATACATGTGTGTATGTCTGTATTATTTTAGTTGCACATTGTGAACAGCTTACATTGGACATGTGTCTGTTGGCTTGCACTGAATATATTCTATATCAACCAACTGAAACAAAATAAGGCATTCTTTTATCTCATTGTACAGAAACCTCAAAAATTTTTTTAAGAAAATACCCTTTTGAAAAACAATGCACTCATTGCTTTTCAATGTTTAGGGACATCAAAATATTGCTAACCTGATTACACAAGGAGAAAGAGGGAGGTATAAGGAACAGCTGATCCTCCTCACTTAAATATGGATAATTTCAAAAGGAATGTTGTACTTTGCATCTGATATTATCGGCGATTTTGTTCCTCTTTTCTGGTGCATGAAAAGAGGAATTTCTTTCCTTAGGACTTCTTGTTAGAATTAAAATTATTTCAAACAACATGCAGAAAATATCTTGAAGGCTAACATCGTTCTCCAACTCTATAAACAAGATGCACAGCCTCACCTGAAGACATGTATTTACAGCCAGGCTGCAGAGTGGCTGCAGAGTAGCAGCACCTTCTTTCCCTCTGCTATTTATTCCTATTCTTGGGACTATCACTCCAAAGAGCAATTTTTGTTTTCTTTCTTCCTACACAAAATAGCCCCACCATAATTTCAGCCCTTTAAACCACAAGAAGCTGAGAAATTTGGAGCTAACGCTCAAAGAGAATACCCAACAATAGAGCATAAAAACTGAGTTGCACGGACGGGGCATGAGAGTCTAGCAAGCTTTCATAATGAGCGGAGGTGTTACAAATCGGGAGAAAGAATCCTTATCAAGACAGAGTGGGGTAGAGAGGGGGGCCCAGGAACTCTCTCCGAACCCTGTCAGTTAAGAGAGAAAAAATCCTAACAAGGCTGAAGGGGAGAAAAGAAATGGTGCTAAATAGCCGGCGAGGTGACCCACCGTCCTGTTCGCTCCTTGGCTCTTGCCGAGGGGAATAACAGCCACAGCAGTGACAACGGAGGTCTAACGTGTCAGGTGCAACCTCTGCCCAGTGCTGTCTACCTCCCAGACAGGAGAGAAAATCATGTCTGAGACAGGACACAACGGGAACGAGCAGGCGCCATCATCAAGTCACAGAGCCCATCAGCACCGGCTGGTCTATGAAAGCCTTGGATCAAGGGTCCCATTCAAAGGCAACGAAGACGCAGAGACAATGGCAAATCAAAACCTGGCAGGGCTTCTGGAATAATTTAATTCCTCTCTCCAGAATTTAGATGCTATAGCAAGAAACACAGGCGAGAGCTCCTTCACACCAAGGCGTGAGCATATGCCTGCCTCTCAGTGCATGTATTTTTAGACACAATATCATGGGTAAGGCAGCCTGTGCACTCAGCAACAGCATTTGCTTCCCTACGTTGGTGCAGCCTCCTTTCCATGCTGAGAGCAGCTGATGAGCAGAGGAAGCAGTCCACATTGCTCACCAAGCCAAAGGTCAGGGAGGAGGACCCCAAACCAGAATCCATTGTCTCTGTGCTCAGAAAGCATTAAATACATTTTCAAGATGTGTTCCAAAATGAGGTCATGCTGTGTGGCAATGTATTCACTTCCTATCTTTCCACATCTGAAAGCAAGACCAGGAATAGAAATCACACCTTGAGAAAGGCAATGTGAATACCACGGACTGAAGGACAAAAATAATGGAATGGGATATTTACTATTAATAACATGCACTAAACTCTTGAACATCTCTAAACAATAATGTTCATGAAGACCCCAAGAGGGGGATGGTGTTTTATGGCAGATTTAGATATGTTTTAAATTTGGATGTTCTTCCCATTCACTTCAAGCCTCAAATACTTAAAATAACAAACACAACAGAAAACTAGCCCAGCTCATTAAAATGTGATAAACTAGAAAGCAAAGAGATAAGCTTTGCCTTTGTGAACAAATTAAACATAATCTGGTATATTCTTGTCTGATCTGGAGAATATTTTCCTTTGCAAGGAGATTAAAATATTTTAAAAGACTTCCTTAAATTTTTCATATTAAAGTGCTTATGAAATATGTATGTGGACATATTTGTACTTATACAAAATTCTCAAGTTAATTTAAATTTATGGGAGAAATCCAAAGAATAGTAGGTCAAACAATCAAAAAAAAAAACCATAAAAACATCCCTAACCACATAGCAATCTCTCTAAAGTTTCATATACTCGCAGAGTAGAGATGGACTGAATGGTGATGAATAAAAATAATGTTTCAAAACAATATAACAAATGAAATTCCTTTAAAAAGAACAAAATGCCTCCCTCCCATATTTTTGAGTCAGAATTTGTTTTTGTCTGAATTTTTTTTTAATGTTGTACATGGGTAATCTATAAAAGGGAGTTACAGGATGGATTATTTCCAACTCTTCAGATAAGCATCCGGAGTTTTTATTTTCCTTTAAGGGTAGAAACAGTTTACAATTTCACATTGTAAATCTCACTAGCACTGAATGGCGCTCTCACAAGGATTGACAAAGGAAGAATAATTCATGTCAGACCAAAAGACTTCTTTCAGTCAGTTTCACGCAGTTTTCTCCCAACAGATCTGGGCCAAAATGAATGTAGAATCTCGAGCTGAACTATCCATCACATTTGCCTAGTCTTTCAATTAATGACACTGCAATCAGATCGATAGAATGTAATAAGAAAAGAGCTTTGCATTTCTATACCTATTAATTCGCTGAGTAACTCCAGCAGTAAAACGTGACTTGAAAGGAAAAGCACTCAAGGAAAATGAATTCTCCTAGCATCCTGAGCAATGACTCCCTGACCTGAAAATGAACACCAGAACTTCTATTTTCCAACCAGGGTGATTAGGATGTAAAGATTCCATTGCATTTTCAAGATCAAACTTATTTTTTTCTCACAAGATTCTCTGTAATACACTAACACCACCCCAGGTCTAATCAAACAGGTCATT
>JAJEJO010004555.1:0-18694 GCA_020662805.1 Glaucomys volans
GTCTCTGTGTCCAGATTTCCCCTTTTTATAATAACACCTGCCATTTTATTCACCCCATTCAAATATGACCTCATTCTTAACTGACCATATCTATAAACTACCCTATTGTCAGAGAAGGCCACATTCTGAAGTACTGGGGATTGGGACTTCAACATGTGAATTTTTGAGAAATGCCATTCAACTCGTAACAATTTTCACTTTCTTCTTGTGCACTTTCAAGGTGCCTATGTAAGGACCTAGTCACAGAACAAGGTAGATTTGGTAGGTTTGAGTCAAATGAGCACCTAGAACTTACATTCACAACCTTGAATATCTAGGACTTTACAAAGTGAATGGTTAATGTTATCATGGACCTTATCATTTAGGGTTACTTATGCCTCTTTCCCCCATGTATAAGAAAGCAAGGTGACAGGTTATCTTCAGTCCACACATACCCACCAGGAACCATCCCAGCCCCTGGTCTTGGGCCTCAAGTACAAATACCTCCTTCATCATGTCCTCCCTGCCCTGTCCCCCTTCCAGGGGGGATGAGAATTGTGCTGGTGAGGGGATGTTAAATAGTGGGGGCTATTAGAGTAACCCAACAGAGATTTTCATTTTGGAATTGGAAACTTGAATGTTACAACAAGACCAATTAAGCACCTACTGTCCTAGCAGGAACTCTTCTCAGAGAGGAGCCCTGTCTAGTTTAGATGATTTCTATTTCAGCTTGCACCTGTGCCTGTGCCCTCAGTGGCTGAGTCAGATGCAAGAATGAGTAAGGTAATCCTCACCCTGGAGATCCAGTCCAGTAGCCCCACAAGAGAACAGGAACTGAATATAATCCAAGAGTGACCTGCAAGTTTAAATGGTCAGTTTACAGGAATTGTATATAGGAAAGCTGTTTATGACTGCCACTATGTGTGAATATAAGATCTAATGGTGTTTACTGTTTTGTTAAACATCCAGGCACAGAAAGTAAATGTTCTTTTTTAGAGACTCAGAATTCCTAGGGAGCCGGTTTCCATGCGCTGAGAGTCACTCAGATCTTCAAGGGGTACCTGGGCTCTGCAGGGCCACCAGAAGTCTCAGCTACTCTGCCATTGGGTTCTGTCTGCTCTAGGATGAGTGCTGTCTTAGTGTCAGACTTGGAAGCACATAGGAGGCCAAATACCTCAGGAAGGTTGCTGTAGGGGGTCCTTTCTCACAGCCTAGTCCTCTCCCTCCCCTTGCACAAATGGGATATGAAATTCAGTGATTCAGTGTAAAAACAAAACAAAAGCTATCCATCAAAGGAGTGCACAAAAAAGGTACGAAGCAAGTGAGGGGGACCAGAAAACTTTCCCATCTCCCTGTGTGCACTTGACTCATGTCCACGTAAGAAGGCTGTGTTCAAGCACTGTGCTCAGCCCTGGGGGCATGCAGAAATGAATCAGACACAAATTCTGCTTGGCAGAGTGGAGGAGTTGGTGTGTATTGGCTGGAGGGGGGCTGTCCTCAAATATTGATATCCAAGACTAATTCAAGGCAGAAGGCTGCTGCTAGAGATCATGCTATGTTCAGAAAAGGGTCAGCACCTCTGGCTTGGTAGATGGAGGAAGGCTTCATGGAGAAGTGGTATTCCTCAATCCTTTGCAGAAGAGGGAGGTTTTGAATCAGTGGAAATGGGGGTGAGGGAAAGGAAGAGCAGCCCAGGCAGAAGGCCACATAAATGGGCTCCAGAATGGGGTGAATGGTGGGCATGATGCATATGGAGTCCTCTGCATGGAGGATAAGGCTGTGAAGGGCTGTTGCAAGCACCGATGAGGCTCCTCTGTGTGATGGGACGTTTTGTCCATGTTTGCATTATCATGTCCACTCTCACCATGAACCTGATGAATCACACACCAATATCAGTTTGAGCACAGTTGGTAGTTGGGGCAAGAAAGAAATTTGTGTTTGCAAATCCGTGAAAACTGGGTCTGCCTGAGTAGATTCATCTGACATTTCAAGGAAGGGCAGAGAAGACTACTTTTTATTCTTCACATTGATGGCCCTTTTAGGCTCCTGAGGGGAAGGAAGGGCCTGGCGGTAGAAGTTTCATCTTTGTAGTGCTGTGAGTCCACAGCCTGCCCTGGGGTTGGGATATGAGAGCAGCAACATAGTGACAATGGTCCCTGTTCTCCCCTGCTGCCAGTGGCTTCCCAGCTGAACACGCACACCTAACCTCCACCTGCCAAGAGCAGGAATCAGGCAGCCACTTTATTGACCATATAAAGAGCAGCGTGCTGGGAGAGAGCAGAGCATGGCTTGAGTTTTTACTGCCAGTAATTGCTTGTGCCATCTCTGTCCTTGAACAGTTCTTGATGTAAATAGCTCTCTCTGGGAAGAGACTGGGTCAAGCCAGGGTAAATGCCCGCCTGCCTTCTTACAGGCAGATTTTCTGTGTGCCTGCTAGTGGCAAAGTCTTAGTGCTTCTCATTGCTGTGGGGACAGGACAGAGACCACACTGCAGAGCTGGGGAGTATTTCCGGGGTGGGTGGCCCTGTCCATCAACCTACTACCTGGCTTTTCTTCCCACTGATCCTGAGTTAAGATGCAGTTGCCATACCTACCCGATTCCCCTCAGATAATGGTCAAGCAGCAAAGAAAAATTGACCTCAGTGCCTTCTTAAACCAGTCCTTGCAAGGGTATGCACCTACACATCCTTCTGCACAATGGGGGCTATACTTTCTCCTCTGCACCTGACCTTCTATGTGGTGCTGTACATAACTTGGGTTTAGGACACATTCATTAAGTGTGAGATGATGGAGAGAAGGCAGAAGTCAATCAGGACTCTTCCTCAGCACTGGGGTTCTTCCACTTACTTGCTGGTATATCATTCAACCTTAGTTTTCTCATCTATAAGATGAAACTAACAGCATCTCTTGGTGTAGTGTGGTGAGAACTAGCCTGTGCTTGGGACAAAGAGCTAGTAAGTGCTTTGTCTTCCACATACTACATCTTCAGAGGCCTGGCTAAGACTCAGAAGAACTGGCTCCCAGATCAGATTACCATTTCCTGACTGTGAAGACTGGAGAATGTTATTATACTATCTTGGGCCTCAGTTTCCTCATCTGTTACACAGAGAAGCTAAAGTAATAGGAAGTCTTTTCCAGCCACTTAAGTTTTGTGTTTCAATTAAATCATTAGGAAGCCATCAAACAGGTTCCAAGTCACCAGCTATGGCTCAAATAATCCCACATAATGGCTAAAGCAAAGGTCAGCTTTATTTGACTTTCAGAAGCTTTGCTTATTTTGTTAGATTTTACCTTTCCTGCTGAGTTTGCTCTTGCAAATATCAAAGATTATTTGCCATCCCTGAGCATCAGTGGCTGGAGGGCAGGAAAGGGGAATGGACAATCCCTTAAGGAACACTCCCCCATCCCAGGCACATTCTGTAGGCCAAGTACTGGTGTCTGAATTCTGTGAAGCTGATGGTGCTAAAGCCTGAGTAAGTCTGGAAGGGGCACTTCCTCTTCTCCTGTTTGCTACAGAAGACTTTGTGGAAGAGCTGAGATTTCAGGATGAATGAAGCTAATGATGAGGAGGAGAATTGATTGGGAAAAGGCCAAGAAACAGACTCTGAGACTCTATACTTCTACTTAATCATCTGTCCAAGTCTCAGTTTCTTCAACTATAAAATGGGACCAGTGATAGTACCTCCTTTTGGGTTATTGTAAGAATTAAATAAAATACAATATGCAGAGATTGTGGCTTATCACCATGCTCTTGGTATTCAGTGCTCTTGCAGCTGATGGTGATTACAGTTGGGGGAGCACTGTGTAGGGGTGGCTTGTGATGGGAGAAGACTGGAATTAGGATTGGGATGCTCAGATACTGAGGATACACACAGTATAACCTGGGATCCAGGGAGCAAGGAAGGAGGGAGGACTGATAACAGGAGAACCTTAACTTTGAACCTCAGAGCAAGGAGGAAATGCTGGTCTCACGGGGGGAGGAAAGACCAAGGAGAGGAGACATCATGAAGCCTCAGAGCCCTGCCATCTTTCAACTGAGCCCTTTCCTTCTGTTATGTCTTCAGTGCAATCGTGTTAGGCATAGAGGCATAGATGGTTTCAGCCATCACCACCCCTCTTTGGCCATGGCAGCTACAGCCAAATGGGATCTACCTCTGGTCAGGGTTAACCCTTTGGCTTTTCTTGACTAGAACTCAGCTCCCTGGCTTTCAACAGCCACCCCCAAAACTATCATTGTCACCCTCCTGGAGGCTGCTTGGTTATCCAAAAATTGCACTCCTTTGGAAGGTGGTTTTCTCTATCTGGCCACAGAGTGGGAAAACTCAGACCAAGCTGCTTCCTCCACCTACCTGCAATCCTGGGACCTCAGCTAACTAGGGAGGGAAGGAGGGCTTGGGCTTGCAGACTGGCACAGAGAAGGCTCCCAGATGAGTCATTTTCTGTTTTTATGATGCAAAATGTACATAGGAAGAGAGGGCCCTGATCAGCTCTCTCCCTTTGAGTAAGTGAGCAAGTAGAATTGGATTTAAACAAAAGCAGTCAAAAATGGTATATTTAAAAAGTGACCATCATATAATTAACTGCAGGATTGGCTTCTGAGACTTTTACTCTATAGACCTTCCAGGAAGAGAATGGCCTTTAGGGTTTGAAGAGCCAGGAATCTCGCCCCACTCTGCCTCTGTCTCCTCACTTGGATAAGAACACTTGCCCAATCTGCACAGCCTCAAATGAGACAGCATGTGTGCCAGCCTTTTGTCCCTGTAAAACAGCAGCAAATGCACTTACATGTCATGTTGTTAATAATGGCAGGAGTATGGACCGTCTGCACAGAGTGATTTGGAAAGTCTTCTGGCCTGAAAACTGAGGATGGAGACAAATGACCTTTTGAGGTCCCTTTTGGTTCCAGCATCACCCTCAGGCTGCTCTTTGTTATCAGAGGAAAACAAAGGAAGAGAAGTGGAAGTGAGATGGTGGAAAGACAGTGTCAGGCTGAGGTCTCTAATCTTCCAGGCATAGATTGTTATTAGAAATGAATATGATAACCTAAACATTGAAGTGGCCAGGAAGTCAAAGACAGCCCTCCTATTGAGATACTGGGGCATTGTGCTGCTCCTGGGCCCCCTCCCTTCCTTTAGACTTCCCAGCAGGAGGCAGGAAGGGTCTCTGCCATTGAGACATGTTTTCAGGTGGCACCAGAAGCTTCCCCACCTTCAACCCAGGGAGATTGCATTATGGTGTCTACCCTGGCCCAGGGCACCTCTCCCTGCCTGGGCGTTGCTTCCTTAAACTAATATCTGCATGTTGGTGACAGTCCCAGAGTGATGTGCCTCATCTCTCATGCGGCTGTCAGCTGACTGGGGCACACCCTCCACTTCACCTTTGAGTACCATCATTTCATACCGACCTCCCCCTGCTTGGTGCCTGTATTTCAGTTGTTTATTTTAGTTGCTGACCTGTATAGGTCTCTCTGCTGTGGGGGCTGAACCAATTCACAGCGTAATTAGAAACTAAGAGTACAAGCCCAAGATGACAAGTTTAGCCTAAAATGGATTATGTTACTTGAAAATGAAGTGCTCACAAGCTGGGCCTGGAGAGGGACATAGATATGTAAGACATGGTCTCTGTCCTCAGAGGTCTCACTGGATGATTAGGAAGGCAGGATTTAATCTTGTCTTTTGTAGCAGCATCAGTGAAGAAAACATAATGGCATATATGTTCATGTATTAGTAGCTAGCAGTTGGTAGGTATTGTGCGTGCATTAGGCACTTTACACGTTATTTCTTTTCCTTACAACTATTTCTGTTCCTTGCAATTATCCTATCAAGCAGGCAGGCACTATTACTAGCACTGTTTCACAGATGAGGAAACTGATATTCAAAAAGGTAACTTGGAGTGATGTGTGAGAACACAAGTTACCCCACACCCTTATCAACGAAGTGGGCTGTCACACTTGTGGGCTTTCAGCAATTTCATCACTGAAAAAAAAAGTGGCACCCACAGCAGTTTTAATTTGTACTTTTCTGATCATGAGTGAGGTTCAGCATTTTTTCCAAACATTTAGCAATCATTTAGATTTCCTTTTCTGTGACCTCACTTCATCTCTGGATCCATTTTAGAAATTGGAATATTGGGCCTTTTATTTTTCTTGTCAATCTCTAGGAGGTATTTTTGTCATAATAAAATTATAAGTATTTTTGTATTTTGTCTTTTTTTAACTTAACATAAAATATTTTTATTTTATGGTTTCTGAATTCTAAGTCAGAAAGGGCTTACAGTATAACTTACATTTTTAAATAAGTAAAACCGAGAGATTGGACACAGAATATATTTCTCTGCTTTCCTGAAAATCCAATGCAGTGATGCTAAATAAATTTTAAAAAAACCATAAGAACACAAAAACTGGGAGAAAGTAAGTAAATGATTTCTGTACATTTTTGGAACATAACTGATAAAGTGCAGGAAGCCGTAGCTCAGAGGCAGAAGGGGCTAAAGATAAAAAAGGAGCCATTATTTTTCTCCTGTGAAACCCAGTAAACACTCTGATCTTGAAAATAAATCACCAAGGTGTGTAGGGGAGGTAAACTGCAGGGGTCTGACTTAAAGTTCTCCCTTGCTGTGGTAAAATCCTTAACTCCACATCACTATCTCATCCACCCTAGTGGATGAAGAGAGAACACAGGCATCACAAGAAAAATGCTTAAAATAAGAACATTAAAATATGTGTCCATGAAACAAAACAGATTGTGATAAAAAGAAATCATCCCAAAATGTCAAGTTTTGAGTTTTAAAAAATAGGCTGGCAGAAAGTTTAAATCATAGTAGAGAGTCTGGAAGATAAAGTCAGAGAAAATCTTTCATAAGGTAATAAAAAAATAAGAAAAAAGAGGTGAGGGGAAGGTAATAAAATACGAATGCCACTCTTCAAATCATAGAAGTTCAAAGGAGGCCAGACAAGGTGGTGCATGCTTGTAATCCTAACTACTTGGGAGGCTGACACAGGAGAATTACAAGTTCTAAGCCAGCCTCAGCAATGTAGTGAGACCCTGAGCAACTTAACTAGACTCTGTCTCAAAATAATAAAATTTAAAAATAAAAAAAGGGCTGGGGATGTGGCTCAGTGGTTAGGCACCCCTGGATTCAATCCTGGTACCCATCCTGCGGACACACACAAAATCTTCAAAGGAACAAAGTGGAGAAAATATCAAAGAAAATAATATAAGACTTTTCAGAATTTAAGAACAGGAATCCTCCAACTGTAAGATCATAAAATGTCCTGCCATTGTGGGATTCTTCATCTACTGGGGGTGAAAAAGATCCTAAAAATCTTCCAAAAGGGAGATGAGAAGTTACACTCAAAGGATTATTAATCAGAGTGGATATCACTGACATATGTAAGTTAGTGGACCAATACTTCCATAATTCTGATTGAAAAATTAGTTATAACCCAGAGTTCTGTAGTCAAACTATTAGTCAAGGATGAAAATAAAAACATTTTTAAGACTGTATGGATTCAGTCACTGTATGATTTTCAGGACATTTTTAAGACTGTATGGATTCAAATCACTGTATGATTTTCAGGACATTCTTTTTTCAGGAGCTACTAGAGGATATGTTCCAGCAAAATGAGAAGAAAACTAAAATGTGTGTGTGTGTGTGTGTGTGTGTATACAGTTATATAGTTACATATACATATAGGATATATAACAATATTATATTAATATATTTAAATATATAGGATAGCAATGGGAGGAGATGCAAGGCCCAGAAAACAGCCAGACCAGATTAGAATAAAGGGACAGAGGACCTATGAAATAATGCCCCTGGAGTGGGGGGCACTAATGTATTTAGATATATAGAAAGTATTATTGATGGGCATATAGTAGAGATTTAGGACCTGTGATGGGTTAATGGACAACCATGAATATGAATGGAAGAAGAAAGTAAAGGCAGACAAGGCAAGAATATCAAGCAAGCTAAACTATCAGAAAAAGAAAGTCTTGGTATTTTTTTTTAAATAACATTTTAAAAAATAAGTTAAAAATTTGCCTAAGCGTAGCTAAGTCACAGTCAAAATTCAAAGCCAAGGCTATGTGACCCCAAAGTTGGTCCTTTAGTAAACCACTCTCCCTCTCTGGGCTGCAGTGTCCTCTTCTATAGAGTAAATGGGTTATACAAAAAGCACAAACCAAAGGTGAAAAGAGAAAATTTTGATTATATTGAAATGAAAAACCTTAGTACAAGAGGCCATAAAAAATAGTGATGGAGACACAAGTTATGGACTAGGACTGCAGTTAGCAAATTATGGCCTCTGCCAAGTCCGGCCCATCATCTGCTTTTATAAATAAAGTTTTATTAGAACACCTCAGTGCCCATTTGTTTACATGCTATCTGTCTGCTTTTGTGCTACAGTCACAGAGGTGAGTAGTTGCAAGAGTATGACCCACAAAGCCTTTGGCTGTTTACAGAAAGGGTCTGCCAACAGTTGGGCTGGGAGAAGACTCTTTCAACATATGTAAATAGCAACAAATTGGAGCTAAAATATATGAAGAAGGATAAATAACAAATCAATAAGAAAAATCAAAGAACAAGATTTCAGGGTTGGAGTGGGAAGAAAGGCAGCAGGTTGTTGATCTGAAAACTCCTAGACCAGGTGCTGTCCTCCTGAGTCTTGGACCTCTCACCTATGACCCCAGGTCCAAGTGAGAGTGTGAGGCTGGCTCTGGACATACCATATCTGCTGTGGGGAACGTAGGATGAGCTTTTGAGTCTGGCCATTGGGCAGTAAAGTGTCTATTCTTCATGCCAAGGAAAGCAATGTGCCATCCCTTGTTCAGCACCTGGGTAAACTGCTAGTGTTGGTGGTTCCTGTTGGCATTGGGGGGACAGTGTAATTGTTGCAACTATTGCAAATAAAACAATGTGTCTCATGAGCAGTACCTTTGGCAGCTCATCACTTTGTGACGTGCTTTAATTGGCACCTTGTTGGCTGGCTGATTTTCAAGTGGTAGCAGCAGGAAGGCTGACTCTTTTTGAGGTAGGAGGGGGACCTGCTCTTGCTGTCCTAGGCAATTTAATTCCTGGCATCACCATTGAATAGTGATTGATTTTAGAAACTGGTCAGGAAGACACCAAAGTAAGCATGGGTTTGGGGACTCATATCTAGGTTCAAATCCTGACAGGTTCTTCTGCTTATTAACCAAATAACCTCTTTGAGCTTTACTGTCCACTTTCATAAAATAATTGTTATGGCCTGGCTTCCAGCTATGCTCATCTGATTAGGTTGCCTTTATTTAGTAGGGGGAGGTACTGGGGACACTTCACCACTGAGCTATATCCCCACTCCTTTTTATTGAGTCAGGGTCTCACTAAGTTGCTGAGACTTTTCAAACTCACAGTCCTCCTGCCTTAGGTTCCCAAATTGCAAAGATTACAGGTGTGCACCACTGCACCCAGCTTAGTAAAATGTTTTTGAAATAGCACTGAAAATTGGGGACATGGAGGGAGTGGAGCAGGGGAAGAAACACAGGAATTTGCAGGTCCTGCCAGTGGTGGACAATGAAGCTCTTCTCCATCCATCCTGATTCCCACCATCAATGGCTTCCCCCACTCCACCCCCTCTTGGGTACTTCCACCCAAGGCTGAACATTCCACTTCTACTCCAAAGATGATTCTTTGAAGCTCCTCCTCCACAGTCTAGGGCTCTCTTTTGGCCATTCTTGTGCTCACTTTATGAAAGTATCCCTCTTCTGTCTTGATCTGAACAGGTCTGTGTCATACCAGGCCCAAGTCTAAACAGACACAGCTCCTCTGACCAAGTGGCAAGACTGTCCCTCCCACTGAATCAGTGATGCACAAGGGCTACATTCTCAGGAAAGGCAAGACCTTAAATCCAGGATGTACACAGCAGATACTGTCTTTGCTGCTTCGGGAAGGTGCCATGTGCTTTACATACATTCACCTCCTTTAATCTATATGCCCAACCCATGGAGCACATTGTTCTCTTTACAGTGGTACAAGAATGATGCAAAAGAGACCCATTGGAAAAAACAGTTCCAAACTACAGAGTATGGGTGAAGACCCAGCTAAAGAATTCAACGTGAACTATTGGAGTCTGTTACAGAGTAGGCTGGGGGGTGAAAATGGCACAAAGGAAAGTGAGTCCATTTCCACCCAAAGGTCAGGAGTACCCTTTGCTACTCCCAGTGAGAATCCAGGAGGAAGCAGCAGGTGCCCCTGGTCTCCACAGGAGGATGCAGGCAAGTGCTACAGCCAACAGACTTGGGATTCAGATAAGTGGGGCTTAGCTTCTTGCAAGCTGTGTATTCTCTCATTTCTACTACCTTCTTCTGCATACTGAGATAACAATAGTGGCTACCCCATGATGATGGTGTACAGACTCGTTGAGATAGTGTGGGCAGAATGTTTGGAAAATCATCTGGAGCACAGAGCCCCAAACCCAAAGGCCACCATCATTATCAGATGGTTCTGGGCCCCCTCTGTGGGTACAGCTCTTCTCCCCTTTGATTTGGGGATACAAGGGCTCATTTCCCTGCCATTGTGATGTCTCCATGTGCTCTTCTCTGCCCTTTCTCTAGCTATTTATTTCATTTTGCCTTCCCATGAGGCCTTTCTGCAAGGGATTCTTCTTTTTGCTGTCTATCTTTTCTCCATCTCATTAAATCTTGTTCTAAATATCCTCCTCTCAGGGTCTCTGTCCCTCTCAGATGCCCTGTTCCCCTGGAGCTAGAACTCCCTTCCCCTGCTTCCTGCAGACCTCTAGCTCACTGGGGATTTCACATGAGGTAAGCTGTGGGAGGCACCAGTTCTTGTTGGGCATAATATACCCTGGTGGGGTTGGTTTGCAGGGTTTACTCTCCCTCTGCCTCTTCTTCCACAAGAAAACCAAAAATACGTTGGCATATGTGCTTCAACTTTGTGGACTGGGTAGCCTATGGGTATGGGACAGGAAAGCTAAATTGTCGAGAGCATTAACTGATGTTAACTTCTGAGTCAACTCAAATGCTGAAAGTTACTCCTAGAATGAATACACCAGCCTTCCTATTCTGTATTGGATCCAGGTTTAACTTCTGCCATTTGTGTATATCAGAGGAGAGAAATGCAATCCCCAGACTGTATCCACCTACCTTGTGTCTACAATGGTATCATATGAAAAAAAAAAGTAAAGAAGATGGAAGTGGTATAAGCCCTTGATGTGCACCCTCAGTCCCCTAATTTTGCACCAGTTGCTTCATGAAGTTGCAATGCCATTTCCCCAGATGTGCTGATATGGATTATTTCATTGGCTTGCCTGGTATGTGACTGATGGAAGCAAGGTGGATCTTTGGAGAGATTTCCCTTGGAAGGCTGCATGCCAGGCATGTTTGGAAAGGGGCTGGTCCCTGAGCCCTTGTCATGGGCTAGAAAGAGGGCACACTCCTTCTGGAGTGAAAGCACGATATGCAGTCCTCTTCAGTCAGCCTGCACAGCCACTTAGTATGTCATCTGGAAATGAAATCAGCACCTCCACTGTCTTATAAGGTCAGAACTCCTTTTAAGGTTGGAAGAGAGGTTGCTGAAGACTTCTGAGGGAAGATTTGAATTCTTAGTCCCCAGATCTGGAGCCAATCCCCATGTGGGAGGCAGAACTGGGTCTGGGTCACCAACATTGGTCACACTTGATCAACTCCCAAATCCTCAAGGGAGTGCAGTGCATATCCAAGTACAAACTCAAAGCCTGGCCTAAGCAGGTATCCTGACCATGTTTCTTGTGTTCATTCCACCAGGAAAGGCCTCTTAGCCCTCTGGAGTTCTGCTCTTTCAGGGCCCTAGTGTCCTTCTCAGCACAGAAACCTGAACCCCTTCTCTTTCTGGGCTTCCTCCACTGTAAAATCTACAGATCCCAGTCCTGGGATCAGTCCTGATCTCCGGATCAGTTATCCTGGCCTTTGGTTACAGCGTTGTCCATTCATTGACTGAACAAACCATCAGCAATGGATTTAACCTTTCTGAACCTGAGATTTCTTACCTTTGAAAGAGGAAAATACTTTCTATTACATAGGTTTGTGGTTGAGGGTTAATAAAGTAAAGCATGCAAAATGTGTAGTAAACAGCTGCCCGTTACAGGATTTTGCCCAAAACACAGTTGGGCAGCAGATGAGTCATCAAAAGACACTATATCTAAGAACTGGATGAAAATTTGCCACCTTCTGCCCTGCACAGGCCTCTGAATGAGAATAGGCTAAACAGAGGAATGGAAGGAAGGGGACCTGCCAGTCATTGTAACCAAGAGAACCACAGATATTCAAGACCTTGACTAGTGACAGCAGCAGGAGTGACCTTAGCCAGTACCACCAATAAAACCAGGACTGTAGGTCACCAGGTGGGAGTTCAAGTTTTTTTTTTTTCTTGCACTACTGGTTGCTTTAGGAGGAGAAGGTAAATATTGGCTCCTGTGTGGGAACATCTCCTCCCTCTTGCTGTGCTTGAACCTGAACCCCCTTTCCTACTCGATCAGTTAGGAAAACAGAAACTGAAACTATACTGTGTTCTAAGAGAGGTTTTAAATCAAGGAGTTGGTACCAGAAGGCTGAAAGAGTGAAAAGGGGATGCTGAGGATACACAGAGGCCAATAACTGAAAGCAGCAGCTCCCTGTCCAGGACTGGGTGCAGAAAAGGGCAGTATTACCAAAACTCTGAGGTTAGGGGAATGGTTTGAGTCTTCAGAGGGTGTTCTCTGGGCCCTCTAAGAAGGCCTCCTGTACATCTGAACCTCTAAGGAGCAGACACCCTGTGGCTAGTACCCAGATATCTGGAACAGGGCTTAGCTTGGTGGATGATCCAGGAAGAAGGAGAGCAGTTGAGTTGTGCTGACTGCCAAGGTACACAGCTGAATCCTGCAAAGCTTGTGCTGGGAGATCCCAAAGTAGCTTCTGGAGGATGAGGCTGAAGTTGACCACTCTTCCTGGAGCCATGGCTGCAGGAGCCCAAAGCAGGCTCCTTTTATCCTCCCACTTTTCAATGTCTACCAGGGCTGTCATTGGCAAATCCTAACCCAAAGCCCGCTGGCAAAGGAGTCTGGGAAACTGATTGGCCAACTCACAGCACCAATGTTTCCAAGCAGAGTATGGAGGGTAGACGTGGTGCTGATTGGTAATGTGTTAAAAAAAAAAAAAAAAAAAAAAAAGGATGCACTTCTGAGGTCAAGACTCCTTTTCCTTTCTTTAAATGTGGATCAACCATATCATACCTCTGTATTCAGTAGGCACTGCATAAAGATTTTTTGCATGGTGGGTCAGAGCTGTTTCCTTGTGAAATAAGGTTTAGCAGAGTGTCATCTCTCCATGAGAAAGAACCTGAGGCTTGAAACCCCAGCAAGGAAGTTAGCTTAGGTCAAAGACAGGAGCACAGAGCTGTGAAGTCTGTCATGGTACCAAGGCCTCCTGAAGGGGCTTAGGAAGGGGACCACTCACAGGGACCTCTGCCATTAGAGGGTAGGCTATCTGTCCCCAGCCTCCATCCCTAGAATTCCAGGAAGGCTTCCACTGCAGACCCCAGGCTGAGATCTCCTCCCCACCAGGGGGACAGGATGTGGCTCTATTCCCCACTGCTCACATGCTCTGCAGGCATAGGGCTCAGGTCAGTGGAGATATAAATAACCTGAGGCCCTAGGAGAGCTATTTTTGTCTTCAGATCCAGTGCCTCAGGTCTCTACTGAGAACATGACTAGGGACTGGGGAGACAGGATAGGGATGCCTGATGCCCTAGAAGTGGGTAGAGAGGAAGAGAGGGCTGAGGGTAGTTAGGGTGGGGAGCCGGGTCTGTGCTGCTTGTATGCTGACCCTGAGAAGGGGCAGCACATCTCATGTGTGTGTGCACGTGCCCATGTGCAACCTCTAAACAGTGACCTGTGAAACATGACCTGTGTGACCTGTGTGGCGATCTGGCCCTATTTCCCAGTGTATATTTTTACTTCTAGACGAAGACACTGGTTTTCAGAAGCAGAGATGGGGGATTGGGATGCAAAGGGAGTGTGTATCAGTGTGTATTTTGAAAAAGTCCCCTGAATGATTCTGCCCCCTCCCAGGTTACAACTGCTGCAGGGAAAGGGGAAGGTAGTGACTGCCGCCTTCTTTCTATAATACACTGCCAGAGAGGAACCCTAAGGTTCCAGAGCAGAACCCAGTTGGACCAAAAGTTTTTAGGGAGCTTTTGATGAAAGCAGGAAGAGATGAAAAGCTCTCTACTTTGCAAGATGTGCCACTTAAGACTGATCTCCCTAGAATTTCATCTTCTCTAATAATGCTTTCCTCCTGGGAGGGAATAAAGGCAGGCTACAAAAACTGCCTCTGGAGGGGTTGAGGGAAGCTGTATGGTTTATACACGGTTCCATCTGGGTCCTAGGGTGGGAGACAACATAGGGGCCAAGGCCCTGGAGGAATTAGCAGCATGTTTGTCCTGGGATGGTCACCATGCTGCATATATTCCTTGGGAATCTGGCACAGGAGAAGTTACAGGTAGAGGTTCGTAGTTTGCAGATGGTGTCCATTTCTCCTGGTACCATAAACTGGCAGTATGAGGGCCATGGTGTGTTTCATCTGTCTAGTCGTTTGCTTCTCTGGCCCACCTCCTCCATATTTGTCACTAAAGTCTCAGCCTTCTACCTAGGCTTTCTTCTACCCACCCACCCATCCATCCACCCAAGTCAGGGTTCCTCATGGCCTGATTTGTGACTTGGCTTACACTGAATAAGAGTTGGGTGGAAAGAAAAGTTGCCCTGGCTCAGTTTTAAGGGTCTAGGAGACACTTGAGGTCTCAAGATTCGTGCTGGAATTTTTACATTAGAACTGGAGCTACCAAGAAAAGCAGCATTGGTTTATAAATGTGAAAGCAGACGGGGCTTCTCACAAAAATAATTTCATGATAACTCCACAGCAAAGCTTTTTTAAAAATCATGTATTAATTATACACATTAATAGGATTCAGTGTAATATTTCCACAAATGCATACATCACACACTAATCAAATCCATCTTTTTCCACCCCTCCCTAGCTCCTTCTCAATCTATAGCAGTCACTTCTACTTTCACTTCAACTTTTTCACTTCCATGTATGAAGGAGAACACGTGGTACTTGTCTGGCTTATTTCACTTAACATAGTATTTCAGTTCCACCCATTATGCAACAAAAGACAGGATTACATTCTTCTTTATATAGTGCATATATACCACATTTTCTTTATCCATCTGTTGAGGGGCACCTAGGTTGATTCCATATCTTAGCTTCTGGAAAGAGTGTCAAAACAAACATGGACCTGCAGTTATTTCTTGGGTATGCTGACTTCATTTCCCTTGGATATATACCCCAAAGTGGGATAGCTTGGTCATATGGCAGATGTATCTTTTTGAGGATCTCTATGCTGTTTTCCACAATGACTGTGCTAATTTACATTCCTATCAACAGTATGTAAGATTTCCTTTTTCTCCACTTCCTCAATAGATTTGTTGTTTAATAATAGCCATTCTAACTGGGTGTACATGGTATGACATTGTAGTTTTATTTGCATTTCCCTGATGGCTAATGATACTTTCCATATATCTGTTGACCATTGTCATCCTTCTTTTGAAGCATCTATTCAGATCATTTTCCCATTTTAAAATGGAATTCCAAATTTTTTTTTGAGTTCCGTATATTCTGGTTAATACCTTTTGTCAGATGAATAGTTGGCAAATATTTTCTGTAGGTTATCTCTTCATTCTGCTGGTTCATTTGCTGCTGTGCAGAATTACTTTAGCTTGATATAATTCTATTTGCCAATTTTTGTTTTTGTTTCCTGTACCTTTGGAGTTCTAGCCAGAAAATCATTGCCTATGTCAATGTGTTAAGTGTTTCACCTGTTTTCTTCTAGTATTTTCAGGTCTTACATTTAGATCTTTGAGTCATCTTGATTTTTGTACAGGGTGAGAGATAAGGGTCAAGATGTGGTCATCTACATGTAGATATCCAGTTTTCTAGCACCATTTATTGAAAAACCCATCTTTTCTCCAATGTATGTTTTTAGCACCCTTGTCAAGAATCATTTGAGTGTAGAAATGTGGGTTTATTTCTGAAATCTCTAGTCTGTTCCATTGGTCTGTTTTTATTCTAGTTCTATGCTACTCTGGTTCCATTGGCTCTGTAGCATGTTTTGAAATTGGGACATTGTGATGTCTCCAGCTGTGTCTTTTCCTCAAGATTGCTCTGGCTATTCAGTGTCTGTGCTTCCATATGAAATTTAAGATTGCTTTTGCTAGTTCTGTGAAGAATGACATTGATAGAATCTGTAGATCATTTTGAATGGGCATTTTAGCAATATTAATTCCCCCAGTCCATGAACAGAGGTCTATCTTCTTGGTCTTCTTCAGTTCTTTCATAAGCGTGTTGTCATTTTCACTGTAGATTTTTCACGTCCTTGGCTAAGCTTATTCCTAGGTACTTTTTGGTAGCTATTATAAATGGGATTGCTTTTACAATTTTTTTCAGCACATTCATTATTAGTATATAGAAAAGTTACTGATTTATATTCTGCTGCTTATCACTTTTAATAGTCTTTTGGTGGAGTCTTAGTTTTCTGTACATAGAACCATATCAGCACCTGAGGATAATTTTATTTCTTCCCTTCCTATTTGTATGCTGTTTATTTCTTTATCTTGCCTAATTGCTTTGGCTAAAAATTCTAATACTAAAGCTTTCTTTCCTTCTTTCAATAAATGCTAACTATGGGTTTGCCATAAGTAGCCTTTATTATGTTGCTGTACAATCCCTCTAATGCCTAATTAGGTCAGGGCTTTTTATTATGAAAGGATGAATTTTATCAAATGTTTTTTCTGTATTTGAGATCATCATATATTTTTTATCCTTCACTGTTGATGTGATACATCACATTTATTGATTTGCAGATGTTGAAACATACTTGTATCCCTGGAATGAAACCAAGCTGTTATGATCTTTTAGATATGTTGAATTTAACATTCATTTTGTTGAGAATGTATGCATTTATATTCATCAGGAATACTGGTCTCTTGTTTTCTGTTATATCCTTTTTTTAGTAATAGGGTAAGGCTGGCTTCATAGAACAAACCTGGAATAGTTTTTAAAGATTTTTTTAAATGGCTTACTTGGTTAGTCTAGCTGAAGGTTTTTTGGAAAACAAAAAATTACCAAACCAACTATATCATTGACAATTTGTATTATTTTTGTCCCTGTTTGCTTTCTTTAAAGATCTGCTCTGATCTTTTGTTATTTCCTTCTACTAATTCAGAGTTTGAATTTTTCCTTTTCTTTGAGATGCTTCACTAGCTTTTTATTTAAAATCTCTCATTTTTTACATTGGCACTCACTGCTTAAACTTCTTAGTCCTACTTTTGAGTATTGTGTTTAGAAATTTCAAATTTTCCCTTTTAGTGTGTTCAAAAGCATGTTGTTTACTCCTATGTAGTTGTATAATTGCTAAAATTGCTTTTATTGTTGACTTTGATTCTGTTGTGATCAGAAGAGAGACAGGATATGATTTCAATTTTTTGAATTTAAGACTTGTTTTGTGGCCTAATCTATATTCTAGACAAAACTCCAAGCATTGAAAATAATTTACATCTTGCACCTGTTAGATGGAATGCTCTGTAAATATCAAATCCACTTGACCTATAGTATAGCTTAATAATGTTTGTTGATTTCTTATCTGGATGATCTATCCATTACTGAAAATGGGGTGTTGAAGTTGCCCACTTTTATTGTAGTGAAGCCTCTATCTCCCTTCAGGTCTAATAAAGTATTTGTTTTATAATAGATTTATAATCACTGTCTTCTTGTCAAACTGATCCTTTGATAATTATATAGTCTCTTCTTAGTTTTTGTGTGAATGTCTATTTTGTCAGATATCAGTAGAACTCCTCCCGTTCAGTTTGGCTTCCATGTTATTGGAATATAATTTTTTTTTTCATTCTCTGTGTGTCTTTGCTGATGAAATGAGTTTCTTGCAGGTAGTGTATTATTGGGTCTTATTTATTCATTCAGCTAGTCTATCTTTTAATTGAAGAATTTCATCAAGGATTTTGCTTGTTTTGTTTTCTAGTTGCTTTGACTATTTATCTTTATGGTTTTCTAATAGTTGTTTGATTCTTTTCTATTTTGTGTGATTTATGCTTCCATGATGGTAGTTACCTTTCTTCTGGATGTAGGAATCCCTTAAGCATATTTTTTTTATTTGCTTATTGATTCATTGAACAGAAATGGAGTACAGCTATTGTTTCTCTGGTTGTCCACAAAGTAGAGTCACACCATCTGTGCATTCATACATGTACACAGGGCAATGATGTCTGTCACACCACACCCCTCCCTTCCCTCTATGCTATCTATCTTTCCTCCATTATTGCCACCCTTCCCCCACCCCCCTGCATTATGCATCATCATTCATCAGAGAGACCATTCGGCCTTTGGATTTTTGGGATTGGCTGAGCTCACTTAGCATAAGAGTCTCCAACATTGTCCATTTACCTACAAATGCCATAATTTTATTCTTCTTTATGGCTGAATAATATTCCATTGTGTATATATACCACAGTTTCTTTATCCATTCATCTATTGAAGGGCATCTAGGTTGGTTCCACAATCTAGCTATTGTGAATTGAGCAGCTATGAACATTGATGTGGCTGCATCACTGTAGTAATCTGATTTTAAGTCC
>JAJEJO010004555.1:32126-139508 GCA_020662805.1 Glaucomys volans
ACACTACCCTTCAGGACCTTTTGTGTTGTACATGGAATAAATCCACCTGCAATCTCCTCTCTCAATCAGAAGCAGAGTGGGGGAGGGGCAGTGTAATATCACTTATTTTGCCCTGGCCTAGGCCTCACAAATGGGAATGGTCCTAATTCAATGACACATGGGTGACCATTTATTGAGCCCTTTCTATACTAGGCATGATGTCAAACATGAAAAATCAAACTGCCTGTCTTCAGGGAGCTGGAGGAAAGGACACCCCAAAGGCTTCTTCTCATGATAGGTTGCAGGGACCCACGGAGTTACATGTGAATGCCCCCTGATGGGCACCACCAGGAAGCTGTCCTGATCTTGTGGTGGTGAGGGAGCTTGTTGATAGAGGTGGCACCTAAACTGAATCCCAAAGGTCACCCAGGAGTCAGGTTCGAGGGCTGGGGGAGATGGAATGGTAGAGGAGTTTGAGGCAAAGTGAGCTGGGCTCTTCCCAGGACCTGAAATTGTTCAGCATGGTTGAAGAATATAAGACTGAGGGGTGGCAGGAGAGTTGACCAGGGACAACACACATCTGAAATTCCAGGGTCTCAGAAAGAGCCTGGAACAGGAAATGATGCACAAAATGACACCCCAAACTGCACATGATATAATTTGAGGGTTTGCAAGAGGGAGTTCTGGGGAACACTTAAACTCGGTGATCTGGGGGAAACAGAAGTATCACACGCATTGTCTTCCTCTTAGATAGTCGTAGACACATTAGCATTTTAAGGTTCTGAGAAGTCCTACAATAAAGCAATGCATTTAACAGTGCAATATGACTCAAACTTAATTCACCTTGAAACTCTCTTCCCCCTCATAGCATCCATTAAAGCCTCATGGAACACTTTGGTAAAGCTGGACAGTCAGAGCCTGATCAGCACAGAAGGCATCCTGGCCTTGGGGTGGTGCCCACTGTCCCTAAGGCACACTCCTGCTATAGGGAACTGTGAGCTTCTCCATGCAGACAGAGGGCTAGTGGCATAGACCTCATTGTCGTGAGTCATGCAGGCACCCCTGCCCACTTGGATCTAAAATACTTGTCAAAATGCATGGTCATGACTGCCTCTGAGACAAATGGTGACTAATTCTCCAAAAAAGCAGCAGAAGTGAGTACTCAATCCCAGATCAGCAGAGCTGGTAGGCCACATGAGCTGTGTTAAGAACTCCTGTGCCTGGTTCCCCGGGGTTGTTGATTTTACTCTGACTCTCAAGGGTACAGACATTGCTGCAGGGCACAAAGCTTTGGTTCACTTGCCCATTGATTGAGACAGGGACATTCAGATGGGCTGCCTTGGGTATGTAAGATGACACTTTGGAAGCCAAGAGGCTTCAGATGAGTCTGTGTAGACCTAAAGACCCATGTCCCCTCCCCAGGGGATACCCAGACAGTGAATGATAAACCTGAATATGCTGTCCAGGTCAGTTCAGGATTCTGATCCATGGGCCACCCAACTGAAGAGCAAGCACAGGGCAGCCACACAACCCCCAGAAACATCCACCTCAAATTTATATCAGAACTTTGTAAACCTACGTGAATACTCTGCTGCACAACTTCTCAGGGTAAGTTTTGTATTGCAGCCTCAACATCAGAACTTCCCTCTCCTTAGTAATAGCACATCTTGTCTCAAGGGCTGTCTCTGATGTTGAGTGTGAGTAAAGAACCATGTGTGTTCTGAGTCAAACCCTTTTTTTTATTATATGGACTATGATACCTGTGATTTCATCATTGCAGGTCAAAGACATTCTCCCACTGACTCATTAGGTGATATTCACCTGTTATTCATTTATTCCACAAATAGAGGGTGCCCTAGATACCTGACACTCTGAAGAGCTGGGAATTGTGATCATAAGAGATAATCCTTGCTCTCTTAAAGCAGATAATAAGCAAGTTTTTCTAAGTATGAAAAAGTTCTGCTCTAAACCCTGAGAGCTTCCTGAGAGGACGAGATATGGATTAAACAACTAGTATCTTGTTCAGGAACTATTGCTTATGAGGAATAAAAACTGATCAAAGTAGGTCAAGTTAAAAAGGGAGGAAAGTGAGTTCTGACAGAAATAGAGAAAAAGAACCAAAGTAATTATCTCCAAAAGTCATCTCTCCTCTTGGAAACATTCATATTCAAATCCTCTTTCCTGCTCTCCATCCTTTCCTTTGTTCCTCGCTCCTTCCCTCCTGCCTTAAGAAGGAATGTGAATGGGAAGGAAATAAATGCATTTCTACTACAAATGGTTACAAGATAGTAAGAAGGACAGAAGGGTCCAAGCAGAGAGGACTGTTCACTTTGGGAGGCAGGAGGATAACTTAGAGCTCACTGGAGTCAGGGAAGGCTTTCTGGAGGAGAAGGTGCTATTTGAACTGGGCCCTGGTGTGAGGAGGATTTGACAACGTGAAGAACAGAATAGCACGTGCAAAGTCATGGAAGAACAGGTGGAAAGGGCCAATGACTGTACTTACCACTATCCCTCTGACCTTGTGTTGTCCTTACCTAGGTTTCTCTGGCTTTCTTTAGAGCAGACAGGATTCTCCAGACTTGGATCTATAGCCTAGACTATAGGGGAACAAGGGCAGGGCAAGAAGAAAGGGATTGGTAAGGGAAGAAATGGGAGAAATGCTGCCCCACAGAGGTTAGAAAGCCACATACTGAGACCCAGGTAAGTAGCTTGAAGATAGAACAAGGGAGCAAGACCTAAGATTTAACACCCACTCACCTGTCCACTCACCTGTTAGTGACTTCAGTGTAAAGTCATCCAGTGTCTGGCGCTTTAACCAAGTAGTCATACCACAGGCATGAGCCTCCAATCTGCCAGGGATTTATGATTTGCCAACTGATCACTCGCAGTAAGCAATGAATGTTTATGGGCTCCTCTGTGCTAGCACATTTTCATGATCATCTTGTTGGTCATACCTGAAAACCTACTGAGTGGTACCATCAGGGGGGTCAGGGAGCTCACAGAGGAGGTGAGTCACGTACCATCTTCATCTAGGGACCTTAATAGGGTGGGAAAGGATTCATGTGAGCATCTGCAGTGGGCCAGTGCTTTTACCTAAGTTACCTTACATTCACTTTATGCCAAGTCTGAAAAGAAGAGATTTTCATGTTTTCTAGGGAGAAAGCTAAGATACCTATCTGAGGTCACAGGGCTAGGTGTTGGACCTGGGACTTAAACCAAAGTTTATGTTTCTGTTATGTTTCTGGCACATCAGGGTTATAGGGCAAGTGCTCAAGGCAGACTGGGTTGGTCTGGGGCTGCCTGTACAGGTCACAGGTATTCCAGATAGGGCTGATGGCAAAGTTGCTGCTCTCCCTTAACGGGGGCCTCTCTGCTTCTTTTCTATCTGCGATACCTCTGGTCCTCTAACCAGCAATTTCACATAAAAAAGACAACCTATTGCAGGTTGCTTCCCACAGCTCCAGATATGGCATGGGTCAAGACATAAACTAGAGTCTAAATGCCCTAAATGCAATCAAAGTTAGAAATTATAGGCCTTCCCAATAACCAGATGATGGCCCAGGGGAAAGCCCTGTAATTTTTAGCTTATACATTCTCAGCTGGAATCTCAAGTCTACTTTCCTGTCTGTTCTCTTCATGGAGTATGGATCTACGTTTCCTTATAGTCAATTTAACTGTTACGTGAGGTTTTCACATTTCCACAAGGTAATGATAATGTATGTCCCAAAAATCATACATTAAGGAATAAGTGAAGTAGCGCTGAAGTTCCCTTATGCCCAAGTATTGGGTACTATTGTTAGAACAAGCTTATGTTCAAGTTCATGGGTCTTTGTTCTACCTTAAACTCCCCAAGGAAAGGAGGGCTTCTGTGCGATGAGATGAACTTTTACTTGTCACAAATAAGGGTCCAGATCTACAGCTGCCAGTGGCAGCCCTAGCTACAGTCATACCCGGAGACTCACTTGAACTTTCTTGCTATAGAGTGTGGTTTAGATCAGCAATGCTCAAATTTTTGTGCCTCAGAATCCCTAGGGAACGGCTGCTTTTAGATTCAAGCGCTTCCCCTTTGAAGATTTTAATGGAGGTCATAAGAGGAAAGTGATTTAAAAAAAAAAAACTCACTAGATAATTCTGAATTGCAGGTAAAGACAGGCTAAATGGAGCCCAGGCTCAGAGGCCAGGACAGTCTACTGGGAGGATACTATTTGGGGTGTCCTGACTCCCAGCCTGTGGGGGGATTCAAGGATGGGGTTTCTTCCTCTTGAAGATGTCAGTAAGAGCCAACTCCCTCCTTTAGAGAGCTAGGAACCAGTGTCAAGGAAAGGAAAGTAATGTTATCTAAGAGAAGGGTCCCTGAGAGTCTGTGCTATGGGAAGAGTCACGACAGGCAGAACGGCCAAGCCAGGCTGGAGGAGCCTGTTAACACAGCATGTCATTCCGTCTCATTCCAGATCGTGTTCCGGAAGATTAGCGACGTGAAACGGGAGGAGGAAGAGCGCATGAAACGCAAGAACGAGGCCCCCCTGATCCTGCCCCCAGACCATCCTGTCCGGCGACTTTTCCAGAGGTTCCGACAGCAGAAAGAGGCCAGACTGGCGGCCGAGAGAGGGGGTCGGGACCTGGACGACCTGGACGTGGAGAAGGGCAACGCCCTCACGGAGCACGCCTCAGCCAACCACAGCCTGGTGAAGGCCAGCGTGGTCACGGTGCGTGAGAGCCCGGCCACGCCAGTGTCCTTCCAGGCGGCCTCAGCCTCCGCAGTGTCAGACCACGCCAAGCTGCACGCGCCCGGCTCGGAGTGCCTGGGCCCCAAGGGAGGTGGTGGCGACTGTGCCAAGCGCAAAGGCTGGGCCCGCTTCAAAGATGCTTGTGGGAAGGGCGAGGACTGGAACAAGGTGTCCAAGGCAGAGTCGATGGAGACGCTCCCGGAGAGGTCGAAGGCATCAGGCGAGGCCACACTGAAAAAGACCGACTCCTGTGACAGCGGCATCACCAAGAGCGACTTGCGCCTGGACAACGCGGGCGAGGCCAGGAGTCCCCAGGACCGGAGCCCCATCCTGGCGGAGGTCAAGCATTCTTTCTACCCCATCCCCGAGCAGACGCTGCAGGCCACCGTCTTGGAGGTGAAACACGAGCTAAAGGAGGACATCAAGGCCTTGAACGCCAAAATGACCAATATTGAGAAACAGCTCTCCGAGATACTCAGGATATTAACTTCCAGAAGATCCTCTCAGTCGCCTCAGGAGCTGTTTGAAATATCAAGGCCCCAATCACCAGAATCTGAGAGAGACATTTTTGGGGCCAGCTGAGAGGTTTGTTTAAAAACAAAAAGGTCAAAAACAAAAAACCGCACCCCTGCCCTAGACAACACCCTACCACACATGCCCACGTGACCAACAATTTTCAAAGTAGGAGTTTACTGACAGGAAATCAAAGTGGGACCAGGGGCTTAGGCATGCTCAGGCTCTCCCTTCAGAAAAAGGGGAAGCATCTCATGCCTCACCTGGCAAGATGGCAGCCATATCTGAACAGCCTTTGCACAATTCTGGAAGCAGGGGCTTGCTGTCTAAAGGGTATTTTTCTTCATTTAAAATTTTTTTACTACTACTATATTTATAAATGGTTACAATTACCAGAAAAGAAGAACCAGCCATTTAGGGATTGGCGGGAGAGTACAGAGAACCCCTCATGTATATACCATGCTGAGCTCCTTCACCAAGATCCCCAAAGACCAAGGTATGGGCAGGGACTTCCCAGCATTCCCCAACTTTGTACAGCCTGTCCTACATCACCATCTATTTTCCTATGGTCATCATTTGGGACCTGGGGAGCTTGAGGGATGGGGAGTACAGAGCCTTTCAACCAACTCTGATGCTGAAGGCTGAATAGTAGGTGCTGTGCGTGCCTCCCACAGACACACAGAGATGGAGAGGGCCCTTTGGGCTCCAAGGACTCTGTGGTATGGGTCATAGTCTGCTCTTGTGGGCCAACTGACTGGGAGGCTGCAGGTGGCCCTCTGGCCCTGCTCCATGCTGCAGGCCTCACTGCACAGACTATTCTGCTTCCTTCCCTTCTTGACCTCTTCCCGAGTGTTCCCGTGGCATTCCTCAGGGTATGGAGCATCGGCAGGAAGGGGCGTGAGCCCAGAGTTGCTTTACTAACAAAGCAGACACACACACACACACACACACACACACACACGACCTCAGAAAAATGATTGTAGCAAGTGCTTTGTTTATATTTTGATTCTCATGGGGATTGCCCTTCTGAAGTTTGTATTTTGTACACTGCATGGGGTCATTAAAGGAAACTTGGGAGCCATGCTTGGCCTTATTTGAAAGCAACCTCTTTCCTACTAAATGAAGATAACAGGACCATGATAAACAAGGACACAAAGGTTTTTGAGTTGTTTCTGTAACTGTGGTCCATGGGGGAATATCTGAGCACAGAACTGTCTGTGGGCTGTCCCAGTTCTATGCCATGATGCTCAGGGACACTTGCTGCTTCATTACCTGGGGTCAGGTTATTCAAGGTCTTGGGATTCTCTCAATGGCATCAAGGAAAGGAAAGAAGTGCACTCTCAACAATGAGGTATTGGGACACTAACCCTGCTAAGCAAGCAAGGTTTGAAGTTCAGCCCTGTAGTCGGGCAACAGAGAGAGCTTGTCCAGGCTGTTCACCTTTGCCACACTGTCATGACCCTGTCCCTGGTTTTGATTTGCTGTCAAGATTCTGAATCCCAGTGTCTCTAGGGAACCTGATAGGTGGAGACTTGCCCTACCAAAGATACTCAGCATTTCCAAAAGGAGACTGCCCATCCCCCTTAGTCCTGCTCATCAGCTGTAGCATGTCCCAGGACTGGGATCTCACCTGTCTGTGCAGAACTCCAAGAGTTGACACAGATGGCCTGGGGAGGTCAAGGGCATGCCCACATGTAGCTTTTGGCCTCAAATGACCTCCAGGAAAGTGTAATTTCCCAAGGCCAAGTCACAGCTGTTTATGACTCTGGCTAAAGCTGGGTGAGCATCAGTCTAACTTGAGCAGCTGCCAACTAATCCTTGGGGCAGAGGCCATAAAATATCTGGAATCCTATCTGTCCTCTAAATGTTTGCTATTCCTCTGACATGCTCTCTAACCTGCTTCTGAAGCTTAGGACCTGCTACTTGAGGGCAGAGTCCCTAATCACCCCAGCTTCGGAAACACTGCCTAGACATTTTCCTTTGCTTCTCTGGGGACTTGATGACAGGCCTCAATCACCACCTCACAGCCAGTGTGGAGAGGCTGTGGCTGAAGGAGAGGGGTGTCTATTAAGAAATAACTGCCCCTGCCACACCACAGGCCCAAGAAGCAAAGATGCTGAAGTCCAGACTTGCTCTGGGGAAAGAGACCTTCAGAAATACATTCTGATATCAAAGTGAGCTAATAACTCAAAGTCCAGACCCTGCAGTGGGACTCTGCTCATCTCCGGGCTACAGACCCCACAATATAAGTTCCTATAGGTGACAGAACAACAGGAGTATGGCTGTATCTGTTTTTATTCTCTGCTTAAGTATTTTAGAAAGTTAGAAAGGTTTTTTTAATTGAAAAAACATTTGTAAATGAGCCACTCCTTTTTTCCTTTTGATGACATGTACTTGGCCACAGGCTGCTTTGTGCTACCTACCTACCTACCCTTGTCAGGACACAACTCTGCAATCCCAAGCAAGGACCACAAGCATCGGATACCACTGACCTGCACATTCCAGCAGAAGCCATCATCTGGTGGCCCAAAAGAATTAGGGGAACCAAAGGCTGCCAGGGATTAGACCAAACAGACTTCAGAAAAATTAGAGATATTTTTACATTATTTTTCCTTTTGGAGTAGACAGACATCTAATATGTTGCTCCATTGTGCAGTAAGTGTTGCTTACCTGCTCTCTACAGAACTGTTTATTTTGAATGTAATTCATGGAAGAGGTCCTGCCCCTGTCACTTAGGGCTATTTGTTGAACATGCTTTCCCCTGCAAATGGAGGTGTGGGGTGCAGATTGAACCTAAGAAACAAGATGGTGCGTTTGTTCTTGGAAGAGGGTGCCAATTCCAGTAACACATGCTGCCATCCCACAGGCCCACTGCTGGGTGAGATGAAACAGCCAAAGGATGGAGGCAGCCACTTGGATAAAAAGCTCTAGTCTAGTACACAATTAATGCAAATACTTGATTGCATTAATGCAATGCTACATCTGCTAATAAGGCTACAACATGGCCCAAGTATTTCAAAGCTGTGCTCATTCACAGTTTTGGAAATACATCTCTGTCTTTGATCTCTTGGGCCCAATTCTTGGGTCATGTTTTACTCTCGGCCTCCTGGCTCCTCTGTGTTGCTGCTAACCATATATCAGCTCCTTTCCTGGAATCTTCCTTCTTCAAAAATGGGGGTAGCTGGGCAAGAGGCAAAAATACACTCTTCCATCCTACCCCATGCAGCAAGCTTTATCTTCCAAGTCCTTAGGTGGAAAGTAAAAGTACTAAGCCAAGTTGGAGTGAGGATGCTGTCTGAACTCTTTAGGAATATTAGTTGAAGATTATTTCCACTTGTTGCACTGACCACATCTCACATATATAATCTAGGACATTTTAGGAGCCCTGGTGGAGATACAAGTTGCTGATATGCATTTGATTAACAGAATGTACTATGTTTTGCAATAAAGATGTTTAGCCTTAAGACCTTTGAATGAAACTCCAGTTGTGATGGAGCTGTCAATGCCCCTTCCTCTCCTCCCTCCTACTGTTGCTTAAAGAGGAGGTCCATCGAGGGTGCACTCCAGCCCCTGGATATCCTTTCCTGTAAGTCATTGTTACTGCCTTCTCACTTGCTTCAATAAGAATTACCTTCACCAGCTCCTCCTCCACCCTGCACGGGGAGGAGACTTCACTGTCCTTTCAGTATTGACTGCAGCCATCAGAGAAAGCATCGTTTTCTCACCAGTGGTGGTAGTGGTGAAAAGTTTTAATATCTACCCCTGCCCCTACACTTCAGAAGAATCAATGTGAATTTACCTGAAGCTTAAATGAGTTTCAAATGAAACTTCATTCTCATGCAAGCATATCAGACTTATTCTGGAACCTCTAAAACTGAACTTGTCTACCCTGGAGGTGCCAGACCTGGTGGGTGTCCCCTCTACCTGCCATTCAACTTTTCTTAGATTGTCTCTGTGATTTCTGAGTCATCCAGTGGATCCATTCGTTGTTCAATGACAAGTTCACAGATCTTGTATCAGGAGATGAACTCCTTGTAAAGGATGCAACTCCCTACCCCAATGAATGTATTCTCTTAGTATTCAGACACTGTATTTATGCATCAGTTGGAGATTGTTCACATCAACATTTCACTGCAAGGACATTTCTACTCATGAGCAGTTCATCATTCTGGGGCTTCTCCTTATATTAACAATCTTTCCATTGAGTCCTGCCAAATCCTTTTTTTTTCCTTTGCATCTGTCACTTTGTCCAAATGAGCATGAATAAGCAAGTGCAAATAAGCTGATACTATTTTTGTGGTCAGCTGAGGATGCTGCCAGGAACTCCACTGTATGTCCGCAGCTTGGGAATGTTAAGAGGAACACACGGGCCCCTCCATTGATGATATTCTCTTCTCAACATTTTTAAACAAGCACAAATGATATTTGTAAAAAAAAAAAAAAGTTTAATTTTATTTATTATGGTAATAAACTATTTTATACATGATACTTGCTTTTGCCTTTCCTTACATAATGGGAAATCATTGAATTTGGGTGTCCTGACCTAAGATGACAGAGCAAGGATGGCATTTTCTATTCCATTTCAAGATCTGGGAAGTGCTAACTTGAATGACACTGCTAATTGTAGTTTTGGAGAACTTAAAATTCTAGAGACACCAAGGTTGTGTCAAAGTACTGCTTAGCCATGACATCTTGAGGTACCACTGCGTCTGCTTTATACGTGTACAGAGATTGCCTTTAAAATCTTTGTCTTAGAGACTTCTATTGCTATAAAAAGAACAACTTATAATGAAATTTATGAAGAAGTTGATTGAGGCTCACAGTTCTGGAGGCTGGAAGGTTCTAGAAGTTCACGACAGGGTGGCCACATCAAGTGATGGCCTCCTGCTGTTTCATAACATGGTGGAAATTAGAAGGGCAAGTGGGTATGTGCCATCAAGACAAGGCAGGCTTGCTTTTTAACAAAAATTACCAGTTCCACAAAAAAGGTATTAATCCCTCTTAACAATCTAGCCACCCTTTAAAGCCTCTACCTCCTACCAATACCACAATGGCATCAAATTTCAAGCCACAGCAATCTGGAATCACCGGAAATTGTATGACGTGTTAATTTAACACATCGAAAGTTGAACTCCCACTGAGAAGTCACCTTTTTCATTTTGAACCATTTAGATCAAAATGTGTACAAATGCTTCCCTGCCTTAAATGGACGAAGAGTATAACTCAATCTTTCTAAATGACTCAGTGTCAATAATACAAGTACTGGACCTTGCTCTACTTCATTGGTGGCTTCAGGAGCTATTAAGGTAGAAGATGTCTTATCCTCAACTAAAGAGTTCTACACACCAGCATAGTTTCAGTTCTGCTATTTTAATAGATATCATGTCTTGCCCATGGCAAGACATAATACTGCCAATCTGCGTTCTTATTTAATACCCAATGGACCACATCTCAAAATCGGCACTTCTCTTTTTACAGACAATGTAACTTAATTCAGGGATGAGGAATCTATGACATACAAGTTAAACTCAGGCCTCTGCTTGATCTCATAATGCCACAGTGTGAATATAGTATTTTAAATGATCTTCCCCCATCCCTATTAAACTACCATGCAGAATAGCATAATGAAAATAATCCCAGGGTGATATTATTTAAAATTGCAAGAGACTGACATTAATCTCAAAAGTGTCACCCAGTAGAAGCACTGAACATCACATTTTTTTAGTTGTCTTTAATGGTGACAAAATACTATCTTCATGAATGACTTTTGTAATTAGTCAAAAGGACTAGTAATATGGAACACAGATACTACATTTTGGGTGCCAAATGGGGTTCAACCATTTTTAAATGAGGGCTTTGTTTCCAAATAAAGCTTATTTCTCTGAAGAAGTGCCCTACTGAGAAGCCCAGTACTATTGATAGTGTGGCTTCTCATGTTGGTAACACTGAAGCAAACCCTATTGTGTGGATATGTCCTGGTATGTCTCTTTTAGTCAGCTTTATCGCTGCTGTGACTAAAAGACCTGACAAAAACAATTCATGGAGGAAAAGTTGATTTGGGGCTCATGGTTTCAGAGGTCTCAGTCCATAGGCAGTTGGCTCCATTACTCAGGGCCCAAGGTGAGACAGAACATTATGGCAAATGAGTATGATGGAGGAAAACAGCTAAATTCAGCTCTCAAAATATAAACTCCAAAGGCAAGCCCCCAGGGACCCACTTCCTCCAGCCATATCCTACCTGCTTCCAGTTACCACCCAGTTAATTCCTATCAGGGGATTAATACACTGATTGGGTTAAGACCCTCATAGCCCAATCATTTCACCTCTCAACCTTCTTGCATTGTCTCACACATGAGCTTTTGGGGGACACCTAATATCTAAACCATAATAGCTAAATGCAAAAGCATTATATTATGGTTGACTTCTGATATTTAGTCAAGCAAAGTAAGCAGTCTCAATTTCTCTAAGTGGATCTCCTCTCTCTACACCCATGCTAAATTATTATTCTAATACATAGATCATAATATGTCTGATATATTTTTTTCTCTAGGCCTGTAGTCTTTAACAGAACAAAAGGTTTTGTGCTGTCACCTCAAACAAATTAATCTGAAAACACTATTTTTCTTTTGTGGGTCCAAGAATTACTCAGAGTGATTGAAATTTCACTGACCTTCAGGTGTCTTGCTTCCCTCCCTCCTTGGGTGTCATCTTGGCAGTAAAGTAACAGGGCCTTGGGCTTGGCTATAGAGCCAAGTGGAGGTCAGAAGATCCTGGGGCTGGAAGTGACCTTGGGACCTTGTCTAGTCTCTTCCCCACACCCTGCCTGAAGTTGCCCAGGGCTAGTGACACATCTGATGTTCCTCAGCTGAATAGCTCTGCATGCCCAGACACCTCAAGGGGCTTTTGTTTAAAGTAATTCCAAGATTTTAGTTCATATCCATGTAGAGAGAAGTATTGTCATTTTCACATTACAGTTGAGGAGCCGAAAAAGGTTAAAGAGAACAGTAGTACTAGATGACCCATATACTGGTTAACCAGGTCTCAAATAGAGAGTTAAACACAATAATTTTACTAATTCCCAAGAACCATTCTGAATCATAGCTAAAAAGAAATTCAGGATTATTACTTTCAAACACATCCACTGACTCATCCAGCATAATTTAGTGAATGACTAAATGTGTTTTTATATACATGATCTTTTTGGAAGACCTCAAGGTCTTTTGTATTATTTACATACCTACATATATTAGACACTTCCCTACAATCATTTTTATACTCCTTTTCTTAGCAAGCCCTTTCCTTCCAAGTAAACTTCAGCTGAACTCTTTCCAGTTGACCACAAATCCTGACTCAGTATTCCTCCAAGTTCCACTGCATTCCCCCAGGCTCATTCCCTTGTTAAAACTCCTCAGCACCCTAGAATCTACTGCAGTGTGTCTTTTCATTGACCCAGTCAGCTGTGGAGTCTACTGCTGCCAGGTCTTCCTGCCCCTCTGTTCTGTCCTGTTCCTTCTTACACAATGTGCCCATGTCAACTCATCGACACCTGGTTCCTTCCCATCTGTCTTCCAAGCAGAGCAGCAAGGAAGAAAGGGATTCAACAAAATGATTGGTCCTACACTCTAGGAGCTTACATCTCACCAAGTGGATAACCACAGCCAAGACCCAAGGACAATACCACGTAACAAACACGAGATACTAGCTAGGTTGAAGAAGTGAATCTTCACCTAATTGTCACTCCATGACAATTCATATAATTTTGTTTGTTACAAATTCTCCCCAAATCAGATACACTATGGATTCAAATTTTAAACCTTCTTCAGTGTCTGCCCCACAAATAAATCCAAAGTCAAACAAAAATATTCTAAGCTATCTACCACTTGGGGACATTGGTAGCCTGTCCAGTAGCTTTCTGGAGTCAAGTTATGTAAGTGTACTAAGATTTTCAACATTTTCCTCAAAAATACTCTAATTCTAGAAAACTGTGAATTATCTATGTAACATGAAAGACTCCATTTCATTTGAATCAAATGGGGCAACATAAATCAGTGAGCATGAGCTACTAAATAGGATGGTGGTAACTGGGGACCTGGGTGGAGAATGGTGACCATGGGACACAATCCTCACCTTTTGGGACTTGCCCAGTGGCACGTGACTATGGACACACTGATTCTCTGGTTTTCATGTTTCTGCTTCTTTATTGGGAAACATTAACTGTCAGAGGAAATACCATGTGTACACATCTCTGCAAACCTCAGGAATGAATAGTCAAAGGTAGATTACCCTGATGAAATCCAAGTCACAGGGCTCATTGGGTACAGACTCCCTGGAAAGCCACAGGACTGCCGCCATCTTCTTTGAATAGGTCATCAGAAACTGGTGTCTTTGTCACCTCCCCGCTGAAGAGCTGATGTGTGAAAGTCAAAACCTAGATCTGGTTCTAGAGCCCACAATGTAGGTCATGGGAAAAGGGTCACCAAATATCAATAAAATGTTTCAGAAATACTACCCAGTGGTGGACAGGCCTATCACTAACCAGGATTTCTGTGCTCAATCAAGACATATCCATTCCATGTAATTCTTAGTAAAGGAGAAAGAACTCAAAGGATCAATGGCGCTGGGTTCTAGACCAAAAGGTCACCTTGTATAGCTAGGCAAGATGATCTGTTGTCCTGGACCTCAGCTTACCCAACAGGAAACTGACAGTATTAGGTTAGAAAATCCCTAAGGCCCAGAAGTCAGAAGATAGTCTGGTTGTGAAATTTCCATGAGAACTCAAGCTGCCAGTCTTGGTGTGAGGTATCTTCAACAGAAGACGAACAGGAGCTAATCCCTTGGCAATTATCTTGGAGTAGGAGGTCAGAGTGAAGTACCATTTGCTTTGGAGGTTGGCCTGGGCCTGGCAGTACTAGTCCACAGTGTATGTCTGTGCCCAGGCGATGCCCACGTGGGAATAGCAGTACAGGAATCCCAGAACAGAGAGGGTCACCCACGGCCAGCCTGTTGGGAGGACAGAGATGGAAGAATGGTCAGAAATTTGGGGGCAGGACCTCCCACATGGGCAAATCGTCCCCTGTGGAGAAGGCAACATGAAAACAGCATGGGTATTATTCTACACCAGCTCTTCGCCTCCTGGAAAATGCTCTCACTGGAACCCCAGTAAGCAAAGTCCCACATTCCCACAGACTCAGCATAAAATGAGGGGTGCCTAGGGCTGGGGATTTAGCCCAGTTGGTAGAGGGCCTGCCTCACAAGCACAAGGCCCTGGGTTCAATCCCCAGCACTGCAAAAAAAAAAAAAAAAAAAATGAGGGGTGCCCTATGACCAATGCAAACACTTAGAACAGGGCAGGCTTTTAAAGAATATGTACTTAGAGGACTAAAGCTTTAGATAATCAAAACAAAAAAGAAGTGTTCATGAGGCCCAGAGTAAATATCCAAAATATAGATTGACCATTATATTGAATTGAGTGGCATTTGTAAGTACACAGAAAGTGAAATTCCAGATTAAACATTTGATTTCAAAATTCAAAGCTTTCAGTGATTCCTTCTATAAATATTTATCTTAGAGTATCTGTTCTCTTCTTTCTTCATCTTTTTAAAGTAGTATCTGTTTCTGCTGAGCATTTGCCTTTAATGGCCTCATGTCTTCTACATATTTCACTTGTTCAGACTTTCACTGGGGACTTCGGAGAGGTAGAGGTACCAAAATCAAAAGACTCAGTCTTGTGTTAAAGGCATTCCCATTCCAGCTTAGGAAAGAAACACACAAAGTAAGATTTATGATTCCCATTCTAAGTGCTGGATAGTAGTTTCCAGAGCATCTTTAAACTGACCTAGTTGGGATGAGCAAGAGTTTTTCAGGTGTAACAGGACATGGACAAACTACCAGAGAAACCACCTGAAATGTGACTATCAGGCCACCCAGGAAGTGGGGTTCGGGAAGTATAGGGGTAGGAATACAAAGAAGGCTGTGGGAAACCCAAGGGTACTTATAACCCTGGCACACTCTCCTCCTGCCATGTCAATCATTAGCTGCTATTATTAGTATGATGTAGCTAAGTCACTGTAGCATAGTGTTTTCTTGTACAGTCTCTTAAGTGAGATGAGACACAAGTTCAAATCCTGACTCTGCCATCTGCTTTGCAACCTTGAGCAAGTTAAAAAATCTCAAATGTAAAACCAGGACTACAGCAACTTACTAGTATTCTTATTGAGTGAAATGACCTAAAGACTTGCAGTGTGCCCAGCATGTGGTAGATCCTAAGAAAAAGACAGTAATAATGGTGATGAGGGGCAAAGAACTCTTTTGCCAACTAGATTAAATTGACAACAGGGGAGTCTAGCCCTGGCATTCCTTCTAACTTCTGATTCATCATTCTCCTTAGATATCTGCCACAAGAATTTTCCCAGACCCCGCTGGCAGGAGAAGTGAGGACATCAGAGGACCCCTGACACTCTGGTTCCAGAACCAACTCTCTGAGCCACCTCATGCCTCTTGTCAGCCAGTCCATTTAGGTTTCCTGTTGCTGCCATAACAAATTACACAAATGCAGTGACCTGAAACAATGGGAATACAATTTCACAGTTCTGGAGGCTGGAAGTTCCAAATCTAGGTGTTAGCAGGACCACACTCCCTCCAAAGTCTCCAGAGAATGCTCTTTGTCTTATTCAACTCCTGGTGGCTCCTAGTCTCTGTGGCAGCATCACTCCAATCTCTATGTCCATCTTCACATGTTCGTCTTCCCTGTGTTCTCTCTTCTTTTTATATGGACATCAATAGTTGACCCTAAATCCTGGATGATTTCCTATCATGTGCCTTAACTAGTTACATCTTCAGAAACACTATTTTCAAATGAAGTCACATGTGGAGATTCCAGGTACACTTGAATTTTGGGGAGGATACTACTCAGCCAAGTACAGACAGGTACTTTCCCCTAGTGTCAAGAGGGTCCTAATGTGGGAACCACCATTTGACTGGGTTATCCCACTCCTCAGCATATACCCACAGGAATGAAAATCAGCATACTATAGTGATCCAGCCACATCAATGTTTATAGCAGCTCAATTCACAATAGCTAGGCTGTGGGACCAACCTGGGCGCCCTTCAACAGATGGATGGATAAAGAAAATGCGGTATATATACATAATGGAATATTACTCAGCTTTAAAGAAAAATGAAATTATGGAACTGGAGGCTATCATGCTACATGAAATAAACCACTCCCAAAAAAACAAAGTCCGAATGTTCTCTCTGATATGGGGATGCTAACATACAATAAGGGGATTGGGGAAGTAAGACTAGAAGTTCACTGAATTAGACAAAGGGGAATGAAGTGAAAAGAGAGAAGATGGGAATAGAAAGACAGTAGAATAAATCAGACATAACTCTCGTATGTTTATATATGAATCCATAACCAGTGTAACTCCACATTATGTACAACCACAAGAATGGGACGTTATACTCCATGTATGTATAATATGGCAAAATACATTCTACTGTCCTGTATAAAAGAGAACATATAAAAATGTTTTAAAAAAGAAGGACCCATCTGCCTGGGGTTCCTCAGATGTTGCTGTACGTGGCTCAGATACAGAAGTCAGGTGCCTGGTCAACAGAAGCTCCTCAGTGGGCTCAGAGAGCAGGATGATGGGAGAGGGTTTGGACACAGGAAGCACTCCTGGACTTCAACTGTGTTTGGGGTGAGACACCAATGGGTATTTGGTAAACAGAACCTGGAGGCCAGCTGCGGAGGTGGGCAATTAGGGGTGTTTCATTTGCACAAAGCTGGGCCTAGGGCATTGCACAAACTATGTTTGACCACTGTGCTTGTCCAGAGATGACCTTACCCATAGAACTAGGAGGAGGAATGCCCTCAATCCTAACCAGAGGTGAGGTGCAATCACATTTAGTGCATGCCATAGGAAGGCCCTGAAAGTTCTCCACACTCTTACTCTATATGCCATCCTGTTAAAAGACTCACAACCCTGACTGTAGTCTGTGACCCCAGTGGACAACAGGTTTCCCAGGAATACGAAACACGATGAAAAGGAAAAGACAGATTCTCCTGTCACTTTTCCACACCATTCAACCAACACTTCATGTCTGACCCTGTCCTAGACCCTAACATCACCCTCTTTTTGGTTGCCTGTAGGCATAAGGTTTGACTGAGGTAGCTGCTACCCAAGTACTAATGTATCCAGGCCAGTGGAAGTGGCCTTTGGGCAGAGCCTCCTCCTCCTCAGGGCTCAGATACAGAATACCAAAATTACAAAGCAAATAGGATGGGCTGTCACTCTGGCAACTTTCCCAGAGCCACTATGATGCATAGTCACACAGCCTTGTCAATCATAACAAAATGATGGTGTTAAAAAGGGTTCTGTTCTGACAAAGGAGCACTGACCTCTCCCTGGCATTTCCCTGCTCCTTCTTCCATGATCTCTCTCCTCACCCAGGCTCCCACTTCTCAACCCCTATTCCCATCGTGCCCCTCCACTCTCCCCACTGAGCATACCCTCACCACATGCATGTGTGCATGCTCTCCCTCCCCACCATTAAGATGACTCATGCAGCCTGGTGGACAGCATGGTACCAGTCAAAGGAAAAGAGGCTTCTTAAGAGGATATTGTAGAACTGAAACCCTCTACATTCTCTGCACATGCAAGGTTGAGTTTCCAGAATCTATGTTTAACTTCCTACTGGGTTTTTAATACCTGTACAAAACAAGATCTAAATGAGAGATGAGTTTTAACAGATCATACCTAGGCAGCATTGAAGATATTATGAACAGGTTGCTAGCAAGTCAGACCATAGTTGCAAAAGATTGGGTAAGATAGTTAGGACAGATTACTTAACTGACATAGCTAAATACATATAAATATGATGTATAGCATAATAGATTCTCTTAAAAGGACCTATGTAAGTGGAAGAGCTAATAGGATGTAGGTAGTTCTAAAATGATATTGTTAATAGGACAACAGTGAATTGTTTAATAACTATAGTGAATGAGCATCAGGTAGGACACAGAGGAAAATAACTAGAGCTAAGAGAAATAAAGCAGTGTAATTTTACTTGAAGTTATCATGACTGAGCAATTTCCTGAGCAATTGAATCATTCCAGAAGGCCTGGAAAGGCAGAAACTCAGATACTAAGAAAAAGACCTTCATCACACAGGGCCACAAGAAGTCCAAGGGTGTGTCTTCTACAAAGTGAGGAATAATCAGAACGAGAAGCAAGTCTGATGAAAAACTTCGTTTAAAATGCAATGTTGTCAATGAAACTCACTATTCTGTATAGTTATTAGGCACCAATAAAAAGTTTTGAAAAAAAAAACCCAGAAAAACAAAACACACCAAAGGCAATGTTATATTATGGATGTTCCTCAGAAAATTAAACAGAATTATGAAACACACACCCAAAAGCATTGACAGAGGAACTAGAAGAGAGTCATACACCAATGTTCACGGCACAATTATGCACAATTTCCAAAAGGTAGAAGCAACCCAAGGGTCTGTCAACAGATTCAAGGATACACAGAACGTGGTATGGAATATTTTCAGCCTTTAAAAAGAAAGTAAATTCTGACCGGTGTTACATACAACATGTGTGAACCTTGACAATATCTCAGTGAGATAAGTCAGACCCAAAAGAACAAATCCATAATTCCACTTGCGTGAAGTTCCCAGAGTAGTCAAATTCACAGGGAATTTCCAGCCAAGAGCTGGAAGGGGAAGAGGAATAGGAAGCCTGTGTTTAATGGTTATAAAGTTTTAGTTTGAGAAAGTGAAAAAAGTTCCAGGTATGGAAGATGGTGATGGCTCAATAACGAGAATGTACTTAAGGCCCCTGAACTATACCTAACATTAGTTAAAATTGTATTTTTATGTTATATATAATATAAAACAAAAATTATGCTGAAAAAGCCCTTAACAAAATAATCCATTTGCATAAATACAAACTCATTAACCACAAAAATACATCAATGGTTACTTGCAGCTGGGTCAGAGGGAGACAGATTGCAAAGGGACACTAGATGCCTTCTGGTATGAGAAAGATATTTTGTATCTTGACTGTGGGAATGCTGTACACAAGTTTCAAATTCATTCCATTGCATTCCAAACGGATGCCTCGAACTGTGCATACTTTAATTTTGCATAAAGCTGACATTAAAAAGAATAAAGGTAGCATGGGGACCACGTTAGCCTTGTGCCATTGTGGTAAATACCCAAGAAAAACAACTTAAAGGAGGAAAGATCTACTTTGGTTCACAGTTTCAGAGGTTCCAGTTCAATGTCAGCTGACTTCACTGCTTTGAGGCCTGTAGTGAGGCAGAAACACCATGGCAAAGGGCATAGCAGAGGAAAGCTGTTCACCTCATGGCAGCCAGGAGGCAGAAAGACACTAGGGAAAAGAAATACCTTGCAGGGCATGGCCCCAATGACCTATTTCCTCCAAGCAGGTCCCTCCTCCCCTAGAGCCTATTCATCTATCAATGGATTAATCCATTGATGAGGTCAGAGTCCTCATGATCCAATCACTTTCCCAAAGTCCAGCCTGTGAACACTGCTGCACTGGGGACCAAGCCTTCAACCCATGAGCCTTTGAGAGAGATTCTAGATCCAAACCATAACAGGAACATTAGCAAATCACAGACTTGCAGCATTGTCTTGGGCTGCAATGTCTTGGGCTGTATGTGCCCCCAGAGTGTTCAAACAGAAGATATAAGAAAACACAATTCATTTTTTAAGTGATGATGGGTCTTCGGTTCAACTCTCTCCGGGGAGAGGGACTGAGTATAGGACCAAATACTGGGCTCCTCTAATCATGCTTTCTTCCACTGGGGCCTCGAAGGAAGAGGAAGAGGAGAACCAGAGAACTCTTACTTGACTGTGGAAATGAGAGGGAAAGCTGCTGCACCTGAATCAGCACAAACCCCTATGCCATGAAGAAATAAATCCCTCCTGATGGGAGCGGAGTTAACGAAGCTGCTGAATTGTGCAGGAGCGATCAATTACCCCATTAATGGTTCACTCATCTGCCAGGTTGGGCAACACTCCTGAGGCCCTGACCACCATCTTGGCTCTCACAGGGATTTTTCAAGAGCCATTTCGTACTGTTAACCATTTCTACAAGAAAAATGGCTTATAACCTGCATATGAACAAGTTTTGCAGGGATGCCTGCTTCCTGCCTTGCCTCTCAGCCACCTAGCACCAGAGTCTGTCCACGTGCACAGAGTTTACAAAGACTAAGCAATCTACTGTAGAGTTTACAAGGATTATGCAATCTTGGTTACTTTTCACAATACTTTGAGGTAGAAATTACTGTTCTCATTTTAAGAGGGAGAAGTAGAGGCTCAAGAATGTAAATAACTTGTCATGGACCACACAGCTAGCAGATTCCAGAACTGGATTAAACCCAATGCTGATATGCTTGCTCAAAGTCACACTGCCTGAAAAGAACCCAGAGCTCACATCCCAAGTCTAGGGCATCAGGTTAAATCCTATTTGGAGAACAGTCTGAAGGACATCACACTCATTTTTTTTTTTTTAATCTACCATCAACTTGACTTTAGCTTCCTCCTCCATCCCCTCAGCAAGTGTTCCAGCTAGAGGCTCCAACAACCTGCTGCCCACTGTACTTCTAGCTCATTTATTGCTCAATCATCATCCAGAGGTTTACAGCTCCCCTTGAGGGTTGAGGAAAAAGGTAACACCCCTCCCAGCTTGGCTCCTGGGTACTTACAGCTGGACTGATAGACCAGTTTCTGGTCCCATGTAATAATATCACCCGGTGACTCACAGTCATTCTAAGAAAGGAAAAGAGGAGCGTCTCTTGACTTTCAACACACAGGATGAGACACGGGTCTAACAGCTAACTGGTACAGCCATCAGGAAAGAAAAGAAAGGCTCACTTCCTGAAACAAACTCTCCTTGGTTGAAGCATAAGCTTGCAAATGTGAAGGACACAGACTATGGTTATGAAATGCCACCAACCTATCCATTCATGTCCCTGGGAATGCATGGGCATATGTTACAGTCCACATGGCCATTCTGTTAAGACCAAAGTGAGGTTGATGAATTGTGACCTCCAGAAAGCCTTTTGTGAATAGATTAGCTCAGCAACACCTTTCCTACATCTTGTAGGAAAATGGGATAGAAATTTTAGGAGATGCTGCAGAAGAGAATCATGGAACTTGGTGACTGATGGATTTGGAAGCCAAAGAATAGATTTCCTCTTATTGACCTTGAGCACAGCCTCAGACAATTGGTACTCTGATGGCTGACTACACTGCTATGCTGTCTAAAGAACTAATAAAAGCCTCAGTCCTACTCAATCCCTTATGACTACTCTTGACATAACAAATGGGATGTTGTCTGAGGTCTCAAGTACCAGCTTCTGCATCGGACCCCAGCTCCTAGGGTGCTGGCTCAGATCTGGGAGACACCCCCACGCTTGCCCTGGCATTCTGTACCATCCCACCAGGTCACTACCATCATTCCCTTAATTATTCAGATAACTCTGGGCACACTGCCTTTATTAAAATTACTGGCTTCTTATAGCACTTTACGTTTAACAATGTTCAGATATGGCAGGGGAATTGATAAGGTGCTTTATTTAAATCATATTTACTCTAGTAGCTGCAGCCAGGAGATATTCTGGAGCCATTCATCAAATGGTCCTAAGCCTGAAGCCCTTCTTCCGGGGCTAAATTGAGAGTTTTAACTTTAATAAAGCAATAGGGCAGGAACCTTTTCTCATCAGAGGGCTGGCTACCTAATTGAAGGATAGACACCAGGAGGACACAGCTGCCTAGGTTTCTAAACCTATGAAGTGCTAGACCTATTTACAAACAGATAGGGATATGGACAAATCCTGAAGAATGGTCTTTTGCTATACTTTAGGATTCTACTAAAAGTTTGTCCTTCAAATAGGTTACAAACCTGGGATTCAAACCTAGGTTTCCAGGCCTTAGTTTTCAAAAACTCAGCTCCTTATATCCTCTCATGAGAAAGGAGGACTAGATGGTTCTTGTGTGTTTAGAACTGAAGCAAGGAACCCTAAAATAGTCTGCACCAGAATCACTGAGAAGGCATGCTAAAACCCGGGTTACAGGGCCCTACCCCAGAGTTTCAGATGCAGGAGGTCTGGGCAGTCCTGAGAATGTGCCTTTCTAACAGGTTCCCTGGTGATGTAAACGCTGCTAATCCAGGTATCACACTTTGGAAACCACTGTTCTAAGGGGAATCTGCAGACAGTTGAGGGAAGGGTTTTCTACTGACAGAGCTGTTAACAGATTGTGCTCCCACAAGCAGAGGAGATTTACTGAGCATTATATGTTGCCAGGTACTTTGCTTGGCACATTTCAGTCTCACAACCTCCTTATCAGATAGGTGTTATTAGCTCCATTTCTTAGTTCTCATACCTATGAAAATTAAGGCTTAGAGGAGGAAAGTCACTTTCCCAAGGTCTAAGAGCTAACTGTCATCAAGCCACACTTGAACTCAGGGCTGTGTAACTCCAAAGCACACTTGCCACCAAAGCTCAGAAAACAGTAACTTGCTTTGGGTTACCTGACAGGAAGATTCAAACCAGGTCCTTGCCTCCTAGCTTGGTCTCTTTTCCTTTAAATCCCCAGCCTGTGAATCTTATGCCATCCTCTCGCTTAGTGACCATCACCACAGGCAAGAAGCAACATGTTTGTATTTTCAGACCTCAGCCATCACTCACTCACCTGGGTCACTCCATTTCCTGGGGCCTCTATTTCTCTATGTAAGGAGACAGAGGAAGCATGTGTGGCCTTGCTTGCATTCTTTGTCTTGGTTACTGCCTATTTTACACTGTGAGCATTGCAGAGCATGCTTCCAGTACCTGGATGACTCTTTATTAAAACTGCCAAAGCACATTTGGTCCCTGATATGGACTGAGCCTCCATAGTGGATTCAGCAGAAAGAAGAAGCCGGTACCTGGGATCACCCTCGGGGACTTGCTCCGTTCTACACAAGAGTTCCTTGCTAGGTGCTGTGTGCACATTGTAACCAGCACCAACAGTGGTCTTTAATAAATCACATTGTTCACAGTCAATTTCACGTCCTGATGAAGCCAACCTCGGCCACATTTTTCATCCTTCCCCAGCTCCCCGCTACAAGCCCCGCAGGCAGACGCTTAGTGAGGCACTCACCACCATCAAGTAAAATCATTTCACATGAAATTGAGGAAGCGGCAAGAATAAGCCAGAGCCACTTTTCTTATTCTGACAGCAGAAGCAGGTGGTGGTGCTAGGAAACACATATTTTTCTCTCTCTAGGAGCAATGAATGGGGCAGGAGACTTACTTCCCACAAAATTGTCCTCTGCAGTTGGTGCCACAGCCCAACTCCAGCCACTGGGACCAGAGGCTGCATGGTAGGAACATGTTTCCCCAGATGTTTTTCTTCCTTAACTTGGGTTTCTAATACAGCCTAATTAGGACTATGGTTCATTAGTAATTCATGACCATGCTATATAACACAGCAGATGCTGAATAGCAAAAGAGCTAAGAAAGCCACTTTCCTGAAACAAAGGGGCAGAGCACTGTGAATCAAACTCCTTGTCCTGACAACAGCTCGCCCACATATATAGTAGTCCTCTCTTATCTGCAGGGTGTACATTCTAAGATCAACAAGGGATGCCTGAAACTGTAGATAGTACTAAATCCTGCATATGCTATTTTTTTCTTATATATACATGTATTTATAAATTAGGTACCTTAAAAGATTAACAATAAAATGCAACAATAATAAACGTACTATAGTAAGAGTTATGTGAATGTGGCATCTCTGTTCACATCCTATTGTCTGGTACTCACCCTTCTTGTGATTTGAGATGATGCAATGCCTACATAACAAGACGAAGTGAGATGAATGACACGGATATTGTGACATGGTGTTAGGCTACAGCAGACCTTCTGATGATATATCACAAGGAGGATCATCTGCTTTGGGTAATCCCAAATCAAGCCATGAGGAAATGGTAATCAAGCCATGAGGATGTTGGGTAGGAAGCACATATGGTGTGAATACATTGAACAAAGGGATAACTCATGTCCCAGGTACAAAGCAATATGGCACAGGATTTCATCATGATACTCAGAATATCAGGCAATTTAAAACTTGTGAATTGTTTATTCCTGTAATTTTCCATTAATATGTTTGGACTGAAATTGATCACAGGTTACTGCAATCTCTGAAAAAAACTGTGGCCAAGATGGGTCTATTGTATTTATGAAGCACCTTCTGTGTACTTTGCATTGAGACAGACAGTCTCAATTCTTGTCAGAGGCACAGTCTGCACCTTCATTTAAGGCCTTTCAAGAATGCCACTGAAGCCTGAGGGCAAACCAGGAACACCAAGCATTTCACCTGCAGCATAAGTTCACTTCCACAGCTCTGTGACCCAAATGTGGAGATGACAAAAGGCATGGAGAATATAGGAGGGAGACAGGATTCTCAAAACCTGGGTAGACTGAGATGATGAGCTGACACTAATATTTAAGATAAAATTGAACAAGATAAAAAAAACCAGCTGAACTTAGCACTTTTTGTTTCCAAATCCAACCATACAAAGGTGAAATTGGCAGAGGTCTAGGAACCATGTTACAGGAAGAGTGGCTGACAGATCTAGTGACATTTGCCTGGAAACAAAGACTATGGAGAAGAGAAAATGGCTGGCACAAATACACAAACACCTACCCCTGGAAGACAGCTGAGACGTCACCTGAGCACACAGAGGGCAGGGCTAGGAGGAAGGAGCAGGCATCAGGGAGGCAGAGGGATACTTTGCCAGCTGAAGCACTCTGGCACTGAAGCCAACTCAAGAGAATGAGTTTCCTGTTCCTGGGGGAACATGGGTAGGGCAGGATGGTCAGTGAGCCAGAACACAAGGATACAGATTATTCTTTACACCAGAGTAGAACCAGCTCTAAAAGCTTAAGAATCTGCTTCCTTCTTCCCAGGTGACTAGAACCAGGGCATGTATGGTAAATTGGTCAATGAAGAAATAGATATGCATCATCAATTCAGAGTACTTATTTAAAAGACTGCCAAACCCTTCTTCAGGTAACTAAAAATCATGATCATGACGAAGACCATGAACAAGAACCCACACCCCATATGTCCATGTGGCCTCCATTTTCCCAGTCTGTGGGACACTCAGTCAGCTAGCAGAGGTACCACAGTCTAGGCATTGTCAGCATCCATGGATGTGGCCAGGGGAAGAGGCACCTGGCATTTACTGACCATGACCACCTAGACCTACCAAGGGACAACAATGCAGGAATGCATTCCACTCATCCCAGTTCCTACTCCTCAAAGTAATCTGTCAGGAGGAATGGAAAATAGGTGAGGGGGCAAAGAGAAAATCATGTCTGAACTTTGAGAAAATGTGAAAAGGTGACATCAGCAAGTGCATCTGACATGTTCTTCTAAAGCTATTGTGAAAGAATTCCAAATTACTTGACTTCAATTTTGAAGCAAAGAACAGAATGATAAGACCAAACTCCCAGCAGCAGTAGCAACAGCTGGGAGCTCCCAGAGTTCTCAAAAGCCACCGTGGGCTATGAATGCCAGACACCACTGGGACAAGGAAGGGAATGTTCCTGCCTGCTGTCAAAGACGACTTTGTTCTTACCTTGCTGCACCCACTTGCTGTGTCTGCAAACGTCTATTTTGCTCATCAACATGCTGAGTAACACGACTGGTTTGAAAGTTGGAGGTACTGGGGAACAAAACTTAACTTCATTTTCCAGTACTGGCCACCAGGCAGTCATGCCCACTCCAGGCTTCCCCTGTTCCTACTGGCTGGGGCTGGCTGTGCCTGAGATTCAGCTGGTGGCCAGGATTTCTCTTAGAGGATACTGAGCCCATAGATTTGGTCTCTTTGGTGCTAACACCTGAGCCTCCTCTTGCTTCCTCAAAAGGAATTTGACAGAAACACAGAACAGGTTTAAGATTAGTTCAGAAAAATGTGGTTTGAGTATCTATAAATGCCATTTGGAGAAGGCATTTCAACTCCTAGGTCTTGGAATAAGGAAGGGCATGGGAGACAGAGGAGAAGAGCATCCTAGCTCAGGGATGCTGTGGTGGGGGCACTTCCCATAGCTCCCCCTCCATCTTCAGGCTCACAGGCAATGGCATTCTCATCCCTCAGGAACAAAGAGCACTCAGGCAGTCCTGGGCATCAGGGGGAGGCAGCACAGGGACAGGTCAACTGGGTGTCAAGGGCATCTCTGTTAAAGAAGTACTGGAGTTGCCTAGGGATGGAGTGAGGGCTCTTATGTCACTGTCCAGGGGAGGGAAAATGACCCTACAGGGCCCTCCCATCAAAGCCACTCACCCCAGGGAACAAGGGCTTTGCTGAGAGTCAGTTTCTGACACCATAGCTGCTCTTCCCCTAGATTAATCCACTTCTGCAGAAGGAGTACAGATTGTAGAGCCATGTGGGAGCATGGGGGGAGCATGGATGCCTGGCCTTGGACAGTTGCCACGGTCACTGCTGTTGTCATCTCAGGCCACATGGGAATCAGTGGACTAGTGGGGGAATGTGGCTCAACTCGGCCTGAGAATAAGATAAAGTACATGACTGTAGACTCGAGCAAGGCGGACCAATTCCAAATGCCACACAACCAGCAGCACTGTTGCACACAAGCCACTTCCAGGAGGTTGAGAAAGGGCCCACTATTGGGCACGCAGATAAACCAACGTTTGGCCTGGGAAGAGGCCATGAAGTCACAGAGAGGGAATTATGCTTATGCCACATCACTCCATTAGGACAGGGACAGGGCTAGCAGGCGGATGTTTCAAGAGGCAGATTTTCAGGAGGTTACTACCAAAGAGAACCTATAATGTTTAGAGCCTCCAGATAAGTGGAGTTCCCAGCACTCAGCTTTGAGGCAGTTTGGGCAACTCTTCATTAGGAAGACCTTCCAGAAAAATGTCTGCCCCTGATGGGAGGCTCCTCCTTAGGCCCTTCTAATTCTAGGAGATTATAGTCCTCAAATGTTCACATCCTCCAGTCATCTTCCCTTCCCCAGGGGAGTGCATGCTAAGGCAAACACACATGCCGAGGGACCATGTGGTCAGGCGGCAGGATGGGGGGGTCTCGTCATGGAACAGAAGGCGTTCAGCACACAGCAGCAACGTCTGAAGAACACAGCAAAGATTTAGCAACATGATTATGAGGATATCTACCTGACGTACCCAGTGACTCACACACTTTCTTCAACTTGGGTGACAGACATTTTTGTGCCTGAAAGACCTCACTCTGAAGGAACATTGTGTTCCCCTTTGGCTCCTGTTCTGCATGATGGCCCCAAGAGTGGATCTGCTGGGGACAGCAGGCAAGTACTGCCGTATACACCACACCAGCTGGGAATGGTGCCCTCCCATTCTGCTGGGTGCCCTTACCCTGCCCCGGGGCAGCCTGGATTTCCTGACCCTCTAGGAGACTCTGCAGGAGCAAATACTGGGCAATCTGAGACATGCTCACAGGGAAGGTTTTCTTCTTCACCTGCTACCGCTGCTTGGAATCCAACACTTGGAACCAGTTGATCACAGGGGCAGAGAAGCCAGCACAGAGGGTAGAGGAGAAGTGAATCTCAAGCATCTGGGCAGGAGCTCACTCACATTCTCTGTGGTCATAAGGTATTGGTACCGCCTACCTCCTTGTGCTGCCTGTTCAAAGAGTAGAGGGGCAGGAAGGTGGAGATCCTTCAGGAAACTTTTCCCAGCTGTTTACTCTCTTCTGGTGGTGTCTACATGGGGTTAATTATTGGCCTCCAGCGAAGGGGTCTCAGCTGCTGCAGCAGAGTCTGGTTGATGTTTGTGACCTCAGAGCACAATATTTATACAATGAATTCCTTGTAGGGTTTCCAGATACTCCCTCAGTTGTGGGTCACTTCAGGGCGTGGAACCAGCCCTCCATCTGTTCTGATTGTGCTCAAGTGACAGGCAATGTCTGCAACAGTCAGCTATGTGATCTGGATCTGTCCAGTTTTTCCTAATGATGTCTCAGCACCTGGCGCTTGAGGTGGTAGCCCCAGAAGGACTTGTGACAGTCCCCTTCTGCATGTCCCTGGTACATTTCTGGCAATATCTATGGGTCAAATACCAATTTAGGCTTGGGGTACCTTTGGATTCAGAGCCTGCCACCTCCCCTTCCCTGGTATTCCATAGGGAAGATGTGACTGTTCTTGCCATTTGGCTGGGGAGAATCTGAAATAATCATTGTTGTCATTCTTATCACTGAACACTTATTGAGCTCCTACTACATACAGGGCACTAGGTTAAGTGAAGAGGATACCAGAGAGATTAAAAAGCTGAGTTACACTTAGAAAGTCAGGAATTAGATGTGAAAAGACAAATCATGACCCCAGGGTATTCCCAGTGGGAATCAATGAAATGTTGCTATTCAACATTTCTTAGCTTTACCCATGTGCTGAGTGTTACACCAAGGGTTGGGGGTGTGGACAAAGAACAACTGACTTGTGCCCTCAGAGAGGATGAGGGCAGCAAGCACACAGGACATAGCCATTTGTGGTGCAGGCTCCAGAGAGCTGAGAGTGTGGCTGGTGGGAAGACAGTGCTACAGAAACATGGAGATGGGGACTTCCATGCTAGAGCAGGAAGGTTCTACCTTCTAGTAGTTTCCATCCAAGGGCCAACCTTCCCTCCACTGGTGGCAGCCTGCCTTCCAGCTCCTGTCACTTCACATGTTCTTCAGCAAGACTTACAAAGGACCATCAACACCTGCCCCCATTTCATCTACTTTGAGGGGGCCGGGGGAATGTAAGGCACAACATGAATTTCAACAGCACCAAAGGGTAGGCAGAGAAAAGTAATGCCCTCCCACCCCCACACATCCAATCCCTCAGTTCCTCTCTCCCTACAGACTCCTTTCCAGCTCCTCATTTGTCCTCCCAGATCCTCCATGCACAAAACTATGAAATATAACCTTTCATTCTTAAATACATGTTGTGTTTGAATTCAAATGCCACAACACTGTTCCTTATTTTTTAAAGGATCTACCTCTTGGTAATTGTTTCATAAAGGTACATATAATGCTGCTTCAAGCTTTCTCGTGGCTGTGAAAAATCCTGCTGAATGTGCCATCATACATTTACTCAGTGGCCTGATACACTTGTGTCTATTCCAATCTTTTGCTATTACAGTAAGTAACAGAGCATTGAATACTCTTCCACATATTTCATTTCATATATGTGAAATTATATCTGAATGACAAAATCCTAGAGGTGGAATTGCCAGGTCATTTTTGATAGGTATTGCAAACCACTCTCTAGAAGAGTTGCCACTTTATACTTCTGCCAGAATGTAGGAAGGCAAACTTTTGGATCTATGCCAACCTGGTGCTGCATATTGTCGTACTTTGAATTTGCATTTCTCTCATTAAAGAGCGAAGTTGAGAGGTTGGGGATTAGCTCAGTGGCAGAGCATGTGCTGAACATGTGTGAAGCCCTGGGTTCTATTACCAGCCCCAAGGGGGAAAAAAAAAAAAAAAAAGAAAGAAAAAAAGAGAGAGAAAAAACAGTTAAGCATCTTTTCACTTGTTTCGGAGTCCTCTGTATTTCCCTTTCCCAGGAATTGTTTACATTCTTTCCCCATTTTTCTACCCGTTTGGTGCTATTTTCTTACAGATTGATAGGAATGAGGCCATTATTATGGTGTTCAGCCTGGAGAATATTCTGCAATAGTCCACAGGAGAGTGAGGCTAAGGGCATTGACCCGGAGGGGAGCTGACACAGAAGGCACAGGCCCGGGACCGTCTGCTCTGCCAGGAGCTGGCTGTGATGGCCGAGAGCCCCGAGTGCTCCAGGTGTGCACAGCTGGAAGCTCCGTGCAAAGCACGTGGCAGGTACCCACTCCTGTCCTCCAGAATGACTATGTTCTGTTCTTCACTGTCTCTGAATCCTTATTAAGTAATGAAATAAAAAAAAATTATGGCATCATGATCTCTGTAAGAGGTTCACAGTGAGCCAGGCAGGACTACCTATTTTCACTCTAAAGGACCTTTCACCTGGAGAGCCTGGGATGAGTGTCTTTACCTGCCTTCCTCTCCTTCCTTCTATCTATCCATCCCACCAACACCCATTTAATACTGCCTGGTGGGGCAGGCAAGGCTTTTTTCCCTAAACCTTCTTTTATGGAAATCCCATGGTTGATCCAGTGATGTAAACCCAGCATCTCTTCCCATTACTCCCCTAGCTCTTGACAGCAAGGTCTTTTTTCAGTTCAGAAAAAAGCATGATGGACCACACAAGGATTATACTGATTGCCTCAGTCACACCATCTATGGGTCTTAGGGTCAGGATTGCTGTGGGCCTCACATCTAAGCTCCATGAGCCCCTGTTCTGGGTTTCCCTTTCTTCCAACCTAGTCCTTGCTGAGAGACCACCAGGGGCAAGTACAGGTGCCTACTGTATTTAAGATCCAGGTTTCCCACGCTCCTCTGCAGGATGGTCCTGGCCCTATCACAGGTTGTTTAGCCCCTCAATTCTGAACAATTCCCAATGGAATAGAGGAGATGGGAAGAATGGACTCCCTTCTGCCAGGTCTTGTCAGTATCCCTCCAGTGCTGGAGGCAGCAGGGCCTCCAGCTTTCAGTTTTTACTGACATTCTCAACCTCAGCAGGAGTCACCTCCCTGAGGTCTGAGAACCAGCATTCCCTGGTCCAAGGTTCCAGCACAAGACATAAAGCAACCCTCAGAAGTCTACCTAGGGCCCTCTTCACTGAACTCCCAGGTTCTAGGAATCCCATCTCTCTGTCCTCCCCCAACCCTGGGGAACATCACTGTTTTCTGCTATTATTAATACCTGGATTGTCTCAGTGTCTCTTTTTGCTCCTTCAGCCTTCTAATACTCATATTTCCCTGTATTAGATCCCTTTTGTTTGAAATACCTAGCACGGTCCATTTTCTAAGCTAGACTTAACAGATACATTGTCTAACTTCCAATTATAGATCAGAGGTAGCAGAAGGACCCCGGGAAGTAGTAGCAATAATTATGCTGAATCTGGAGAGATGAGTACTTGACGTGCACAGAGGAGGCACCCAGAAGTTTGGGAGTTCAGTCAGAGAGAAACAACTAAAGGAATTATCACCAAAGTGTACCTTTGTCACATGATCAGAGTTATGATCTGTTTCAAAAGAATTATCCCAGGCTCCATTTTCACCCCAGGAACGAGACTATGTAGCTCCCAGCTGATACTTATCAAGGACTTTCCAACATGCAATGTAGTCTATAAAATTTCATGATTGATGGTTTTCTCTTTTTCTTTCTGAATTTATGAGAGGAGGTTAAAATTATATTTGACTTTCTTGGACAAACTTGGGGAAAGTATGCCAGGAAGCAAATAATACATGATAGGCATGCCCCAGCACCTAGGTACCTCTCACAGGTCCTTCCTTTCCCACCACTTGAAAGGAAAGAAGGGTTCAAAGGTTAATCTTGTTCATGTTAACAAATATGTAGGGATACACAGCTGATATAGATTTAAAATACCTTTTACCTAAGAGCTTCCAAATGTTCTGATTAAGATCTTGAGTTGTATCTGAATCCTCTTAAATGTGTTTATAGTTGTCTAAATTCCAAAGCTGCAAACTAAAGGACCTTGTATTATGTTTACCCTTGTAAATGAAAAGAAGAAATAATCAGACTATGCTCCCTTCCATTCAACTCAAGAATACACTAATAGTTCAACCTTTCATGGAACCTTTAATATAACTTTTTGAAAATTCCTTCCATTTCAGCATAGTACCTACGATGAGGAACCACAAAGAAGAAAGGAATTTGGGGCCAGTTTCAGAACCCAGAACTCCCAGTCCCACACAAGGAAAGGAGCCCTGAGCTCCACTACTTGTTAGCTGTCTACACCCAACTTCTCTGAATCTTTTGTTTTTCTTAACTTTAAAGATTATCAATTCCTAACCATAAAATCATGAAAATTAGAGCTATTTGATTTTCTATTAGCCTAACAGGGTGCCTGAGTAGAAACCACTAAGGAGCCTAAATCCCAAGTGACAAACGAGCTGTTTCAGAAAGTTCCAGAATTTAATATCACTGTCTTCAACATCACACACAATAAAAACAGACAATTTCATTCCCCTTTCTACTAGGAAGGTAGGGGTAAAATTCCAGCAAGAATGCCCTTTAACATTTCACAACTCTAAGTCCAAAAAATTTTTTGAAAGTCCAATTCCTGCCACTGAACAAGCCCATCTTTTAAACCCAATGCTATGCGTGGCCTACACTGTTATGGAGAAATAAGCCCTGAACATCTTCCTGCATGAAAATATTACTGTTTTGTTCTCTCCAACACCCAAACTAGTTTCTGCAGACAAGCTGATTGGTACTGCATAAGGCAGGTCAAGGTCATTCTTAACTCTGATCCCCACATAGCCCCTGCAGGGATGACATGAAAACTTAGGCAGACATCTCCTCTTATGCAACGGGGACAGGGTGACGGCTCCAAGCAGCCCATCCTCACAAGGGAAAAAATAGGGCATGACTACATCCACTATCTGAAGGTCCTATTTGTGCACAAAGTTCTACTTCAACCATTGGCAATGCTTGATCCCAGCATGATTAATGGTTGCTGTATTCAGAGTGACCAATATCACTGTGCTAGGACCACCTTGGTCTAACCCACACAGGCCTATAGAGCTTACCACTTTAGGTCCAACATGGAGTCATGGCTTATTTTGTGATTCTCTTTGTAATGATGCTATATGCTTAGTCATCTGAAAAATGAGTCCATATTCCTGAGCTCACTTAGACATGGGGAGGAAAAGGGTAGTTATTAGGGAGCTAGAATGTGATTCCAAACACCATCTGAAAACAGTCCTGCTCATCTGAATACAATCCCCATGCATTACAAGCTAGAGTTTGATATATCTCTAGATGTATGTTTTATTATCCCTTCCACCCTCTTCAAGTATTTGCTGAGACTAAGATTATACAGTTGGGCTGATTCCAAGGGTTTAAATTATAGGAAGCTGTTTTCATATACACCAATTGGGTTATTTAACACAGAATTCAGCAACGCTGGATGTCTGAGTCTGAATAAATTATAGAATCATTATGCTGAGAATGGTCTGTTTTTAAAAGGCTCAATCCTGGTGTCACTTGAACTGAACCACAAATTCCCTGAACATTTCTGCATGCAGGCATGTTAACTCAAACGTTCATAATGCAATCCATTTTTGCATAATGTACACTTGGACCTCCATGTACTTTTCAAATTAATCCTGCATTATATATTAACACATGCACAACACACACAGCCACTAATTTCTCTATAGAACAAATAAATCCTTATCTAGAGAAAAAAATAAGTGCTGGAGAATGCATTTGGTGTTGTGCATAATCAATCAGCTTTCACATTAAGTGTATATGGATTTAGGGTCTTGGGATAATGCCCAAATAGCACTGAGCAAGCAGGCTGGATTTCAAGGGCAAGATTTAAGATCTCTACTAATAAATGGTGAGCCCAGCAGTGCAAGAGCAGAAACTTCTCCCCACCATCAGCCCCACCAAGTACATTGCCAGGGAGGAAGGGCTCAAATAATAAATGCATGGCTTCAAGTCTCCTCCAGCCAAACATATGGTGACTACATGCTCGTACTAGTCCTCTGAGGATCAGTGAAGCAGCACTTGATTGACTTGAATGTTTTTATCTGTGGTTGCAACAGTGGTTCTGATGTTGACAGAGATGACGTCATATATGCACCAAAGGGCTGAAAAGGTTATTCCTCATCTAATGAGGCTTTCTGGAGAGAGTAAGAGTAGACACTGAGCCATTCATAACAGCTTAAACAAAGGGAGGGACAGGTAATTTTGGTTTATACTGTAGTTGGGGCAGGGCCAGAGTGAGCAAACTCTGGGTTTGCATGATTTGAACTTCTGCTTGCACCAGGGAAGAAGCAAGTCCATTTTCTTATTGGTTTGCCTGAGGTAGGACCCAAGAGGGAGGGGAAGTGAGGGTTGAAAGGCTGTCAGCAAAGGTCAAAGGTCAAAAACAGTCAGAATCTTTATTACAATTTCTATACCTTCAATTGCCATTGGGGATTTTTTAAAGTGTACTCTAAAATTTACCTACTGTGTGACTCAACCTACCTCAAATAGTATCTTCATAAGGAAAAGCTACATAACACTTTAAATACATGATGTTATACTTAAAGGAAATTGGCTTAATGCCTGTACATAACAGATGTTCAATAATTGTTTCTGAATCCCAATCTGGAAATTTAAGAAGAAAAATGTTTCTTCCCCAAAGTTCTCCATTTACCCTCAGATTTTTGTTCTTGTGAACACCAGAAAGATCTCTCAACTCTAGTAAACTTCTAACTCTAATTTGCCAGAGATACAGAGATAGGGAGTGCAGAGGAAAGGGGAGTGGAAGGAGTTATAAGGCTGGAGGACGTGGGAAAGGGGGAAGGTGGTGGTTAGGGCAGTGCAGAAGGAGACACCCCCAAGATATGCCACACATTTCAGTCTGAGTCCTCTCTGCTGGTCACAGTGGATAGGTAGGTGTCTTGGCTAGAGGAAAATGGCCCCAGTGGAATGGGGGAAAGAACAGGAAATGGTAGGTACTGTGAGTTGAATTATGTCTCCCATATAAAAGATAAAATCATAAGCCTTAGGACCACAGAATGTAAACCTTATTTGGAAATAGAATCTCTGTAAATGTAATCATGTTAACATGAAGTCATATTCAATTAGGATAAGCCCTAAATCCAGTAAAACTGCTGTCCTTTGTAAGAAGGGAAAACAGACACAGAGACAGGGAGAAGGCCATGCGATGGGTCAGACTGGAGTGATGCAGCTTCGAGTCAAGGAACACCAAGGACTGACGACTGTCACCAACGCAGGAAGTGGTAAGAAGGATTCACCCAAGTCTCAAGACAGCACACCCTGCTGACTGGTGCTTTGCCTATGGACTTTCAGCCTCCAGAACTGTCTGTCACCTGTGGTTGTATTTTGTTATGGCAACTCTAGGAAACTAATATAGTAGGGAAGAAATCATCCAGCATTTTCATCTCTTTTTCTCTTGGGGAAAGATTTTGGGTGGCAATTTTACTCAAAATTGGAATAAGTGGGATATTACAATATTTTGTTTTAGAATAATGAACAAACTGCCAATCTATGTATATTGAATTAAATCTGTTACTAAATTCTTCAAAATTATTTTAAAGGTATGATTTATATTTTTAAAATATATGGAATTTGGTCTCAATCATTTTTATATTCCAGGGTAGTATAATGGCAAATTTACAAATAAAAGCTAAAGATGCATTTCTACAAGCTGTACAAGCAAAGAGAAAATGTTAAGTGATTATCTCTGGATTATAGGATTAGAGTTCATTTTCATTTTCTTTTTTCATTACTTTCAATTTTTCTACATTATAAGAAATATTTTCCAGAGGAGCAGATTTTGACCTTCCAAGAGATAATATTTTCATAAAAGCAATAAATAGGATTCAGTGCTTTCTAGTGTAGGGGTTTCTTGTCTTGACTTTTGATCCTGAGTCTCAGGAATATATTCACAGACTTGTGATCAGGCCTAAAAGGATTAGGATAGAGCATGTAGTGCAGGAACATGTAGTTGATCCTCCAGAAAATGGCAAAAAGTGAACTTACCCTACCAGTACAAGAGACTCAAGTCAGGGAGCTTGTGAACAATTTTTTCCCTGATTTAGTTGAATAATATGGTAAAATTCTTCTTATTTTCAGGAGTGTTTACAAACAGGCCTTAAAATCCAGCTGCTTGGCTTATTAGTTCTCTTCTAATAAAAAGTAAGTACATTTAAAAGTAAATAGAGGGTTCTGGTTCCTCTATGGAGGCATACAGTCAATCCAATCCCTGTCTATTGCCACTCAACTAAAAATACACAAAGTAACTACCTGAGCTTTCAAAAAAGTAAACAAAATCAGGATTTTTGGAGGAGTCAAAATTTGGAAAAGCCTGGGAGTGATTTTCCCATGATCTCTTCCCTTTTATCTCTAAGCTGTGCCCAAAGAGCAGGTGGCAATTGTAGAAATGCAGGGTGAAGCAACAAAACGGGGGCTAAAACTCAGATAGAAATCTTTTCTTTCTGGTCAAAACAACCTGAAAAAGGGGGTCCCTATGAGCTGGAGAGAGCCAGGGGAACGCCAGAGGGGAGTGAGTTAGCAAAGGAGTTCTTGATATATGAACCCCGCAAGTTAAGGCTCATGTGTGAGCTACACAGGAGGGACACAAACCATCATCAGGAAGATGGGGCAACAGACCAACCCTTCCTTCAGTCATGGCCAAGTCCCTGCCTAAATCCTGATTTGTACAAAGCAGACCCAAAGTAACACAGCAATAGTTTTAAAGACTGAACTGAGAATGGAAACGTACAACTTGCAGTTTGAGCATAACCAGGTGAATTGCTCTATCTACTGATGGTGGTGGAGACTGTACAGTATGCACACTTGACCAACCTCATCACATAGTTTATAGTACTTAATGACATGTTATTTTATGTAGATTCTACCTAAATAAAGATGACATATAAAAGAGCAGTGACACATGGTAGCATCTCCACAATAATGAACGTAAGTCTGGGACAGAGACAGCCAGGTATAATGGACAGCATATCTTCTCTGCGAAACTGGATGGCTTGAACAAACTCTTAAACCTCATGGAGGTTTTTGATTTTCATCCATGAAGTAGAAATGATCAAAACTACCCTTCTAAAGAATTTTTTGAGGACTAAATGAACTAATACAAGCAAAGGCTCAGGCAAGTGCAATTAATAAGTGTTAGAGGATCTTTGCCTCCAAATGACCACTCAAGAGGACATGCCCACCGGCTACAAGTGAAAGTTACAAAGAGGCTTTATCACAGGCAAAGGCTGTTAGGCAGGTCCACATCACCTACTGAGGTTTCCTGAAGGGAGTCCCACGCCTTCAACCATTATTCTAAGCAAAAACTGTTCCAAGGCTAAGTATTTAGGAAATGCTGGATTAAAGTTAAATAAACATATTTGCGATACAGCAAAAACACCAATGTATATCATACGTTTTCAAAAGACATGCTATGCACATGTTCCCAAAATTGGCCAAAGATCCACTTTTAAATGGAGTATTTCATTCTCCCAATACTATTATTTCATGGACTATACTTTGAGACTACTTTGGGAAGTGCTCTCTTGACCTGAGCACTGGAGAGTCAGGAGACCTGACCTCTAGTACTGGTTAGGTACTAGTTACTTTATCTCCTGAGCCTCAGTGTTCCCTTCTATAAAATGGGTCAGGTGAGAATCTCTCTTCCAGATCTTTTTGAAACTAATTGTCCATATTCTATAGCATTTGCAAAGTATACCTGAAGCGTGTTCTGTGTTGGGAGACAGATGAACCAGAAGACAAACAAATGTTCAAGTACTTCTGCAAAGATGTCAACATTCAGCCCTGAATCCCAAGAAAACAAATTCCCCATGGCATGAAAATTTCCAGAAGTATCACATCTCACTTCTTACCATATGAATGCATCATTTTCCACAAGCTCTAGCACCACTGGCTCATTTATGTAATTTTTCCAGATGCTTCTACAATTAGCTCTGTTGTATTTAAATTCTGTCCATTAAATTGAATAAGATGTTCCCTCTTCCAACAAAGCTGTCTGGTAGAAAAAAATAATGGAGCTAATAAGGGACAACATGAAAGCTACTCTTTGCAGGCAGGTGGATGACACAAACCCCATAAGTGATTCATTTTCCAGTAGTAAATTGTATTCCCCCTCGACTTCTGCATCTCCAACTTCAACTGGCATAGTTATAATGGCGTCAGAAATGATGGAGTGACTCACCCTTCATCTGAGTGGTATATTCCAGAACATCTTGGAATACATTGTCTATTTCACCATCTGTACAAATAATGATTTCGTTTATAATTGATCTAGGACTAACACTGACTGAGTTTTATAATTGTTTTCTAAATAAGGGATATACCTATATTATAGCATTGTCAGTTTTCAAGTTTATATACATATTTAATGTGATCAATCTAAATACAACCAAGTTATGATTTTGGTATAAATTTGCAAGATGTTTCCAGAGTCAAAGTCCATGAGTAACCAAGTCAATCTTGAAGAATGAAGGTGGTTACATTATCAGGTAATGAGAATTATAAAACTTCACTAAGACAGTATAGTATCAATGCCAAAAGAGACAAATAGATCATGAACATTTGATTTATGATAAAGACTGCACAATTCATCTGTGCAAAAATGATCTTTTCCATGGATGTGGCTGGGTCAACTTGATATTCAAATAGACCCCCCCCCCCCAAAATCTTGAGCCCTATCTCACTTCATACACAAAATTAATTCCAAGTAGATTATAGATCTAAATGGGAAAAGAAAAAAAAGAAAGCTTCAAGAAGAAAATACAGTGAGATCTTCATGAACTCAGGTAAAAATTTCTTAACTGGGGCAGAGGAAGTACTAATGATGAAGGAAATGACTGATAAATAGAACTCAACAGACTCTTGTTCACCAGCAAACACCATCAAAAGAGTAAAAAAAAAAAATGGAAACCAAAGAGCAGGAGAATGTATTTAGTATAAGGCTCTTATAACCAAGAATAGTCAATAAGACTTACACAGAGTATATGAAGAATGCCTATAGATCAAGAAGAAAAAGGGAATGACTCAACTTCTTTGAAGGGCCAAAACATCTAAAGAAATCTTATAAGAGAGAACATGCTCATGTCCAGGAAGCACATGGAAAGATTCTGAAACATTTATTATTAAGGAAATGCAAATTAACTTATGTTGAGATGCTGCACACACATACAAGAACAGTTGAAATTCAGAGGAACACTGGAAAAGAAAATCTCTTTTAGGAAGGCTTCCTGGGCTTTTCAGACAAATGATGTGATTTCTGTATCCCCCATGAAAGAACTCTCTAGCTCCTTCCCAGAACCTCCTATGCTACTCAATGATGCTCACATCACAAACAATACAGCTCTTTTAAAGTAGTGCTTAGTAGATCATTCATATCTGAAGAACAGCAATGTAGAATTCCATACATTTTCAAACGTGAGCATTACCTGGTGGTGTGATGTGGTGAAAATGGCACTGAAGAAGCTAAACAACAGGTTCCAATTTCAGCTCTGCCACTTACTACATAGAGTTGGCAGGTCACTTAAATTCTAGGTCAATCTATATCACAGAACTACAACACAAATGCAATTACTTTGAAAATTGTAAAGAGATGTGCATATGTAAGATGCTACCACAGTACTTGTAATTCAACTAAAATTTAGTTTAAGCCTCCTATTCCCTTGGGTGTGCATATTCAGGATGTTTTGGACATCAAGATCCTAAATAACAAGGATGGCTGGCATTACTCAAGTTTTTTTTTTAATTGGCACATGATTGTGCATATTCATGTTGTATGATATTCTGATAAATGTATATGAGGTGCAATGATCAAATCAGGGTAATTAGCATTTCATCACCTTGAAAGTCAAGAGGCTAGGAAGTGTAGGGGAGAGAACAGAAGTTGGTCAACAAGTACTGATAGGAGAAATCAGTTTTAGTGTTTCATAGCACAGTAAGGTATCTATAGTTAATAATAACATTGTATATTTCAAAATAACTACAGGAGGATAATCAATGAACTAAAGGGGTTTTTTAAAATACAATTCTTGTGTAATTGGGGCTTCCACAAGGGCTTCTTGATGGTGAGGAATTTGGTATCCTGATGGATTCATATCTTCATCAGTAAAAGAGGAATCTACACAGCATCTTGAGGTCTATGTGAATCCAGGGGCATTTAAACCGACCTGGTGACCTTACTGGACTAAGAACCCAGTTAACTACATTCAAGGGAAGTTTTCATTGCAGCCAATAGCTTCCCAATCCCAACTGTGGTCCCAATCGGTTCTCTCCCTGAGGCCCCTCCTAATCATCTTCAGAAATTCAAGTTTTCTACCAAGGTAAGCCAATTGAGAAGGGGCAAAAATCTCATATTTATAGTATGTTTCCAAACACAGAGGCCAATTGTTTGGATAGTTGGGATTATCCACACCACTGGATATAGGAAAGTTTCTCAGATGGGTTCTTGTCTCCTTCAAGAATCTTCAAGCACATTGTAGCTCATACACATTAAACGCAGGGGGAGGACTTCACACAGAATTATACTCATCTTTCATAGCCATAGGTCATCTCTCACAGGCTCAAAGAAATGTTGACTGGTAGGTAAATTGGGGTTTCCCACATTGCCAACTTATGCTGGCATTAGCAGACCAATTATGGTAGAGTATCTTAGGGTGATACAAGGAGCACTGTAATCAGTCACTAGGGGTAACTCTTTAAAAATAGAATTTCTGGGTGCTACCCTAGACCTACTGAATGAAACTCAGCATAGGGGTTCAAGAGTCTGCATTTCAAAAATAAGCTTTCCAGGTGATTCTGATGGATTATAAAGTTAGGAAACAACTGGAGGCTGGGCAAGAAACAGCTGACCTCATACTGATTAATGAATGGCAGAAACGGGAGCAATCTCATTAAAGAAGCTGTTACAGACCAGGTCAACCTTGAAATCACTCAACATTGTGTAAATAATGAGGAATGCAGCTACCAGGCATCAAACCTGCACTGAGCCACAGACAGAAGGCAGGAGCAAGTGTCATACATATTTAACATTGAGCTGTCACAGTAAATAAACAAAACCAGAAATTTTCCTATACACCACTCTGAGGACTCATCAGAGGTAAGATGTGACTCAGGTCTTCCTACCATTTCAGCAAGCCCCTGGCTATGCATCAAACTCCCCACAGCCCCCACTTCTAAGCAGCCATACATTTCTGGATGGATTGATTTTCTTCAAAAAAGCCTTACCTCTGCAGAGTCTAGGAAAGTCGCCTTATGCTAAGTCACAAAGCATAAGAAGACCCAAAATGCAAAACTAGCATGATAAAAAGAAAGAGCACCATGGCTCCCAGTATGTATTAGAGGAGTACTGAGGTTTTTGGGGGGTGGACAGTGAGAAAGGAAGGAGAAAATAGGATGTCATCTGATAGGAGGATAGAAAAAAGGGCATATGGAAAAATGAATGGACTTATGGAAGACCGATGGACAGGTGGAAGGATGGATGGACAGATGGATGGAGGAACAGATAGAGACACCAGTTCAGACCCATTATTATATAGCCCTAAACTATTTTTAACAGCTTACTGCGATATAATTCACATGCCACACAATTCATCCATTTAAAGCATACAACTTAATGGCTTTTAGTATATTTGCAGTTGTACAACCATCACCACAATCAATTTTAGAATGTTTTATCATCCTCAAAAAAGAAACTCATGCCCATTAGCCATCACCTTACAAACCCATATCCCCCTAAGTTCTAGGCAACTGCTAATCTACTTTCTGTCTTCATAGATTTCTCTATTCTGGATACATATATAAATAGAATCACTCAATATGTCATTATTCGTGACTGGTTTCTTCCACTTAGCATGTTTTCAAGGTTCATCCATGTTGTAACATATATCAGTTATTCATTTTTAAAATAATATTTCATTGCATGGATATTTCAGATTCCATTTATTCATCCAATCCATGGACAACTAGGTTGCTTCTACATTTTGACAATTATGCATCATATTGCTATGCGCATGCAGGTACAAGTTTTTGTGTGGACTTATGACATCATTTGTCTCAGTATATAATGAAGAGTGGAACTGCTAGTCACGTGCTTAACTTTTTAAGGATGTGCCAGATTATATTCCAAAGTATCTGTTTTCCATTTTACATCCCCATTAGCAGTATATAAGGTTTTCAATTTCCCTACATGCTCACCAAAACTTATTTTCTATTTTTTTTTTATCTATAGCCATCCTAGTGGTTGTGAGGTGGTATCTCATTGAGGTTTTGATTTGCATTTTCCTGATAGCTAATAATATGGGAAATCTTTTCGTGTGCTTATTGGTCATTTGTACATCTTCTGAAGAATTGTCTATTAAGAGCCTTTGCCCATTTCTAATTGCATTATTTGTCTTTTTATTATTGAGTTACATATTCTAGATACAAGTTCCTTATCAGTTATGTGATTTGCAAAACCTTTCTCACACTCTGGTTGTATTTCCAAAATCTTGGTGTCCTTTAAGGTACAGAAGTTCTAAATGTTGATGATATCCAATTTATATGCTTTTTCATTTGTTACTTTCCTTTTTCCTGTCATATTAAAAAATCTCTTAAGGTTTAACCATTGATTCAAGATCAGGATGATCTATGTTCATTTTTTCTAAGGGTTTTATATAGCTTTAACTCTTACATTTAGTTCTTTGATATACTTTAATTTTTGACTATGGTATGAGATAGAATTATATGTTAGATTTGTGTTGTTGTGACCAAAATACCCAACAACAACTTAGTGGAGGAAAATGTTATTTTGGCTCATGGTTTCAAAGACTCAGTCTATGTCAGCTGACTCTGTTGCTCTGGGCCTGAGGTGAGGGAGAACATCATGACTGAGAGGGTGTGGAGGAGGAAAGTTGCTCCACTCCTGACAGTTGGGAAATAGGGAGGGCAGGAGGCAGAGGGAAAGAGAGAGGAGGAGAGGGAAGAGAGAGGAGGAGAGGGGGGAGAGGGGGAAGAGGGGGAAGAGGGGGAAGGGGGGGAAGAAGGGGGAAGAAGGGGGAAGTGAGAGGTGTATGCCTGGGGCAAGATATAACCCTTAAGGGCATGCTCCCACTGAACTACCTCCTTCAGCCATGCACCACCTGCCCACAGTTACCACCTAAATCACTAACCCATAATAGTCCACTCAAATTATTAATCCACCAAATGGATTAATCCAATGATTAGATTACAGCTCTCAGAATTTAATCATTTCACCTCTGAACTTTTCTGCATTGACACAGGTGCTTTTGGGCGATTCCTCATAGTCAAACTACAACAGAGTCCAATTTCATTCCTTTGCATGTGGCTTCCCACTCAAGTTATTTTTAATAGAAGAAAAAAGAACTCTGTGGAAGAATAATGTTAATATAATCAACTATAATTAATAAGGGCTTACCACATACTAGGGACTCTGCAAGATTACATTCATTACATTATTTAATATCACCTGTGAAGTAGGTATTTTTTTTCAAGTTACAGATAATAATCTGAGTATTAGAATTGAATATCTTCCCCAAAGGTCCCAAGCTAGAAATGACTCAACTACATGACTTGAGAACCCCTTACCACCTTCTGACAGCTGTGTGGCAAATCCAGGGCTGCCTCCAACACTCCTAACCACTCAGTTTGTTGTGTCTATAAAAGAAGCCTCTCTGCTTTGGCACTTTTCTTGGCACTTGAATACCCCCTCAAACTCCTAGGCAAAGAAGAAACCAATAGGTAGTGGTCTTCTTTTTCCAAAATTCAGAAATTAATCTATGACGAGCTGGGGAAATAGAAGAGCAAGCAAGCAAACAAACCTAAAGTACTTTCCCCATTTTCCCACTGCACAAATAATGAAGACCTAGCTGAATCACTAAAAAAATCCTCCCTGGGAGAATTCTGAAGATTTCCTCTCTCTTCCCTGTCCTTTGCTACCTGGCAGCCTTAATCTAGGCTCTTGGTCTCCCTCACAGAGTCTCCTAACTGCCTCCCAGTTCCATTCCCCTGCAAATCAGCCTCCATGTTTCTTTCAGAGAGATCTTTCAAAAATGAGAATCTTATCACTCTCTGCCAAAAGCCTTATGACCCACCCCCTTCTCCAGTATACTAAGGATGAAGTCCTTGGCATGGCATGTATGGCCTTCATAATCTGGTCTTCAAGTTAGCCTTTGGGTATCTTTTGGTTCATCCAGCCCTTTCACCAATATCACACCTTGCATCCTCATCTGCTAAGACTGAGAAAGTTAAATTTCCTGAATGTGCTATTACACCTCTATGACACTGTGCCTGTGTGCCATCTCCATGTCTGGTCCTTACTCATCCTTTAAGCTCATCTCTGATGTCACCTCCTCTATGGTGACTTTCTCATCCAGATGACAGAATTAAGGAGAAGACAAATATTAAGGCAAGTGTTGGCTGGAAGTTTGGCTTGAAGGTGTGTCTCTGAACCATTCACCTTTTGGTCCCTAGAGCACTTATCAAAGAACTATGCCCCAAAGCCCTGCAGAGCAGTTTGCCTGGTATGAACACCACATCTCATTATCACTGCATCCTACACACAGGAAAGGGACCAGCAGGAGTTCAGGGGTGCTCTTTCTTTCAAGCAATTTTGTCCATAAAAAGATCTCAGCCGCATACCTAGACTCATTGGACCACTCCCTCTCCTTCCTGGCTCTAATAAGCCGAGATGCTTCCGATATTTCTTGTTTCCTTGCTGTGTGATTTTGCTTCTTTTAGTAAAACCCTCATTGATGATAGCAATTTTGTACAGCAATGCAGAAAGTATGACCCGACCCTCCAGCAATCTTATTGGGGCAGCCAGCAGATGAGAAAAGTAATCAAGACACTAGCTTCAAATAAGAGAAAATGAAGTTATGGGTAACTGTGGACACAAATGGAATGTTAAAACAGGAACACTTTCGTTATGTTAAAAGTTATCTGGTTTCTTTGAGCTTAGCAGGGAAAAAAAAGAAGTCTTTCTGAGAAAAAGCTCAGCTCCAAACTAGTCTGAGTAACAAGATGTTTGGGTCTGGTTTGGCTATAATGCCCATTATTATTGTCTGACATTTTTTGGATTTTCTGATTGACAACCCTCAAAAAGCAAATGATTGCCTCCTGTATATGACTCAACAAAAATGTTCAAAGACTTTGTAACTGAGGACCAAAGAATGTCAACTCAGAATCAAGACAAATAGGAGGCTGCCATCTACCTAACGCCTAAACAATGGGGAAAAGAGAAATCAGGTTTATCAAAAACAAAACGAAAGAAAACAAAAAACACATTTCTTTGTATTAAACTGGGTGGCATGGCCTCCCCCAAGCAGGCCAGAGACATCTTCCTAATGCTTTGTGAGTAGAATATTCTATTCCCTGGCTTAGTCCTCAAAGGTCTGCTTCCTTCTATCTCTAAAAGCCACAGGTGACAGATAATTCTCTGAGGTACATGCCCCTGGTTCCTGGGAGATTTCTAACAGCTAAGAAACACAATTACTTTGTAAAACATAGTATTAGACTCACCCCCCCTTTTTTTTCTTTACTGATAGCAGGTGACCTTCCTACTCTGACCCTCCCTCCCCAGCTTCCTGACACACACATACCTCAAGGTCACAAGAGAATGCAACCCGAAAAAAAAAAAAATTAAAAGTCCTGAGTCATGCTGCCTGGAGATCTAAATAGTACTAAAATTAGCAGCTGCCTCCATCTCTGGGCCCATGTGGGCAGCAGCTGGAGCGTTACAATGGCCAGAGGAGGACATAGGAGCAGAGAGGCGTTGCAGGCCACTGTGCAGGCTGGCACCCAGGGAGCAAAGGCTTTGAGCCTCGGGACAGCTGGAAGCAGGGCAGCTCCCAAGTGGAGCAGCAGCTCTGCTTGCCTTCCCAGAAAGTCTCGACCTGACAGCCTGACAGTGCAACACACGCTTCCAGGCCAGTTGTTTCTTTCTGCTGCTTCCTGTGTCATTGATGTCTTGGGTTAGAGAATGATGCACAGGACAATGACAAATATTAGGGCAGGTCGGAGTGGAAGTTTAGCTTTTTCTTTTGTGTGTGTGTGTGTGTGTGTGTGCGCGCACATGTGTGTGCACATGAACACATGCACTAGGGGTTGAAGGCAGGACCTTGCACTTGCTAACAATGCACCTTATCATTCAGCAACACCCCCAGCCCTAGATCTGAAAGTCAGCTTGCAGGTGCTCACGTGGACAGTCACTGAGGTTTTGTGTTTCTGCTCACTCACTTTCACCTATCACATTAATTCTCTTTAAACTAACTTGATCAGCCATGACAGACAAGAGATTCCCAGAAACTAAGCCAGTTTTCCTTGTTCCTCATTTTCCTAGGGTCCTCACTACTGTGCCTTTAACCCAGGATGACTTGCTTTGGACTGCCATGACATTGTTGTGACTGGGCATACGACTACTGTCATCCTGTTGGAACACCTGCCCTGAGGCCCCTGCCCAGCCTAAGTACAGTGGGAACTGAAACCCTTGAAGTGGGTGCACATGAACTTCTGGTCCTGGACTCATGCCCCAAACTGTTTCTAGAGTGGGGAAGGAGTCACTGCCAGCCCACCTCAGCGCCTGGTCTCCTGCCCTGCCCCACCCCACTTCCCATACTACACATTGCACAGCCCCCCAAGGCTGCCGAACAAAGTACCACAAACCTAATGGCTCACAGCAGGAGAAATGCATCATCTCATAGTTCTGAGGCCAGAAGTGTGCAACTTGGTATTGGCACGGCCACAATCCCTCCAACCTCGACATGAGGCTCCTTCCTTACCTCGTCTAGCTTCTCATGGTCCTGGACATTCCTTGACTTGTGCCAGCATCAGTCCAATCTGCTCCACCCTTACTTGGTCACTTTCTCCCTGTGGTTTCCCATCATCTTCCCTTTGGGAGCATCTATCTCCTAAAATTTCTGTACCCAAATTTCCCTTTGTTATAAGGATATCAGTCATACTGGATTAGGGTCCACCCTAATGACCTCATTTGAATTTGACACTTCTATAAAGACACTATCTCCAAATAAGGTTACATTTGGAGGATCTGGCAACAAGGACTTCAACATACCTATTTGAGGGGCACAATTCAAACCAGAAGAGTCCCCCTGCCATGCTTTACCCTCTCACTAGGTCCCTTTGCAAAGAATCCTCTGCAGCAGCAGGTGATGGGAGCAGGGCAGCAGCTGGGAGGCTGCAGGAAGCTTAAGTCAGGGAAGAAAACAATGATCCAGATGAGGCTCCAACACTTGGAAAAAAGAGCCCCAACCCCTTGAACTGGCACTACTCAACAGTTGCTGGCAACACAGGGTTCTATTTTTTTTTTCCCCTATATTTATTTCAAGACAATGAAAAGTTTTTTTGCTAAGGGTTTCACTCTGACAGAACATTTGCTGAAATACTTGAATGCCTTAATGACACTTAAGAATTGAGACCACAGTGCCAGACAGAATTCTTAAGGCAAGGAAAATTTCCCCTGGATTCCACTCTTTGATCTTTACTGCGCAAAGGAAAAAAAAAAAAAAAAAAAAAAACACAGCCAGGCCACAATGCTGCTCTCAACATAATACATCACAATAACCAAGGCCTTCAGCTCTTGTGACAGCCATCCTGAGATCACTATTCTCTGGTTCTTCAGATAGCATGCCAAGACAAGATGGCCCTCTCTTTGCACTGTTTTGTTGGTCTAGGTAAGGATGATGACATTAGAAACAAAGCTTATGAGCAACCTAATGCAATGTCTGAGAAAGACTGAAAGAGGGGAAGACAACACCCTGAATGCTGATGGTTCAGTGAGTAAGAGACCTTCACCAACTGAGCAGGCTCGGATAAAAACAGTTGTAGTTAAGCAGACCTGTGAGTGGACTCATGCACCTAGCAGGCTTAGGTCTACTAGCCACAGAAACTGGAATTTCTGAGGATCATCACCCTGCCAACTCTCCAAATGATAAGTACTAAGCATCAGAACAGCAAAATCTACATTGCTTCTGAGAGTAGCATCCAGGAATAGTTTACAATGGAACCGGTGACTGTCATGTCATGTCTTCCCAAAGCAAAGAGGGAAGAGAGGTAAATGTAAAGAACATGGGATTTAGAGTTAAAGGACTTAGAATCTCATCTGGTTTTACTGCTTACAATTCTGACCAAGTTTTCTAACCTCTCTGAGTCACAGAGGATTTGGTAATGCTATAAAGTTGTCTGCCCGTGCAATTTCACAAGCCTATTGAGAAGATCCACCTCAATTGTAAAAGGGAAATTACTTCATAATAAAGAGTTCAAATGGTGGGAATAGATGCTACTTAGAACAATTAAATATTATTTTTAGTTGGAAGACTCAGGAAAATTTAAACATCAGGTAGCCTAGACACTTATGCCAAGTAAAGGAATCCTTGATTACTAGCTGGGACTGTATTCCCACACCCTGCACGGAATTTCAGCTGTACCATGGGAAAACTCCTTTGAGCTAGCTCAGCCTGAATGTCCCAGATCTTAACAGTATGAATAACACACACGCAGGCTCTCTCTCCCTCAAGAGTGTTTGTAATTATCTCATCGCTACGTACAGAGCTCGTGCAGGACTTAGCCCCTAGACCATCTCCTGGCCTTCCTCAGCCAAAACAACACAAGGGTCCACTTCATCACATGGGAGGCAAAGGCAGCCTCTACTGGGAGGAGGAGGAGAGATGGCCACAAAAGGAGGATAAAAAGAGGTGGCAGAATGGGACCAGTAAGACTTATTACTTCTACAACCTTACAGGATCATCCACACAGGGCTACACTCCTTTGCCAGCTCTTCTGTCCCTTCTGAATATGCTAGAGAGGTAAATGCAAAAATCTTTACTCCCACCCATATCTATCCTTTGCAATATGATTTTGCAGTTCCTTTCTTCAGGAGATGAAGGCTATTTTCCTTCTCCTTGAATTTGGGTTTGTCTTAAAGTTTATGATGTGCTTTGGCTAAAAGAATGCAGAAGTGATCATGTAAACCAAAAAGGGCCCTGTACAGTTTGTCTTCTATTGAACCAGTGACTGTCATGTGAATCAGCCTAGACAAGTCAATTGAAGGATAAAAAATGATCCTGATCTCTTATCAGAAGCACAAATGAGTCAGTCAGTTCATCCCAAGGCCCTAGAAAGAACCCCTCTAAGATCAATAGATCCAATCCATGGCTAAACTTTAGATGTATGCATGAGGCTGTCCCAGATAAGCCAGCCTTCAGTTGGCACAGAGAGTACTGGACTACATGAATTCTTGTGTTAAGCCATTAAGTTTTGGGGTGGTTTGTCATACAGCAGCAGCTACCTGATAAATGCTAACCCCAACAGCTGTCCAGTCTAGGTCAATAATCTTTTCTTTTAGGTGGCATTAAAGATAAGAAAATGGGACACAAAGAGCGGTGTGGTCTTCTTTCCCTTACAGAGCAGTAGTCTTCAAGCTGCGTCATGCGAACCACAGGATATTAACAGGACTTCCCAAAGTGTAAACCACATGTTTAACTTTAAAATAACTGATTTCAAAATTCTCAACTTCCATATGTATTTACCCTTCCCTAAAAATTAACGTCTACTACTAAGGTTCTCCTTTCCCCTTTTTTTATAAAAGAGCTTTTATTCTGTATTACAAAGGAAAAACAAGGTTTTCACCCATCCTTATCCTATCCCAGTATATTAGTCCAGGACATAAAACCCTCAAGGGAAGTGGTACTACACCTTGAAGAACTGAGACTCATTCTGCACGTGTATGATTAGGGGCAGGAAGACTAGGGAGCCCAAGAGAGGTCAGTGATCAGTGAAAGCAAATAATTCCAAATATTACATGCACATATATCAGTAAAGATGCAAAATTATTTCATTTGCATTTGATTGTGGTCTAAACTATGTCGGTTTTACTAGATATGAAGATATTTTAATACCATCCCATTTTCTATGAAACTCTTCAAAATGAATTCGGGGAAATTCCTAGCTAGGAGGAAAAATTTCATAGTTTCACAGAAAACATCATTCAATACGTTCTAGTTGAACCTCTGGAATTTCTGATACTTCAGATATCCTCTCAGCTTTAACCACCCACACAAGGACTCCCACTTCCTTCTTCTGTCCTGTGCCTGGTGACTTGGCCTGAAATCCTTCTAGGACAAATGATGCCCAAGACATCTGGGTGACCCCATGGCACAGAATAAAAAAGCCAAGGCTTCTGAGAGTCTTAAATTCAGATTCCAAGTGTGGCCACCAAAGGACTGGTGTATGACCATAGATAAATGCACAAACTGCTTAACCGACTTCTACATATTACCAGTACCATGGGCAAATGTCCTGCTCCTCAAACTTTTTTTTTTTTTTTGGTACCAGGATTGAACTAGGGTTGACTGCTGAGTCACACCCCTAGCCCTTTGTGGTATTTTATTTAGAGACAGGGTTTGGTTAAGTTGCTTAGGGCCTCACTAAGTTGCTGAGGCTGGCTTTGAATTTGCAATCCTCCTGCCTCAGCCTCCTGAGCCACTGGGATTACAGGCATGGACCACCACACCCGGCTCCTCAAACTTTTCTAAAACTAGAGGATCCTGTGAGGCAGAAGGAGAATCAATGAAAGCCATGTAAACTCCATTGAAAGGAGCTTTATTAAGGGCTCATACAGATAGTAAAGTGAAGGACATTGATATTGAAGCCTAAGTGAATTTCTTCAGCAAGCCGTTGACTATAGCTCTGTAATTCGACGATAGCAACAAGCTTTAACTCCACATTGGCAAGGCCAGTCCCCACAGACCATCTGTGGCCCAAGCATGCTTGTAGTGCCTTCTCCATAGTAAGGGCTCCTGCAGACAGCAGAATGAAGTAATCACAAAGGAAGGCCCCTGAGACGTTGACATCTGCCCTCTGTCTTCTCTCATCAGGAATGAAATTTTACTCCCAAGAAGATGCGAAGGGAATGAGTTTCTATTTAACAACCACCATCTAGAATTTCCAGTGCAACACTCCAGCTCAGCTTTAAATAAAAAGCCTGTCCAGAACCATTTGAGTTAAGAGACAAATAAACTGTCTGGACAAGCTGGTAATCAGGGAGAAAAGATATTTTCTCCTCGCTCAGCTAGAAATAGAAGCAAATATGAGGAGGGTTAAGGTTTTGACCTGCATAAGAAATGACTAGCTCCTCCCTCATTGCAATCTGGAAGAAAAAAACAAATACTCCTTGCTTTGGCAAGGGGCGGCTGTGGGAGGTAAGTGTGGAGATGGGTCTGCCAAACTAGATCAGGTAACGAGGATAGAAAACCAGCCTGTGCGTGTACACGTGCAGGTGTGTGTGTTCTTGTGCAATGAGGAGCAGAGCAGAAGAGTGTTTGGCGGATGCTGCTGCATCTCTACCAAGTTCTTATCAATGTGAAGCCTCAGATGCAGGATCTGAGGCCCCAGCTCTTGAGAGACATTTTAGATATTTTGCTACAAAGTCAATGCCTTCCCTGGAGAAAAGCGTACAGACTTTCAGAAGGAACACCATCCCGCACCCACACAAACATAGAGCTCTCGGCCCTCTCAAAGCCAGACACAATAATATGACCATCTTCCTTGAATGTCTTTCCTCCTCTCTGGAGAGAGCACTGTAGGGATGGTGGGGCACAGGTGATGTGTGGAGACTGGCCCTTGTGATCAGGGGTTATAACTTATTGTTCCCTTTCAATTACAGAGCTATATTCAACTGCTTGTTGAAGAAATTAACTGCTTCAATGTCAAGATTTAAGGTAGACAATAGAAAGCTTCTTCCATCAACAATGTTTTTGAAAGACAAAGCATTGAATAAGTAGCACCATGCATTTTTCTGCAAAGCATGACAGCACATTCTTCCTGGAGTGGGCAGGTGAACCAGTCCCCAGCTACATCCTTCTCAGATCCATGAAAATCCCTTAAGCAGCTAGAAGCAAATTTCAACAGGAAAAAATTGGCAAAAATACCGATTCCTTAAATTCTGCTGAATTAACTGAACATTACTTCTCTGACTTCAGAGGTTATGCTTGTTGATAAAAGTGCTATGTGCATGACACATATCAGAACCCTAGATTTATAGTTCAGCATTTCTGCCTTCTACCCATGGGGAGAGCAGTGCAGCTGCACAGTAGAAAGGGAAGGGTCTGGTTTAAAAGCCTTGCATCTACCATCCACGTCACCCACAGAGACCAGGGTAAAGATTTTTATGGAGGCACTATAATAAACTTTCTATCCTTGAGCAAGCAAATCTATGGCTAAATTTAGTGAACTGGAGACTAAGATAATTCCTCACAGCAAACCATGAGCTATCTTCTAGGAACATCCATGAAGCTGGGAAATGACTTCCTGAGAATTAGTGAGCATCTACATGTGGAGCCCTGCACCATCAGTTAGGAGATATTTGCAATATCCTCAATAATTCCCATTCCCCATACACCAGCCTGTCGCTTCCTGGTTCTGCCCAGGATCTCTAGGTGAGATCTGTTAGGGGTGCAGCACTAATGACTCCTCCTTGTCACTGCAGCAGGTCCCAGACCCTAAGGCACAGAGAGAAAGGCCTGCTTCTATTAAACCTTGAAATGCAGATACTGAGCTTAAATGCTCTCCATTCAATACAGATGGGTTTCCTCACTCACTCCATTGTGTGTTCTTCAGTATGTAGAGAGATGCGTCTTGGAGCAATGAAACAGATCATGTACCCAAAGGAAGAGGTCAGAGACTACCAGGCTATCAGGGTCCCAGCTAGTTCATTAGAGGCTACCTGTACAGGTCAACGATCCCTTATCTGAAACCTTTTGGCCAGATGAGTTTCAGAATTCAGATTTTAAAAAAAATTTTTTTAGAAAGCTAATGTATTAACACTCACCGCAGGGCCTGAGGAAGCATTTTTTTTGTACCAGTCTTCAATAGGATCAATCAAATTAGTTATGAGATGAAATCTGAAGTTCTCAAGGATGGGAGCTTTGGCACCATCTGTTTCACTTTACTCCAAGAGATATCTAAACCCAGCCATTCAGAGGCAAGGATCCTCAGCAGGAAATAAACAGGGGAACTGTCAAAACCCCAGCAGATGTTCCCTGATTCAGGGGGCCCATGGGACAAACCTGCTGAGATCCAAACAGGTTCATTTAGAGAATCCCCGACACAGGAAATGCTTCTAAGCTGAGCTTCCCTGTCCACAGAACCTGGAAAGAAAATGAACCCACGACATTCTCCGTAATTGGCGAATCACAGTCTTGAAGACCCCAAGATTCCTTCAAGTAGGAGGCAAGCAGTATATCCTATCATAGACCACAGAGGGACCACCCCACAGGAGCACACTCTATTTTTCAGAACCCTGATAACCTGTGACTGATAACTATAGGGTGCCAGACAAGTCATGCTATGATCTTTCTGCCATTGAGAAGCAGAAAGAACACCTCCTAGCTAGCACGTCTCTGTCCACTTAAATACTAACATGCCCCAAGCTTTGCCTCCTACCCTGTTGTCTTCTCACTCTACGAAGTTCCCTGGATCACTGAATCTATAAGCTTTATGCCCTTGATGTTCACATCTCAATCATGAGTCTTATCTCTTCCCCAACTCCAACTCATGTTTTCTTTTTTTAAATTGTTTTTCTTCGAGGTACTAGGGATTTAACTCAATGGTGCTCTATCACTGAGCTATATCTTCCTGCCCCTTCTTTTTAAAATTCTTAAATTTGAGGCAGATCTTTTAAAATTGCTCAGACTGGCCTTGACGCTACAATCCTCCTGCCTCAACCTACAGCGCAGCTGGGATTACAGGCCTAAGCCACTGTGCCCAGCTCCAACTCATACTTTCAATGACCTCTTGGGTACCTCCAATTGGTTGCCCAAGTGCCCTAGCCTACTGAACCAATCTGTCTGATACGTGTTTGCTTCCCCACATCTCCCAGCCTTGTACTTGGGTTGGTCACATGACTTGTTCTGGGCAGTAGAGAACAAGCAAATGTCATGTGTCACTTCTGAGGTATTACTAAGGCATCAACTACTGTTTCTCCTCCCTTCCATGATGCCAGGACAAGATGGCAGGGAATCAAGAGAAACATTCTAAACCCAGGAATGACTGCTCAGAAAAAGCCATTAGATTTATGTTGAACTGTGAGAGAAATAAACTTCTATAGTTAAAATTTACTGAGATTTTGGAGTTTCTTATATGGTGGAGAATGTTAATTACCCCAATACACCTGCCTTCTCCACTGGCAAATTTCTACCTACTGCTTTCATTCCAATGTCACCTCCTCTGTGATGTTGCCCTTCTATGGAAGGTCAGTCACTCTGTTGCTTAAACTCCAGCAAGTCACTGCTGGAGTGGACACTGTTGTTTTGTCACACCAAAACCAGAATATCATACTAAGTGAAATAAGCCAATCCCCAAACACCAAAGGCCGAATGTTAACTCTGATGTGCAGATGCTAATTCACAATGGGGTGGGGGCTAGGGAAGAATAGAGGTACTTTGGATAGGTAGAGGGGAGTAAAGAGAGGGGAGGATAGTGGAATGAATCAGACATTATTACCCTGTGTACATATATGATTACACAACCAGTGTGATTCTACATCATGTACAACCAGAAAGAATGAGAAGTTAAACTCCATTTATGTAGGACGTATCAAAATGCATTCTGCCATGTATAACTGATTAGAATACAAAAAAAAAAAGAAATTCTTTACAAAAAAACCCAAAAAACAGAATCAATTATCACATTTTTGTTTGCATGTTTGGTTCAACATGTGTGTGACTCTTTCTTCCTCCCTGTATTCTCAGTACTTTGCAAATTACCAATGCCCAATATGCTTGATGTACTGAAACAAAAATCAGAGCCTTCTCACTAGATGACAAAACAACTCCAAGTCAGGGTTTTCCCCTGAACCACAGTGTTTTCAGCATTGTGCAAGGTTCTAAAGGTAGAGGATGGCAAGAAAAGTGAAAGATACTCTTCTTCTTCATCTCCTTTACCTTTAGATCCTCTGCACTTCATTATCTCCCATCTTTATGAAAGGACAGCTCCTGCTTAAAAAGCACATGGTCTTTTCAGGAACTATCAGCTAAAACACCTCTCAGAAAGAAAGATCAAAGAGGAGTTTTTTAGTGATAAGATTAGAGCAGGGCTCTCTCCAGGCCCCTGTGAGTCTGGCTCCCCAGTTGAGATTCATGACCTGGCATTCTGAAATCATGCAGCTGTGTCTGGGCTATTTTTGATGTGCAAAGAGTTACATCTAAAGCATCACTGGCTTCTCAGGAACCCAGATGTAGAGATGATGAGCCAGCCTGTAGAATCACGTCATCACCATTTGGCAAAGCTTCCAAAAACAAAACACCACGTTGCTGGTCAGGGAAACAGAACAGGGAATCTTTTCTTTTAAACCATCATGAATTAGCTATAGTAAAACTCACTGTGAATATTTCTGTTCTCTCAAAGACATCATGTATCTCTTAGTCCCAGTCCAAAGGAAATGGTGACTGTAAATAAATAATGATCAATTCTGACTGCAGTCTTTCAACAACTCCCACATACAAGCATTGCCTACTGGAGGGATGGCTTTGCCGTAGACAATCCACATAATTTACATCAAACATAAGATTGGCCACTAGTATTTAGACAAAAGAAGTCACAAGCAAGAGCTGTGTAAACTTAAGGACCACACTCACAGCCTCAGGAGAGCACAGTGAGGCTTCCAAGACTTGTTTCACTAGGAAATTCAGAGCAGTGAATGGAGAAACGTTAGATTTTACTGTATACTGGAGGCTGGGGCTTAGATATGGTAAGAAGGATAAGAAAAAAAATTGAAAAAGTACCAGTAGACAGGAGAGTTGGGACAGTACATTTTGATGTCAAGTATCACATGTGGTAGATATGAGGTATATCAAAAATAGGGAACACAGTCATTTCTAAACATGGGAAATGATTTCTGACTGATACTTTTCACATACCATGAATGGAACAATAAATTGCTCCCAAATCCCATTCATGTTGCCAATTGCAGACACAGAAAACAAGAAATTGACTGGAAACAGTATTCTCTGGCAACTTACCTTGTATGAAGATCCTATCCCAGTAGGTTTTCCCAACTTGATTGCCACCAAGAAACACCAGGTTGAACAGGATCAGCATGGAGGTGGCACAAGATGCAAGGGCAGCATGCAGTCGACGGCGAGCTTGTGGGGAGAGGTGTCGAGCCTACGAGGAAAGTGGCAAGAAGGCACCTCAACTTAAGGATGTAAGCAATATGGCTAAGACACCACCTCTTAACACCAACCCAGGATTCCAGGATATTATTGAAACAAATATCAAAACTTCTACCCACTAACATTCTGGGTCTAAGGAAAGAAGGTGAGGTACCATTAATGTTACTTTCTCCTCCCACAATGGACTTCCTTCTGACCTGTGCAATACAAATATGGAATCTAGTTGTGTTAGCTTTTCATCACTGTGACCAAATAGAAGACAAGAACAACTTAGAGGAACAAGTATTTATTTTAGCTCATGGTTTCAGAGGATTCATGCTATGGTTGGCTGGCTCCAAGGCAAAAACATCATGGTGGAGGAAAGCTGCTCAGTTCAAGGCATCTGGGAAACAGACAGACACAGGGAGGGTCCAGGGGCAGATATATTCCCCAAGGTCATTCCCCCAGTGACCTACTTGCTCTAGTCATGCCCTACCTGCCTATAATTTTTACCACTTCCTAGTTAGTCCTTCCAAATTATTGCTCCATCATCAAATGGGTTAATCCACTGATGAGGTCAGAGTTCTCATAATCCAATCATTTTACTTCTGAATGTTGCTGCATTGTTTAACACATGAATCTTTGAGAGGCATTCCAAATCCAAACAATAACACTAGTTAAGACTTAGCAGCACCTCCCCCTGCCATTGAAACATCTTCATGATTTCTGCCTGTAAATCCATAGGTACTCTCCATCATAACCAGCATAAATGGCTTCATGTCAAGATCACTGGGATCAGAAGTCAAGGTCAGAGTAATTTTCTGGGCCAGTTAACCTGACTCTGGGAATCCAGTCTATAAACCCAATGTATTGTTAAGGAGGAATCCAATAAAAAAGGTGCAGGAGAATCCACATGAGTCAACTGCATTGCTGGAATCAAGCAGAGGACACACCTTCCACTGACAGCACACAACATCTGAACCTGTGCCTGAAGTATTCAAGCCTGGAGGAATGCTTTCCAGCAACCATGATAAAAAATTCTGCTCATCCTTCTTAGCTCTTCATTGTATTCCCCCTATTTTTAATATTTCATCAGAGATTTCACAAAAGCCAACAAAGACTATTCCTTATCATTGATCATTCTGGAGGCCCCTCCAGAGTGAGGTCACTGTGCTGTGTCTGAGCACATGAGTCCCACCAGCACAGCTGTGCATCTATATATTCAGAATGAAAATCAGATATAGCACCACAGTCATGTAGACAAGGTCCCAAGGTTTCTAACAAATACCTTAGCTTAATACAACAACACAGAAAAGAGAACCACGCATCTGGAGATATTTCCTGAATATCCTCCAGAAATCTATACATGCATCTTAACCTCAATTATGCTCCAATTACAAACAGAATTCTGTCTGACCCAATGGCAGCAGTCTATGCAATCCATGACAGGCAAAAAGGACTTAGCTAGAGGGTCAGTCTCCAGCAGGAATCTCACCTATTTCTGACAACCCTACCACAGGTCACTTGTGTCCACTCTGTACACTTTGGTTAGAGTCCTCTCAATCTAGGGAAATAAATTCCTGACCCTTCTCTTTTTCTCTCCTGTGAGCCCCAGGGCTGCTGCATATGCTCGGATCTTGCTGCCTCCATGTATCAACTCCTCAGAGTTCTTTCCTCCAGCACCACTTTAGAGCACACTTATGGTCACAATATGTGAGTGTTAGCTTTTCATGAGAAAACTGTAGTAGACTGAGCTATCTGCCTGGACATGATCTACAAAGGTCTCTGGTGCAGTGACCATGTCTTGCTTGGAGATTCTAGGTCAGCTGACTTCTATTCACTCTCTTTGCTGCAAGAGGCCATGAATGTGGACCAGGGGAGGCTAGATAAGAGATAACTACATGGTGTTAAAACTGAGAGAAGGGCGAAAGCAGCAGCTTATTATTCAGTAATCTTCACCTCTCTGAATAAGAAGACATTAATCGACCAGTTTCTGTATTTTAAAACAGGAAGGTATTTTCTAAGCATTACTGACTCAATTAGCAGTAAAGGGAAGATGAGAAGAAGTAAGGAAATGGGGAAATAGAAACCAGAATAGATCAAGAAAGCATGACTGTTTTAATTGGCATAAATATGTCCAAATAATTCCCTCCAGGTACAGGGGCCGCAGATAACACATTCGATTTCTCAGGGACCCAGTGAATCAGAAACCACACCTCTGTTTAGGCCCCAGGTAGTCTCCCCAAACCAGATACCCCTGAAGGGGAATTCAAAGGCCCTGCATGATCTTTCGTTTATTAACATAAACTTCAGAGAGTGGTCATAGTGTGGTTAATCTCAAGGTGGCTGTTGTTTTATACAGAAGGATTATAATTTTTTTTAAAATCAACAAATACTGAGAGATGGACTCTCTTCCATGGGGTTGCTAAGCATGACCTGGTACAGGGAGAGAGCCAGGCTACAGCAGGCGGCTGAGCTAAGGGATGGGGCAAGGGAGAGTGAGCTAACTCACCAGAAGCCCAGGGTTCTACAGCTCTTCCTTGGATCCTACAAATAACCCCAGTATCTCTCTCACTTACATGATTCAATCATTTGTTTCTGCATAGGGAAAAAAAAATAGTCAGAACAATAGCAACTGTGAAGGAGCCTCTGATCTCAGTGACTTTGCAATGACTGACCATTCAATTTTTAGACCTGGTTTTTATTGTTTTTGTTTTTTGCTGTTTCAGTGAGCAGGAATGTTAAAGGCACAGGTTGGTAGACTAGTAAACTGAAAATATTCAAAGGAGAAGCCACAATGCTCATAGGCAGTTCCTGATTATCCCCCAGGGAGAGTGGGTGGGAGACAAAATAGTCAGTGATCAAGAAAATCCAAAAACCTAATTTTAACTAATAGCAGCAGCCTGAGAAAACTAGCTATGCCAATCAGCAGCAGAGCCCAAAGAGCACTGCCTCCTCTCATTGTGAAACAGTGGAAGAATGTCATGACGGGCCCCAAGGAAGGACAAAGAGGCTTTATCTGCAAAGCCACAGAAGAATAATACAATAATGTTCCCTTCTCTACAAGGGATGTGTGTTCCAAGATGTACTATGAATGCCTGCAACTGTAAATAGCTCCAAACCCCATATATACTTATTTCTTTCTATGCATACATCCTATGATAGAATTTAACTTATAAAGCAGGCACAATTAGAGATTAATAATAAGAGAGCAATTAATAATGCTGTAATGAAAGTCATGTGAATGTGGTCTCTCATCAAAATACCTTAACATGCTATACTCACTCTTCTGATGATGAAGAGGTGAGATGATCCACCTTTGTGAGAAGAGAAAGTAGGGTGAAGGATGTAGGCAACGTGACACAGCATGAGCCTACCATGAAAGGGTTACTTGAACACAAACACCAGCAGTCAGTCTGGTACCTAGAGGGCTACCAAGTGAGTACCTGGTGGGTAGCTACACAGCACGGACATGCTCAACAAAGGAATGATTCATGTCTGGGTGGGACAGGATGGCTCGAGAGTTCATCAAACTACTCAAAACTGTGAGCAATCTGAAACTTAGAATTGTTCATCTCTGGAATTTTTAGATTGCAGTTGACTGCAGGTAACCAAGTAGAAAGACGAACTGTAGATAAGAAGGAACTACTGTAACAACAGTAAAGGGATGTAAGTCTCAGCTACCGATGTCTCTCCTCTTTGGATTCCCCAAACACACTATGGAAGGTGACAGTTTTGACATTAGGGATCTCTCTTTCTTGGAGCCAAGGTCTTAGCCACTGACTTATAGGAACTCTGGAGGAAGTACCATACTGGTGTTTCAGGAAGAAAAATGCTTTATGAGCAAGGCCAGAGGTGTACTCCCTTTAACCAGCCTACTCCAACAATAAATATGACTTTCTAAATTCCCCACTTTAAACACTGTTTCTTTTGAACCTGCTTCTCTGAACTCCTATAGCAATTACTGCCATGTTCCTTCACATCTAGGATGCAGGCTGCTGTGAGTGGGAACCATGCCTCATAGGTCAGCCATCCATTCTCCTGGCTCAGATGCTTGAAAATGCCCTTGAGAAGAGAATTCGTGTTGAGGAATGTAAATAGGAAATATCACAGTACAACAAAGAGCCATGAGGTATGAAAATGAGAATTGCCAACATGATCAGATAAGGCCATGACTGACAAACACAACTTGAACATTATTAATGAATTTATCAGGTTAAAAAAAAAAAAAAAAAAAGCTCTAGTCTGGTCAGGATCTCTTCCCTGAGATACATGAGTCTGTGGCAATCCAATAGTTTGGAAGCAAAAAGAAACTGGGAGTGGCATTTTCCCCTGGGGAATGTTTGTAAAATTGCTGGGCAGTTTTTGCTTTCTCAATGAATAAGAGGCAGTTGTAGATCTTGGTGGGCAGAAACCCATAATGATAAACATAGTGCAACAAGCAGAACACAAAGTCCTGCCCAAAATATCAATAGATGAATCCTTTTCTTCCACATTAATCATAGAACAGAGTTCCTGTTCAGCCTACAGGGGCATTAGCAGAGATTTCAAAACCATGTCCCCTTTCCCCTGGGGCCCAGAGAAATGCAAGGGGCAAGGAAAATGTTCCAGCACCCAGCGCTAGGCCCCTCCCACCCATGCCATGGAGCATCAACTGGAGGAGCCTCCTGTGCCTCCAGTTACTGACAGACAAGATGGCGCCACCAGATCCAAGTCCCCTCATCCCAACACCCCTGAAACTCCAAAGACAGGGGAAGAATGGGATGTGGGGCAAATTAGAAAGAATCTCTGTTCCATGTCGGTGTGATCAGTTCTTTCTAGAGTCACTAACTCACAGCAGGAAGGGGGATTGGGGCAGTTTTTCTCCATGTGAACATCAATATAACCCATTTTTCTGGTTATACTGGGTACAGAGAGCCTCTCAGAACATCTGGAAGCTCAGGCCTGGGATAGACTTTCAATTCCTCTGCCAAGTACACTGTCACTGACCAAAGGAATAGATGGGGTGTGGACATGTAATAACAGCTCATCAGTGGCTTTACTAATACACCAACTTCCAAAGATGAGGCATGTAACCCAAACCAAGAAAACCGGAGAGCTGAACCAAGCTTTATCAAACTAGTTTGTATTTCACGCTGTGACGTGTCCATGCTGCATTAATTTATTCACCTCTCCATGGCAACTCCTCCATCTTTTTCCAATCAACGTCCTGTCTCCAGAAATCACAGGATTGGCTGGGGCCAACAAGCCAGGGCCTGGGGTACAGGCTGGATGAGTCAGAAGTGAAGCCCGGAATGTACGTGGTGAGAGAGGCAGATAGTGCTTTGGTGCTGGAGGCTGCCTAGCTTGGTGGGCCCCTCACTTGTCCACAGAGGGGCTGCATGTGGGGCCAAGATGGGAGGAGGGGACAGGCTAAGCATCTGGGGGAGCAGATGGCTGTAGGAATGGCTGCTGGAGACTGTGACAAAGGCTTGGCAAGTGGGACCTGATGCTGTTTATTTTTAAGTGGGGGAGAAGCTAAAAACAGAAACTGGGTGGGTTTGAGCAGCTGGACACAGTTCTTCCATATAATCACTGAAGTTTTTCATTTTCTGATGAAATGCTAACCAGAGAGTAAGAGAGATGAATAAGGCAATGGGGAGGGAAGAGGCTGGTGGAGACGAAGGAGAGTAAATGAGGCATGAACTCCTGTGAGTTAAGGTGAGACCTGAGAAGAATAGCCAGAGTGGAACAGTGAAGATCAGGAGGACTCAGATTCCAAAGACATTCCAGGGCCTCCTGTTCCACCCCTGTCAATCTGTAGGACACTGCACTTGCATTTCCATGCAACATTTCCATTACTTTCAGTGAGAAATCTGTATTCTACTGTCTCCCCTCCCTCTCATGGTCCTACTAACACAGTAAGCTCCTGAAGAATGGTCCAAGGCTGAGTCTTCATTATTTGTCACCCCAAATTCGTGCAGATGCTGCATGAAGCCAATAATTATTTAACACCTATCCCTCTGCCGTAAATCAGTCATAGAATCTCCTGAGCCCTTAGTGTTCTATTCCATCTAAAGTCCAAATTAAATGACTTCATGAAGATACCAAGAAAATAATATATTCTTCTTTTAGGTGTACAGAGCTTCAAAAAATATCAGGTCAATGTAGTTACATTTTTCAATCAGTTTGGTACTGAGATCTAAACAATGCACGACCATGGAAGAGAATTCAATACCTGCAATCAAAGTCAAAACCAGTCTTGCTTATCTGCACAGGTAACTTGGAACATGTAATTCCACTGCCCAAAACAAACTCAGAGTCTTCATCTACTCAGGTCACAACTGGCAATGGATAAACATAAATAATCCTAATCTTGGCAAAGTCAATCATCCATTTGTGTGTGCTGCTATAAACCATGGGACAGATCACATCAGTCTGTATGTTTTAGATAACTTCAGCCTGTGATACAAAACGTTCACTGTTGTGAGGAGCTTTACCTATATTCTAAGTATGTAAAAAATATTCATATCTTACCACTATTCATATCTTACCAGTGAAGAATAAGAATGGAGAGATTAAGTCACTGGCGCCTAGTTATACACTGACGAGTACAATTCAGGGATTTGCCTGCACTTCACTAACATCTTCATGATCCCTACTTCGTTACACAACTCACATCTGTGCAGCAGTATGTATTCTCTCCCATCATGATCTTTGACTCTTCAGTGCCAGCTACAAAATTTTTCAGGAAATATTAATGTTCGTTCAAAAAATACACCATGAATGTGTTTTTCTAGCAAGAGTGAGTAGACCAAGGGTCAATTTCAGAACAGCACATGACTTACAGTGACACTGGAATTTTATACAGTATTTGGGATTCACAGTTACAGTGAATGTTCAGCACGTTCCCTAGAAAGTGACAGACCAAAGAAAATATCTTAATAAATAATAAAAATTAATAGGCTCTAAATGCCTTGGGGCCATGTTGGTCAAAGAATACACAATTTCAGTTAAATAAAACAAATTCAAAAGCTCTATTGGACAACATGGTGATATGGTTAATAACAATATACTGCATTCTTGAAAAGTGCTTTAAAAAACTAGATTTAAGTGTTCTCATTACAGAAAGAATGAGAGGCAATGCTTGCATTAATTAGCTCAATTTAATCATTCCACAATATATACATATTTCCAAATATCATATTTTTACATGATAAATATATGTATTTTCATCTGGGTAATTTAAATTTTAAAATAATAGGTTTAGTACCTAAATTGTAAAGAAAGTAGTCAAAATATCTGTTCAGGTAACATGAAAATGCAGCTTTGTAGAAAGCCCTCAATATTCTACCAAAAAAGTATTAAAAACTAATGAAAGAATTCAGCAAAATTTCAGGATACAAAATAAACATGCAAAAAAATCAGGAGTGTTTCTATACACAGTGAACACACTGAAAAGAAAGAAAAATTCTAATTATAGTAGCATTTAAAAAATAAAATATTCAGATGTAAACTTAACTAAGGAGGCAAAATATTTGTACACTGAAACTATAAAACATTGCTTAAAGAAGATCTAAGTAAACAGGAAAACATCCCATGTTCATGAATTGGAAGACTCAAGATAATTATAATGACAATGCTACCCCAAATTACCTACAGATTCAATGCAATCACTATCAAAATGGCAATGATATTTTTTCTTGCAAAAATAGGAAAAATCATCCTATAATTCAAGTGCAATCTCAGAGGACCATGAATAGCAAATCAACTTGAAAATGAACCAAGTTGAAGGACTCAAATTTTCTGATTTCATAACTTACTATAAAGCTACCATAAAATAATGTAATGCTGGCAAAAGACAGACATATAAATAAATGGAATATGATGGAAAACCCATAAATAAACCTGCAAACATGTTTTAATGATGTTCAACAAGGATAAATGATTTTCAACAAGAATACCAAGAATGAAAAAAGGGCAATTTTTAATTTTAATTGCCTTTTTAATGAAAAAAGGGCAATTTTTTCAACAAATGGTTCTGGGAAAACTGGATATTCACACAAATAAAGTCCAACACTGAATTACAACACATATGTACATACATACACATATATTTAACTCAAAATGGATCAGATGGAAACAAAAGAAACTTATAAAATTCTTAAAATACATGGGAAAAGCTTCATAGTATTGAATTTGGCAATGATTTCTTGGATATGACCCTGAAAGAACAATAGTAAAAATAGATAAATTGGGCTTTATCAAAATTTACAATCTTTGGGCATCACAGAACACTGTCAACAGAATGCAAAGGCAACCCAGGAACAGGATAAAATATTTGCAATCACATATCAATAAGGGATTAAGATCAAGAATATATAAAGAACTCCTGCAATTCAACAACAAAATATGAACTTGAAAACTGGGCCGAGAACTTGAATAGATTTTTATCTCAAGAAGCTATACAAATGTCCAATGAGCACAAAAAAGATGTTCAACATCATTAATCACAAGGGAAATGCAAATTAAGACAAGACATCATTTCACATCCCTGAAGACAGCTATAATTTAAAATTTAAACAACAAAAATATTAAGTGTGGGTGAAGATGGAGAGAAATTGGAATCCTTGTATTTTGTCAGTGAGACTGTGAAATGGTACACTTACGGAAAAAGTATCACAGTTTTTCAAAGCAAACAAACATAAAATTCTGTATTAGCTAGAAAATCTACATATATAACCCAAAAAAATGACAACATATACACTACCATGTTCCCAGCAGTATTATTCACAGTAAGCAAAAGGTAGAAGCAATCCAAATGTCTATCAGTGGATTAATAAAGAGGCAAAATGTGGCATATAAAGGAATATTATTCAACTTTAAAAAGGAAGGAAATTCTGATACCTACTACAATGTGGATGAATTTTAAAGACATTATGCTAAGTGAAATAAGCCAGACAAAAGGACACTCTGAATGATTTCACTGATATGAGATCAGTAGGAAAGTAGAATATTTGTTACCAGGAACTGAGAGGAGGGAGGGGGAAATTATTCTACCTAGGTGTAGAATTTCAGTGTGATGCTGGAGAAGCTAGGGGGTGGAAGGAAGAGATGTCAACATCATAAAATCTATTTCTGACAAACCCAAAGCCAGCATCATATTGAATGAAGAAAAATTAAAAGTATTCTCTCTAGAATCAGAAACAAGGCAAGGCTGGCCACTCTCTTCTTCCCATTCAATATAGTTCTCTAAACACTAGCCAGAGCAATCAGGCAAGGAAAGTTGAAGGAATATAAATAGGAAAAGAAGTGAAACAATCTATTCATGGATGGCAGGATCTTATATCCAGAAGATCCAAAAATTTCCACCAGAAGTCTTCTAAAGCTTGGAATGAGTTAAGTAGGAGGATACAAGATTAATACCCACAAATCAATAGCTTTCCTATTCTCCAACAGTGATTCAGCCAAGGAAGAAATCAGGAAAACAATTCCATTCAATGATAACCTGAAAAAAAAAAAATAAAACCTGGGAATTAATCTATCCAAGGGATGGAAAAGAGAACACTGAAGAAGGAAATTGAAAAAGACTTCAGAAGATGGAAAGACCTCCCATATTCTTGGATAGGCAGAATTAAAGTTGTCAAAATGGCCATACTATCAGAAGCAATATACAGACAAATGCAATCCCCATGAAAATACCAATGATATTCTTCACAGAATTAGAAAAAACAGTCCTTAAATTCATTTGGAAGAATAAGAGATCCAAAATAACCAAAGCAATACTGACTGAGAAAAGCAATAGAGAAGGCATCACAATATCTAATCTGAAATTATACATCAGAGATACAGCAACCCAAACAGCATGTATTGGCATTAGAATTGACAAAACCACCAATGGAACAGAATAAAAGACACAGACAAACCTACATACTTATGGTCATCTGATAGTTGACAAAGTTGCCAAAAATATTTTGAAGAAAAGACAGACTCTTTAATGGTGCTGGGAAAACTGCATGTAGAAAAATGAAATTAGATCCATATCTTTTGCCCTGCACAAAAGTCTACACCACATTTTCTTTAGGTGTCCTTCAACAGATGAATGGATAAAAAAATGTGGTATGTATACTCGATGGAATATTACTCAGCTTTACAGAAGAATGGAATTATGGCATTCGCTGGTAAATGGATGGAACTGGAGACTATCACGTAAGTGAAATAAGCAACCCCCTCCCAAAAAAGGCTGAATGTTTTCTCCGATATGTGGATGCTAATTCACAATAAGGTGGTGGGGGGTGGGCACTAGGGAAGAACAGAGTTACTTTAGATTAGGTAGAGGGGCATGGAAAGAGGGAAAGCGGTATGGGGGTAGGAAGAACAGTAGAGTAAAACAGACATTATTACCTCACGAATATGACTGCATGACCAATGTGATTCTACAATATATACAATCAGAAAAATGAGAAATCATACTCCATTTATGTATGATTTATCAAAATGCATAAATGCATTCTACTGTCATGCATAACTAATTAGAACAAATTTTTTAAAAAGTTAAAAAAAAGTCAAATCTAAATGAATTAACAAGTAATTAGAAAAAGAACATTAGAACTGCTAGAAGAAAACACAGGGTCAACACTCCCTCATACTGGTACTGACACAGACTTCCTTAAGACCCTTAAAGTGCAAGAAATAAAATCAAGATAAATAAGTGGGATACTATTAGATTACAAAGCTTCTGCACAGCAAATGATTAAGAATATGAAGAGCGAGCCTACAGAATGCCAGCTGCTATTCTGACAGGGGATTAATACACAGAATATAAAAGGAAGTCAAAAACCTTAACACCAAGAAACAAACAACCCAATCAATAAATGGGCAAAAGAACTAAACAAACTTCCCGAAAGAAATAGAAATAGCCAACAAATATATGAAAAATGTTCAACATCTCTAGCAATCATGGAAATGCAAATCAAAACTACACTAAGATTTCACCTCACTTCATTCAGAATGCCAATTATCAATAATACAAACAACAGCCAGGCATGGTTACACATGCCGATAATTCCAGCAGCTTGGGAGGCTGAGGCAGGAGGATCACAAGTTCAAAGCCAGCCTCAGCAACTTAGCAAAGTCCTAAGCAACTCAGAGAGACCCTGTGTCTAAATAAAATACAAAGGGCTGGGGATGTGGTTCAGTGGTTAAGCACCACTAGGTTCAATCCCCAGTACCATTGGGAAAAAAAATAAACAATAATAAATGCTGGCAAGGATGTTGGGGGAAGAGGTACACTTGTGCATTGTTGGTGAGACTGCAGACTAGTACAACCACTTCAGAAAGCAGTATGGAGATTCTTCAAAAATCTAGGAATGGAACCTATTCCACTCCTTGGTACTTGGTATGTTGCTATAGCAACAGAGCCACCTTGATGTTTTTAGAAACACAATTCACAATAGCTAAATTATAGAAGCAAGCCAGGTGCCTGTCTGTAGATGAATGGATTAAGCATATACACACAATGGAGGTTTTACTCAACCATAAATAAGAATGAAATTATGGCATTTTTCTGGCAAATGGATGGAAATGGAGAACGTCAAGCTAAGTGAAATAAGCCAGACCCAGAAACTGAAAGGTCAAATGTTTTCTCATGTGAAAGCTAGAATAAAATAGAGGAGGAGGGAAAGATATCATAAAGATAAATGGGGGATCAGTAAAGTAGAAGGAGGAGATTGAGAGGCAGACTGGAGGGATGGGAAAGGGGAGGCAATGCAGAAAGAATTCTCAAAAATCATGTTATGTACATATATAAATATACCACAGGGAATTTCACTTTCATATGTAAGAAGAATAAATCAAAAATTGATTATTTGAATTTTTTAATTTTCTGAAATGAAACCATCATACATTGTAAAAAAAAAAATAAACAGATGAGCAAAAAGAAATCTAGTAGAAATGAGGAGGAGAATGGGGGATGAAGGAGGATGGAAGGGAAAAGGAGGGGATTGTAAAACTGAATTCCATGCATATATGACTTTGTCTGGATGAACTCAACAACTATGTATAACTCTAATGCTCTAATTTTTAAACAATCAGTTTGAGATGATCAAGTAGTTCTGGAGATTGATGTGGTAACTGCACAACCATGTGAATGTACCTGACGTTACTGAATTTTACACCTAAAAGTGATTAAAATGGTAAATTGCATGTTTTATCACAATGAAGAATAGGCCTTGTCTAATATATACACAGAAATGAATACAAGCAATCTTCAAACATATCTGGACCATAATCCAATAGAATATGGACCAAACCAGGAAAGTACTCATTGCATTCTGAAAAGCTAGGAAAGCTATGATCACCGTCAACAGTCCAATCAAGCAAGAAATGAGTAAAAATTAGCTAAAATGAACATACCATTACATTTCTAAAATCTGTTCTTGCTCAAAAGAAAAGAAAATAAGCCAGAAGAAGCAGTATATAGATTTTCAAATCCAAGATATTAGAGCAGGATGTTTGGAAATGGAACAGAAAAACAAATTATCTAAAAAATATCAAAGATAAATCTCAAATTTAAAAAGTAGGTACACTTAAAAGGCATAACTGTAGAAGAATTGAAACAGTGGTAAAAGCTCTATACACAAAGAAAATTCACCCAGATGGTTTTAATGGGCATATTTTTCTCCTCTGTTATCCTAAACCAACTATATGACCTAATTATTATAGTAGGACAATTAAATGTAGTGAGAGTTATAAGAACAAAACTGTGGCTTTGTGGATGATATGACCATCTAGAAAATTTGAAAGAAACAAATGACAAGAGCTAATAAAATTTATGTAAGATTGTGGCAAACAAACAAATAAAAAAAGCAATGACATCACAATACCCGACTTCAAATTATACTTCAGAGACATAGTAACAAAAACTGCATGGTACGGGCATAAAACCAGACCAATGCTACAGAATAGAAGAAGCACAGAGACAAATCCACACATCTGCAGTCACATGATCCTTGAAAAAGGTCAAAAACACACTGAAGAAAAGACAAACTTTTTTTTAAATAAATGGTGCTGGGGAAACTGGTTATCCATATGTAGAAGACTGAAACTAGACCCTTATCTCACCTTGAACAAAAACCCATTCAAAATGGATCAAGGACCTAGCAATTAGACCAGAAACTATGCAACTCTTAGAAGAAAACATAGGGACAATCCTCCAGCACATAGGCACAAGCCATGACTTTCTCAATAGGACCTCTAAAGCTCAGGAAATAATGCCAAGAGTTATTAAATGGGATGGCATCACATTAAAAAGTTCTGCACTGTAGTATGCAGATTTTAAGTCCTTTGGGTATAGGTCAAGGAGAGAGATAGCTGGGTCAAATGGTGGCTCCATTCCGAGTTTTCAATGGAATCTCCACAGTGCTTTCCAGAGTGGCTGCACCAATTTGCAACCCCACCAACAATGTATGAGTGCACCTTTTTCCCCACATCCTCGCCAACACCTATTGTTGCTTGCATTCTTGATAATAGACATTCTAATTGGGGTGAGATGATATCTTAGGGTAGTTTTGCTTTGCATTTCTCTTATTACTAGAGATGTTGAACATTTTTTCATATATCTGTTGATTGCTTGTAGATTCTCTTCTTTGAAGTGATGCAGCCACATCAATGTTTATAGCAGCCCAATTCACTATAGGTAGATTATGGAACCAACCTAGATGCCCTTCAATAGAGGAATGGATAAAGAAACTATGGTATATATACACAATGGAATATTTTTCAGCCATAAAGAATAATAAAATTATGACATTTGCAGGTAAATGGATGGAATTGGAGAAGATCATGTTAAGTGAAATAAGCCAATCCCGAAAAACCAAAGGCCGAATGATCTCTCTTATAAGTGGTTGATGACACATAGTGGGGGTGGGGGGAGGCTCGGGAAGAATGGAGAAGGAATGGATTGTATAGAAGAAAATGAGGGGTGGGGAAGGAAAGATAAGAGAATGAGACAAACATCTATACCATATTTATCTGTATAAAAATGCAAATTGTATGATTCTACTTTGTGTACAACCAGAGAAATGATAGTTGTACTCCATTTGTGTATGATGACCTAAAATTTAAAAATTAATTAATTAATTTTAAAAAAAAAGCTCTGCACTGCAAAGGAAACAATTAGGAATGTGAAAAGAAAACCTACAAATCTCTTCTGACAAAGGATTAATATCTAGAATATATAATGAACTCAAAAACCTTTACACCAGAAAAACCAAATAACCCAATGAATCAGTGTGCAAAAAAATTAAACATATACATCTCTAAAGAGAAAATGCAAATGGTCAACAAATATATGAAAAAATGTTCAACATCATTAGCAATTACAAAATGCAAATCAAAAGTACACTGAATTTCACCATACTCCAACCAGAATGGCAATTACCAAGAATACAAGTAACAATAAATGTTGGCAAGGATGTGGGGAAAAGGTACACTCACATTGTTGGTGGGACTGCAAATTAGCACAATCACTCTGGAAGGCTGTATGGAGAGTCCTCAAAAAGTACGAAGGGGGGCTGGGGTCGTGGCTCAGTGGCAGAGCACTTGCCTAGCCTGTGTGAGGTACTGGGTTTGATTCTCAGCACCACATATAAATAAATGAATAAAATAAAGGTCTATCAGCATCTAAAAAAATGTTTAAAACAAACAAACAAACTAGGAAGGGAACCACCATTTGACCCAGTCATCCCACTCCTCATTATATATCCAAAGGAGTTAAAAAATCAGCATATTTCAGTGACGCAGTCACATCAATGTTTATAGTAGCACAATTCACAATAGTTAAGCTAAATAATCAACCTAGGTGCCCTTCAACAGATGAATGGATAAAGAAAATGTGGTGTACATATAGCAATGGAATATTACTTAGCTATAAAGAAGAATGACTTTATGACATTTACTGACAAATGGATGGATCTGGAGGTATCATGCTAAGTGAAATAAACCAATCTAAAAAACCAAAGGTTGAATGTTTTCTCTGATATGTGGATGCTAACCCATAATAAGGGTGGTGGGGCACAGGGAACAGAAGCTCAGTGGATTACACAAAGGGGAATGAAGGGAAGGGAGAGGGGCTAGGAATACAAAATACAGAGGAATGAATCTGATATAACTTTCCTATGTACATATGTAAATACACCACATGAATCTCACCATTATGCACATCTGTAAGACTGGGATTCTAATTAGAAGATATAGTCCATGCTTACATAAATATATCAGAATATAGTTCCATATATCTGAACTAAGTTCAATCTATCTTCAAAATATTTGTGGTTAATCAAACGAATGTAACCTGAAAACTACACTGAGATTTCATCTCACACCAGTCAAAATGGCACTCATCAAAAATACAAATATTAATAAATACTAAAAAGGATGTGGAAACAAAGGAACAATTGTACACTGTTGGTGGGACTATAAGTCAGTACAACTGCTATGGAAATCAGTATGGAGGCTGCTCAAAAGACTAGGCATGGAACCACCATATGACCCAGCTATACCACTCCTCAGTATTCATCCTAAAAAATTAAAAGTCATCTTACTACAGTGATACACGCATACCCGTTTTATAGCAGGACAATTCACAACAGCAAAACTATGAAGCCAGCCTAGATGTCCATCAATGGATGAATGGATAAAGAAAATGTGGTCTATACACACAATGGAGTTTCATTCAACCATAAAAATAAGTGAAATTATGTCATTTGCAGGAAAATAGGTAGAACTAGAGACCATCATGTGAGATGAAATAGTCCAAACTCAGAAGGTCAGGGATCATATGTTTTCTCTCATATGCAGAAGCTAAAAAGAAAAAAGGAGAAGAAAGATGGGGTGGGGTAGGGATCTCATAAAAATCAAAGGGCTATCAGTAGAGGAAAAGAAGCAAGGGGTGGGAGCCAGGGAGGCAGGATGTGTTGGGGAGTGATATTTGACAAATTAATATATTGTGTGCATGTATGAATATGTAACAAGAAATTCTATCATTATGTACAGCTATAATGCAGCAATAAAAATATAAAAATAGAAAAAATAGAAGCAAAATAATAAACTGAAAACAAAAATCAGTACCTTTCCTATACACATGCTTTCCACCCACATGCTTTGCAATAATGCAATAATCTGAAAAAAAGTATACAAGACTGCCAAGAAGAAATGATCAAACTATGTAAGAATATTCAGAAAGACTTGAGTAAATGTTTGCGATGGTTTGAATGATGGTGTCCCCTCCAAAACTCATGTTCAAACTTCATTCCCATTGTGGAGGTATCAGGAGAGGAGGTCTTTTGAGAAGTGATTAAGTCATAAGGGTTCTACTCTCATAAATGGATGAGGGAATTATAAAAGGGACTTTCAGGAGTGGGGTTGTCTCTCTTGCTTTCCCCCCTTCTGCCCTTAAGGACATAGTGTTCACAACCCCTGGAAGATGCAATGAGGCACCATCTTGAAAGCAGAGAAAAGACCTTCACCCTCAGAAAAGACACTGAACCCCAGTTCTTGATACTGGGTTTGCAGCTTCCAGGACTGTGAGAAATCAAATTCTGTTCTTTATAAATTTCTAGATTCAGTTATGAAGTACAAACTAAAATAATATTAATAACCAAAATTAAGCTATGGTTCAATGCAGATCTAATAAATGCCAATAAAAATGCAAAGGAAGTTTTGGAGAATTTCACCTATTCTAAGATTCACATGAAAAAATCAGCATGCAAAGATAGCCAATGCAATTCTGAAAAAGAACCAAAAGGGACTAGAGCTCCTACCAGGAATCAAGACATATTATAAACTATAGTATTTAAAATAGGAATAATACAAATACATTGATGGAATAGAAGAGAGACCAGAAATGAACCCACTTATATTTGGATATTTATATTATGGGTGGTCTTTCAAATCAGTGGGGAAAGAATTATGCATTTGCTAAAATAATTTTAAAATGTAAAAATCATTCTTAGCTGCAGGCTATACAAAAATAGACAGTGGACCAGATTTGGCCATGAGACACAGTTTTCCAATTCTCACCCTCTTCCATTCTTGGTATCTGCCCTAAAGAAACACTTGCACATATGTACAAGGAAGCTTGAATTAGAAACTTCACTGAGGCTGCATTTGCAGAAGGACAAAATTAGAAGCAACCTAAATTTTCAATAGAAGAATGGCTAAATTGTGATATATCCCTACCTTGCCTGATTATGCATATGTACACATTTACAGAACCTTCTTTGTAATATGTCATCGATGAGGAAAAGAAGTTTTAGAAGACATATTTCTTAAACCACACATATGCATACATGCACAGTGGTAAAGGTATGGAAAGTTGTAACAAATTCATAACCATGGTTACCTGTAGGGGAAGGAAAGTGAGTGGGGTATGTTTATTGGGGGATGGATATTTAAAAGGATTGATGTTTTTTCATCTTCACATTTTTGAAGATTTGGGTCATGAATAACTTCAAAAGAGAAGAAAAAAGGAAATAAAGGAAATCTAGGAACCTTTCCACTAAATGACCTTAGATCCTGGTCATCTCCCCTGAGCATAGTCCAGGCATGTGGATGGGAAGCTGGAAGCCTGATGACCGTCGGGGTCCTGAGGACCTCCCTCTTCAGGCAACATTGAGGTCACCTGGGATTACTATAGAAGCCAAGGACATAGCAATAATGGCCTCGGCTATATCCTGTTCAACCACAAAAACGACGTCTCAGGAAAAGGCCTGCCTTTTAAGCAACCTAGATATTTAACACTTCTAGATTGAGAAATAGGTAGAGCACTCTAAAATTATTCACCAAGTTGTAACAAAAAACTTGTGATATCCAGTTAAACATAAAATATTTGGCATCTTGCTCCTTTCACAAACCCTATTAAAATGAGAGTAAGCACTTGAAAGAGGTATATAGCCCCAAACAAGAAATGGAAGAGCAGGTGAGTCAGGTCCACCTATTTTTATAAGATAGAGAAGATGGAGGAATTAGCAGATCTGAGGTAACAGAATACTAAATGCCAAGATCATCATAAAACCCAGACAAAGAGGCAGGGTGTATCACAAAAGGCAAAAGTAAGCCCTGCAGGAAAACAGGTTAAAAACCTAGGTCATGAGCATGTAGACGTCCAGATTTCCCTCCTCCTCCTGGACAAGTATTACCGTTATGACAAGTATTTTCCCTGGATAAACTGCATCAGAAGGACTCTAAGAAACTACAGGCACAGTGAAATTTCAGAATGCCACAGATATTTGCATTCAGGCTTCTAGAATGAAAAAGAGATTGCATACAAAGAAACAAAAACCAAAATGCCATTTCTCAACAGTCAAGTTAAAAGCTAGAAGATAATATCTTCAAATTTTTCAAGAGAAATAGCTCTTCAACCTGAAATCCAATGCCCAATCAATTAAGTGTGAGGGTAAAATAAGACAAATTTGGAAATGAAAGGTCTCAAAATATTTATCTCCTATGATCCTTTTCTAAGAAAACTACAAAAGGATGTGCTCCACCCAATCAAGGGGTAGAGAGTCAAGTTGACCCAGGACACAAAAAACAGGGATTTAGTACAGGAGAGAGTAGGTAAATTCAGGATAGCAACCAAATAGCAAATCTAAAGTGAAATGATCCAGGGGGAAAGGAGGAGGGGAGAGATTCAAGAGAGATTCTCTAGGAAAAGAAGATTGCCAAATATACCTAACCAGGTAGAAAATATTATCTAAGTGATTTTTTTGCTTCTATCAGTCTCTAAAGAAGTGGGAACAGTCAACTAATCAAACAAAAACTGTGAAGCAATTCTTCACTTAACTGGGAGAAACAATTGTACAAGAAAGGCAAATACCCATATTAAATGGTTTAGCAGTGAGCCACCCTTACTATGGCAATGATATAAAACATTGAAAGTTGAATTAACCATAAAGAGTTATATTAGGGGAAGAAATAGGGAACAGGTATAAGATGCTAAAACCTCATGTAGAAGCCTGTTGTATTTGGAAATCATAAATGAGGAGATAATGGGAAAATTAGACTTTCAAAGATGGGGGTCAATACCAAAAACAACGAATTAAAAATTGCCACTGCTGGGGAAAGGGACACAGGAGCAAGAGGAACACAACAAAGCCTTGCAGCAATATGGGCATAACATTTTGCTCAAGGGGGAACCACATATACAATGATGGCCTCATAAGATTCTATCAGGCAGTGACATTGTGGCCACCTTAGTTTGTAAGTACATGATAAGAAGTTCAGACAACTACAAAATCACTTGAGGAACTTCTCCAAATGTCTCCCCATGACTCCATTTGACTTTTATACCACATACAAATATGACTTAAAACTTCTGGGTTTCAGTTCTTATGGTAAAATAGGGATAAAGATAACACTGTTTTACCTAAAGAACTTTCATCAAAATCACTTGAAATAACATTACAAAATTGCCTTTGTGAAAAACCCCACTTCACCTGGACCAAATTTTCAGATTAGTTATTCCACAAGCAGGTTATGCAGAACCACAATTAAACCCCAAGTTATCTGAGATCAGAGGGTGGGAATGCCATTAGTCCCTAGTCCAAGGTGAATAAGCAGGCAAGACATAGGTGCTCTAAGCGGGCAGGTGTATCAACGAAGACTCCTGCACTTTGAACTCTGGGAACCTCAGAACAGAGCATGTGTAACTGTATTTGCCTTCTGCCCAAATTTAGTTGTGTTCTCAAATAAATTACTTACATTCCAATTTCATTATCTATAAAACTGGGAATAGTCACACCTACCCCAAAGGGTCACTGCAATGGTTAACTAAAATAATAAATGTGAACAATCCTTGCACAGTATCTGATCTACTCTCTTCTTCAGCCCATGATGGCAACTACAACAGCCCTAAGTTAGTTTGCTCCTGAGAATAACAACTCTGCCCTTCAATTTCTAATATAAATCAAGTTGTAAGGGTCAACCAGGCAAGTCTTTCAAAGGTGAGTCCACCCTGCTTGGCTCTCTCTCAGTAACCTTTGATTAGACACAGATGGATTCACTACAGAAATGGTGAAAACTCTAAGTGGGAAAAAAACAAAACGAGAAAACACATATTGCAAATAATCCCACCAGCAAGAGTTAAGCACCATTAGCTTTTCAGCTTTTCATGCACTTGTCTGCATTTGTGTGTTTCTAAGTAAGGTTTCACTGTACTTTATTCTTCTTTTTCATCTGTTGAGAACACGTCTTCACAATAACATTTCCACAGCATCACTTTCTTTTTATCTGTTCAAGACCTTATTAACTAATATTCCAATCATAATTATAAAGAGAATGAGAAGGATTAAAAGTGAGAGGAGTAGTAACTCTTGCAATTAAAACCTAGATTCCTCTAGAGACGAGAGAGGACAGCATCACTTTCAACAGCTGCATAGCCGGCTTGATAAAGGTACTGCACTTTTTATTCTGTATTCTCTCCTGTCACCCTCAAGGGACAGTCCGTGGTCATTCCAGTTTTACTCCAACCCACTGGGTGAACTACAGGGTCAACTCCAGAGGTAAGAGCAAGCTTCAACTTAGAGTGTTTTTCAATACGTGTTGGTAGTCACAAGCACACTGGTACCAGCCAGTGGATCCCGAACAAGGCCAGCAGCTGCTGGATATGCTTTTTTAAGCAGTTTATTTCTAGGTCTTGGGAGGAATGTGAGACACTTTAGAAGAATTTTATTTTAGGAGTCCTGCACATCTCTGCCTTCTTAGAGCTTTAAAAAACTAACACACACACACACACACACATGCTGTATACACATATAGTCAGCATATGTATATATGTACATATATAAATATACATTATAAAAATATACTGCACCAAGTATGTGCATATTATTTTGGGAAGCAGTAAAGGGGCTATTTCCACCTTTTCTCAACAGGAACACTGGCAACTCAAGCTCAGTCACATTGAATGGGTAATTTAGATTTTTCTGGAAAGAAAAAGAACACATTTGGAAACATACATCCAACCCTTCAACATGTACACTAAAATAATTTTTTATTTTTCTTAAGATCATTTGTGGAAAGCTGGTATGCACCAACTGGTTGGAGTAACCGTCATTCATCTGCTATAGAAGAAACCAGGGATTCTCAGAAGGAGAATCTAATTCCATAAAGCACCTAGAAAAGCCATTTCCAACCATTATCCTTCATCTTTGGTTTGATCATCTTCCCTGTGATTACAGTTTCCCTGGTGATTGTGTGTGTTATGCCCTTAGCAGGGGACAGGGACAACAGTGCCATGAGAGTGGCAAATTACCAGAGCAGAACCCCTGCCCTACTGTAGCCCCAGTTCAGCAGGATGAGAAAGGCAGCAGAAGTCCAAGAGCTGGGCAGTCCTGGGGGCCATCAATCTGGGAACAACTGAAAATGAACTCTATTCCAAAAGCTTCTGTCACACAGCAGACTCACTAATGCAAAGTTAAAAAGAACCTCTGAAATATACCTATTTGAACTGAAAGGTGGAATTATTTCTAGAATTCTACCTCTTAGACCAGAGAGGTTAAGATTCAAGCTTCAGATTCCCATGGTGAAGAAAATAAATAACCAGTGAATTGCACAGTGTGTTTCCAGAATCATTAATGGTTCTTGGGGGTGGGAGACAATGCAGGGGGTGCCAACCAGTCATAATCCATCAAGGAACACACTGTTCATAACAATGTGCATTGCTTTCTCCAGACCCAGAGGTTGGAGGTTCGGGTGAGCACTAACAAGCTGGTACAACAGGCTGATTTGATGTGTGGGATTAATATGTTAATTTAATGCTCTTCTGTTTGGTTAAGTCATTTGCATTTCTAGATTTCTAAGCATGCCATTCAAATCCCTTTTTTATGGGGACCATTCGGCCTTTCTAATTTCCTTTCTCCCACTTGTCCTGTTAGCCTCCAGACCGAACACAGCAGCTCATTCCTGACTTTGGGCTGTGTGTGCCATTTCCCTGGATCAGAATGTTAGTCTTCTTCCTCCTCCCTACCCACATAGCCAGATCCTACTCTAAATTTGTGAGGGTCTTACTCAAGCCCCAGCTCTTTCATAAACCATTACCAAAAGCCAAGTTCACACTGACCACCACTTTCATGAACGTCAGCTACCTCCACGCCTCATTCTGGTCACTGCATGTAACCCCTTCCTTTGGTCCTCAACTGCTTTGCACACATCTTATTCCTCTCCCCGCAGCTAGACCATTAGCTCCTGGAGAATAGGGATGATGAATCCCTGTTCTCTTCTCTCACGGTGAGCCCTGTCACAAGGAGACATAACTATTCTTTAACCTCACTTACTTGAACTCTGAACAGTATCACTGCCATTGACCTTTCCGCCTCCATGAAATCTTTTCTTGGTTCCAGGGATATCACCCCCACTTCTTGGTTCCTCCTCCTCCATCCAACTTTTAAGTATTGGTGTTTTCCAGATTCAGTCCTGGCCAGTGCCTCTTTTTCTCTTTTCTCTCAAAGTTCTCAGATGTTACCATAGCTCCCAAATTTCTATTTCTAGCCTGAACCTTTCTTCTGAGCTATTCCTGGGAAGACTAGGTCAATCAGTATTTTACATTTATGAAAAGAAGTACATTTTTCACGTGGATCAGTTAGCTCTTCATAGAGAGAAGCTCTCATTCTATCAATTTATTGTTGTCTCTTTAATTCAAAGCATCTACAATGATCATATTCATGGTCTAAATTGACAAATACAGACTCTATAGTTGCACATTGATAGACATATACATATCTGCATTGAAATAATGAAGGAGGATAACAAAAAAGAGGGAGGGTTGGGGAATTTGGTTTAGAGTCTTTCAGTGTTCAGCGAAGTGTCTTCCACATAGCATATTGAACATTATTTTTTCCCAAATGAAATTAAAAAGGAAAGGACCAGATTGCCTAAGCCTAAGTGGGCTCAGTCTAGCAAAAGTTCTGATCTGGAGTGACTTATGTCCAATAAGCACATCATCATCTGTTTCCTGAAATGAATTCAAGTGGTGGAGGAATGTCGAATACATTGACAAATGGAGGAATGGACATGTGTAAAAAAGCACGACTCAGAGAAGTTCACTGTTTCCTCAGTGAGTTAGTTAGGGCCGTGACCACGACCTCTAGTGAAAAGGTTTTCTAATCAGACTAACAGACAATTCCTTGCCAATTGCTGAATTAGTATTTCAGAGAGCTAAGTAACCATAGTTTGAATCATGTTGATTATTTTATAGTCAACTGTCCTTTTAAATTGACTGACCTCTCAAACTCATTGGATTTCTCTACCTGTATCTTCAAAATCAAACTGATCAGTATAGCCAATAAACTGAATGGACAGTGCCACAAAGGACCCAATTTTGGGGTCCTTCCTGACACATCAGAATATCAAATCCTTTTTAGGACCACCATATTGATTCTCGAGGGAATTCACTGTAGGTGGGCTTCCTAAAGTAAGGATAAATAGAGACTTTACTCCTTCAGAAAGGATCAGTCAGCTCAGTAGGACGCTCTCAGGGTAAAAATGAGGAGATATGGGGTAGGAGCAGAGGACATATTTAAGTTATCCAATCAAATGGGAACCAGGGGTGGGGTGGGTGAACTGTTCCACAGTACAGATCCTCCTTTGTGCAGGAATAACCCACAAACAGCCTGAAAGTGTCTTCCTCCAAGGGAGAGATCAAATCAGGAATTGGCAAGAAGCTGGGTTACTCTACCAATGCTTCCACTTACTGAAGATTTCAATGCCCCCACACAAATTCCAGCTCCCTGGAGAGTCCTTGTGTAGAGAAAAAATTGTGTCACTGCAGGGGTAACTCCTGTACATCCACCCAGTTCGGGTGCTTTGTGAAAATGCCTTTTGTCAGCTTCCCACAGCTCTGTGCCTTCATGAGCCCTAGCAATAATCCCCCACCTCATAAAGCAGCAGGGCACCAAGAAGGCCGATTCCTCCCTCGTCCTTTTTTTCCTGTACATATTTTTGTGCACTGAACAGTAAGATACCATTTTGCCATCACTAGACCTATCAGTATCTACATAGCTATGAAATCACGTTCCAGCAGAGGCCTTAGTAAGTCCTTCCAGGATTCAACCTGCACTGCCACGCTGCTGCCTAAGCCAGTTTTCTCCCACACTCCCCTCAGTGAAGTCGGAAAACAGCATTCATTCTTCCATTCCACCAGGCATTGTGCCAGGCAAGGCAAAAAGTGTTAAGGACATTGTATGTTTGACCTCATGAGACTTAGCGTTCAGTGAGGAAGATGAGGATTAAACAAGTTACTGTATAAAATGTTTCATGACAATGGGGCTAAATATGACAGAACATAAGAGATGCCCAAAATGGGACCTGACAGAATGAGGCGGGTGAGCAAAAGTTTCACAGGCAAGGTGTCATTCAGGCTGAGATCTGAAGGATGAGCAGCAGTGGAGGGGAAGGAGAGACAGCATCCGAGGACATGGAAGGGCCCACACTGGGATGCTGAAAGCAGGAGGGGCCAGGTTTTAAACCAACAGAAGGAAGAACAGAGTGTCAGCAGACAGGGGCAGTGGGAGGTCCCAACATGACCATCAGGCAGGACTTCATCTTATATATGACATCATCTTAAACACTGAGAACTTAGTCCTCAGACAATGGGAAGCCAGTATGTAAAAGCATGTTTGTAGAGCAATATACTTAGGGTTTGTTGTTGGTGGTGTTATTTGAGAAACATCACTCAGCACTATGGGAAAATCTGGTTTCTCAAGGCCCAAATCATGAAGTAACCCTGCATCTCCCCCCACCTTGGACCCACCTGTACATACTGGGCAGTCTACTTTCTAAGTAGATCTTGACTTTCAGTTGTTTGCATTACCACTATAACCATCTTAATCCAAGCTACTTTCATTTCTTCTTTGATCTTCAAAATAGCTTCTCATTAGTCGCCCTGCTTCCATTTGTCCCCTTCATTAACCCTATAGTGTAGGAAGTTCTATTAGCCCTGCTGCAGAAGCTTGGAAGGCTTCCAGTGTACAATGTTTCACTTGACCTAGGCTTCTGGTCAACCAACACCAAGAAATTCTGTATTCTGAGTCCCAAGGCCTTGGGTTGAGGTTGAAAATGATATCAACAAAGAAGAAATGATAATCCTTGTTCAGATATCTGTCAATCTATCTTAATGAAACAGATGAAGGATACATGCCATAGAGAAAGAATATGATGGTTAATTTTGTCACTTGAATGAGCCACAGGTACCCACATATTTGGGCAAACATTACTTCAAGGTGTGCTACAAAGGTATTTCTACATGGTATTAACATTTGAATCAGCAGACTAAATAAAGCAGATTTCTCTCCCCAGTACGGGTAGGCCTCACCCAATCCTTTCAAAGTCTAAATAGAATAAAAGGACAAGAAAATATCCTTTCTCTCTGCTTGGCTGTGACATAGATCTTCTCTAGAAGACAAACTTCAGACAAACTGAAACTTATACCATCAGCTCTCCTGAGTCTGATTTCTCAGCCACCATAATCATGCATTAATTCTATATACTTAATTTTGTCTGGGACATGCATGCACACACACCTTACGGGCTGTATCATGGGAGAACCTTGAAAAATTCTGAGGACGTAAGGGACATGTTCTTGCTTTGTGAAACTTTTGCTCACCCTCTTCATTCAGTCAGGAGTGTAAATGCCATCAGATGAGTTGAGGAGACTAAAGTCAGATCTAATTAGGTACTAAGAGGGCATTAAATATTTGGATTTTGGCAAAAGAAAGGGAAGCAAATTCATGGAAACAGAGGGAAACTAAGTGGGGAAACAAGTTTTCAAAAATATCAAGAAGTTATGTGCATTCAGAAGGCTAGTTTGGTTTTTGTTTGTTTTTGTTTTGTAGCAAAGGAAAACAGATTCTCAGCTGAACTATACAAGGAAGAGTGTAGTGGAGGAAGACTCTGGTTGAACAGTAAAAGAAGACCTAAAAAAGAAAAAAATCAGTCCCATATGGGAGGATTGTGCAGTGACTTAACTCTGAGACTAACTCAGACAGAGATGAACAATGTGCATATAAATAAGGCAGGAATCTGATTCTATACTCAAGGAAGACACCATCTAAAAAGCTATCAATGCCCACCGGACTTCTGACACAACACAGGTGATAGAAGTTTTATAAAATAAGTTCTTGCTTCACAAATTTGTAAACTGAACATCATATTTGCAACATGTAAGGCCAATATCTCACTAAAAAATGCATATAAAAATTTCTATGCACCTTGATACCTGAACTATAAAAGTTTAAGGAATACATGCGAGAGCCCTAAGGTATACTGTTAGTGCTTCACCCAGTGAGGAAGTGTATTTGTTTTGATGGTTTATTTTTAATCAAAATTATCCATCCATAGGTTAGACAGTACAGTTTAGTTATGGCCTTAATGTTTGGGTTTTTTAATGCAGTAATAGCATAAACTATGGTTCAAAGGCCACAGGACCCCATTTAACATTACACTCAAGGTGAATGTTAGACCCTTCATGAAACAACACAGAAACAGGGCTCCAGACAGGGCTAAAAAGAACCCTCTGGGTTTCATGGGTAATGACTAAGCTTTCAGGTGTAAAGAGTGCTCAGACTTGAGGAAGAAGATTAACATCTTTAAGATACCACCTTTTACGGTTTTCTTGTGTTACACAGAAAGATGTCTTTCATTGAAATACAGTTTTCTGTTAGAATTCATAAATATTTCTGGCTTGCTGAATGCTTATACTACAACTGAACACGATATCTTTAAATATGCATAAGCATATTTAAATCCTTCAAATGTGTTGTTTCATGGGTACTTTGTATCAGTGTTCATTGAAAGAACTGCCCATTTGTACTCTAAATGGAAACATACTCAAGCCTACCCTGTCTTGGTAGGGTTTTCAAAAAAATCTATTGCTTTAGTTGTATGTGCTGGGTGGAATTTATCCACATTAATCATTTTTCCCCATAAATGTTTTGTGTTTTATAGTCTGCCACAACAACTGATGCCAGCATATTTCTTTTTAGATTCTTTTTTTCAGGGCTAGTAGAATATTGCTGCATATTTAGAAGGAGTGATTTCTTATAAGATTCTAACACATCCTATACCACATTCACAAGATAAAATGTGTGCTCATGGTTTAAAATCATTTAAAATATGTGTGTGAAGTTCTTAATTTTCCCAATAATTTTCCCACAGAATTGGAATGTGTATTAAACCCTATCAAAAAGTTAAAAATAACAGTACCACTCAGTATTGGCAACAGTTTCTCATACACTGTTGGGGGAATATTAAATTGATATGTTTTGTCTAGAGGGTGGACAGTAGTGGATATGCAGTATGCAAAACGAACTTTAAAGATGGCAGTTTTACCTGTAAGAATTATCTTGGTTATGGTATTGATACCAACTGATAGTTGAAAACAATTATAATGATATGACTAATAGGAGACAAATTAAATTATGGCATATCCGTATTGGTAGCCACTAAAAGGGATTGTTAGAAATAGATTCAGTGATTTGGAAAGGCAGTCCCAATATAGTAATATCTCTGGAATACTAGTATTTCCTGTAAATGTTACATGTATGTACACAGAAAAAAAATGAGGGTTAACATAATGATTGTTAAAGATTTTTTCTTTTTTCCTGTCTGAATTTTATAATTTTTATATAATAAAACATGTATGACTTTAATAGTTACAACATTCGTCCATTCATTTGTTCACTTAAATAATGGCTATCGAAGCTTCTCTTCTAGTTATGCTGCCTCTAGACATGGACTTTGAGCCAATATGGTAGGATCAGCCCATGCTGGGGCAAACCTGATGACCACTGTCCACCCCCTAACCTCTTCTCCTAACTCAGCTGTTCCTCACAAATAAAGATCCTGCTCACCAGACTGTCCCGGATGCACGGGTTCTCTGCCAGCCTCCGGACTCCATTCTCCACGGTGATTCCCATCCAGTTGAGTGCTGCCCAGTACCAGAGGTAGTCGTAACCGCCATGCCAGTAGCTCACAAATGCAAATGTCATCCCAGTGGAAAACAGTGTCCCTAACAGGCCATGCTGGGACCCACCCAATGGAATGTACACGTACCTGGAGAAAGAAGATGCTGTGAGAAACCAAGGGACACACCTGCAACATTCCCTGCTTCTGGGCTTGTCTCTCCCCCAGCCACTCATGTACTCAGATCCTTTGCTATTTCCCACATGCCACAAACCACTCTGAGTTCTCTGTCACACAGAGTTGGCAAAAAAGCCCAAACCTCCATACTGCAGGACTTCAGGTTAAATGAACATACTGGCTCAAGAGCTCTCACTACAAGAGCAAAGCAGTACTTACAAGAGGCAGGGAGAGAAGTAATGAATTAGTTTCTCATAAGGATGCACTCAACCCTGGAAACCTGATCAGAGAATGGCAATTAAGCTCTTTGCCACACAGGGACACCAACCCTCAAAGCAGGTATGTACTCTGTAGTCCAAACTATTAAGTTTATGCTAAATCCATTATTCAAACACTAATGCTAAAATCAGGCCCCTAAATGATAGGACCTGGGTATAGAAGAGGGGTGCCAAGGCTGGTTCCCTTAGTTTTTCAGGCAAGCTGCCCAGAAATAGTAGTAAATTTGCAAATAAAAGAAAAGCTCTATGCTTCCAGGCCAGCCAAATCACCACCCCAAACACAGAACCATCCTCCAGTTATGGTCTCCACTGCTGGAACAACTGCCTGGGTACAGAAGGGCAGGTCTGGGCACAGAGCAGCAGGACTGTGTTCTTCCATCAGGATCTTGCTGCTGGAGGTGGACAAAACTCACACCTTGGGATTTAGAACCAGGGGAGCTAAGAGCACCCCGCAGCATGCAGAAGCCTTTTAAAGAACCCATAGGCCTGTGTTGATTTTGGTTAGGGCTTCTTTATCCAACCTTCCTCCAGGAAGGAAAAAGAAGTCATCACTCATTCATTCAGCACACACAGTATATTCCAAGAACAACACCAGACACTTCATGTGCACTTTCTGATTCTTCAAAGCACTGTATGGCTTACACTACCATCCCAGCATCTTGGAGAGTTTAGCATTTGTCCTGTTTACATGTTATTGTGTTTTTTTGGAAGAAGCCTTGTTTTGAAAATCATTTTTAATAGAGCCATTTATATGCAGGCAAATCTAAAAACTAAGTGAACACAAACTAGTTCATAAAGGAATATGCCAAGACTACATGATTATAGTTTTTTACTTAAGACAGATTTTAACTCGTACATAAAACAAAAAAATGTACATATTAATAGGGTACTATGTGATGTTTTTATTTACTGTATTGGCTATTCAAACTTTCATCATTTATTTATGATGAAAACTGTCAAAATCTTTTATTCTTGCTTTTGAAAAAATACATCTACATTATGAACTATTGCTGCCTTACGATGCAATAGTTCACCAGGAAGTCTAACTTCTATCTGTGATTATAACTGTTTATAAACGTCCTCCTTCACAAAGACTATCTCCTTGACTAAACTTCTGCGAGGCTCCTATAAACCCTCCAGACCTTCACCTTGGTGTCCACACTTAATGGGCATCATCCAATTGTAGCAAGAATCCTGCTCAGTTTAGAGACCTTTGATGATATCTGATCAACCTTGGTACTTGGCTAAATTCCTATCCCCACCCTACTTATCTGATCAACCTGGACTGCTTTCACCAAGAATTTTTTTTCTTTTAACTGGGGATTGACCCAGAGACAATTAACCCCTAAGACACATCCCTAAGCCCTATTTTATTTTTATTTAGAAACAGGGTCTTGCTAAGTTGCTGAGGCTGGCTTTGAACTTGCGATCCTCCAGCCTCAGCCTCCTGAGCCACTAGGATTACAGGCATGTGCCACTGCACCCGGCTCAGCAAGAATCTTGTTAGGTCTGTTTAACCAGAATCCCCATCTACTCCAACATCTCCTCTTAGCATTTTTTCATCCAATGACCACCCCCACCCCCATCACTCTGCTTGTTGGTTATATCTCACTTGTGCAAGTTATATTCAGATTTGAGCCCAGTTTTACACTGAGGTCTCTTTTTGCCCTAATTTAATACTTCTTCATAAATTTTGTTTTTATAGAAGCCAAGCTTGGGGAGACATGCCTGTAATCCCAGTAAAGATGCTGAGGATGATCACAAGTCTGAGGCCACACTGGCCAATTTAGGGAGATTCCATCTCAAAATAAAAAAGGGCTTGCGATGTGGCTGAGTAGTGAAGTACCCCTCGGTTGAATTCCCAGTATGGGGGGTGGTGAAGTGTACTGAAGCAAACAGTCATCATGGATCCCTGTGGATCCATGCCCACCTGTAATCCCAGCTACTTGAGAGGCTGAGATAGGAAGGTCCACAAGTTCGAATATAGCCTTAGCAACCTTGTGAGATCACAGTTGAAAAATCAAAAGGTACAAAAGATATAGCTCAGTGGTAGAGGGTCCCTGGGTTCACTCTCCAGTAATCCTACCCCCCAATTTTTGTTTTTACCACTTTAAAGCACTGTCCAGGTCTGGTTTTCCCTCTAATGCCCTTCACTTTCAAACATACTCCAGTTTAGATAATAATCATATGATCACCTTAGAAAATCCCATTTTACAGACGAGAAAATTGAGGCTATGAGTTAATTTGTCTGCGATACACAGCTGGGAAGGGAAAGAACCAAAATATAAATCTGCAACTATGACACCAAAGTTAATATTTGTTTTCTATCGTACCTACAGATTAATTCTCAAAGCCCTCTTTCATACCACTTGGAAATAATTATACCTGAAGGAAAAGGTAGTCATTTCTGAAATAAGCAAAGACAATACTTGCTCTCATACAAAAAAGACCATCTTGACAACCAACTCAGCAAATACGCATCCCGTACCCATTGTACATTAAGGGATCATCCTTCTGCACTCCAGCATTCATTTAGGCCTTCTGGAATTATGAGAAACACAGAGACTGAAGATGTTGCTGTGAAACAATAGCAAGTAAGTCTCATTGTTAAGCAGCAGGACATGGTATGAAGCAGACCAGGAGGGTTCAAGACTATGGAGGAGAAAGGGATGGGTGAAGCAGAATGGCAAAGTCCCCACATAAGTGAGACCTAGAGGATGAGGTTCTCTCTTTAGGAAAAGGGGAGAAGGAGGTGCTGTACCAAGGACACACAAGGGGGTGGGGGTGGGCAATTAGCCTGAAAAGCCAGGAAGAGCCCAGGGCACAGGTCTTAGTTGGTGTTCTGCTGCCCCCTAGAGGCTGCATGGTTATTGGTGTGGAACACGGCAATGGCAAAACGGTCTACAGATCCAGGCTGCCTCCTACCTGCACCAAGGTAACTGCTGCCCTTCACTCCACACAGTGTTGGTAACAGCCTGTACATAAACCATATTCATGACCAGGTGACCATCTTCACAAGTATGAGAATGACTGTAGTTTAAGGTAACTTTGCAAATTCTGCTTTACAAAACAAGTTATCTAATGCTCTCCTGCCCCAACCTACCTGTTTTCATATGGAGATTTTTATATTGAATAAAAGTGAGCTGTCCTGTGTATGTCCAAAACCCCCAGACTCAAACCCCCTTCTGCTCCACACCAATGGTACTCAACAGCTGATTCAACTCCAAAGGGACATGTTTTTCCAGCTTCTGATGAGGATGCATCTAGTCCCATGATCACATGCACAACTATTTTAGGCGTCTCCTGGAACCATAGCTCTGTTACGTTGCCTTCAAAATGACAGCTGACAAAAATCTGAGAATGCTTTATTCCAGAAATTCATCTATGGCAGATCTCCAAGGACATGAGGCTGCTTGTTCCAAACCATAAGAGGGTATCCTTTCCAGACTGGAAGATAAAATCTCCTCTTCGCTCCTATTTTCTAGAAGGCAGCCTACCAGTGTCAAAAGGAGGGGAGTGAACAGACGAATTTTCTTTTAAAAATTCTACCACTCTTGTATCTGTTCTATGATTAATAAAATCAGAAACATGTCTCTGTTTTTGAAAAGCAATCATATGACCCCACTTACTGAGATGTGCTGCACGGTGAAATTGATTTCCCACTGGAAAAAGGCAATCAGAACCACCCTCTCAGCAAAGCAAAACTAAGTATTTTTTTTTTCTTGCCAGGGACTATGTGAATGAGTCTTCCCATGGCCTCTCCCTGCCTGACCAGTTTCATATGGTCACTAAAGCAGAGAATGTCGCCTAAGGAGGGGAGCATCCATCTGCAGACACCTTAAATCAAAAGCATCTCATGAAATCAATGCTACATAGGGAACCCTCAATTGAGGAAAATAAATTGATATAAAATATAGATGGTATGGATAATGCCCACCCTTCATTGAGTGCCCATGAACTAGGTACTTCACTGCTTCAAATCATTACAACAACCTGCAAGGGAATAATGACTGGATTTATTTTATACAGGAGAGGTAGAATCTGAACCTAGAATATTCTACTGCACTATTCATCACAATGGGAGCATTTCTTAGGGATAAATGTTCCTCTTATTTAATCCAATCTTCAAATCAGTTTCCACAGAAACATCCACTAGTCTCAACTGAAAAAAAAATAAAATAAAATTTCCTTTCTAGGTTAGACATCTTGCTCAGGAAAATAAAGCTCGTTATTTATTAAAGGAATCAGACCAGTGACCTGTTAGCTACTGTTCAGTGCCAAAAGGCCGGAAGTAAAACTTCCATTGCTGGACAGACTAAATAGCTGCCCTTGGTTGCATGGGCAGAGATGACACCTGCTATCGTGGCATCCTGCAGACATCTGTGTCAGAAGTGGGATGTAAGAAGTTGGTGGATGGAGGGAGCTGCTGAGTGGATATACATGAAGACAGAAGACCATCTCCACCCCCCTCACACCCACAATGAAAAACTCAAGAATATGCCCTGCACAAGGGGGACGGGCACATGGTAAAATCCCAGTGCTCCCTTTTACCAAGGCCCTACAAAATAGCTCCAGGGCTTGTCACGTTTTCTCTGAACCTATGCTTACATACTAACCCCAAGGCCACACCAAGGTAAGAAGATGAGGCGCCCAAGACACTCAAGGACTTGGCTCTCATTGTCCCATGGACTGGGCCAACGTGATCTTGAGGGTTCCCTGTCTCCAATGACCCACCACTTGGCAGAGCTGGGCAGGCAGCTGCTGCCATCCCATTCAAGCTCTGCCTTATCTTTCCATCTGTATTTCCCTTATTCTCAACTTAGCTCTCTTGGCAAATTCTAAATCTTAAACAGAGGGAGCTTTCTCATTCCCATGCTTTCGGTCTTTCCATTTTTACATTCAGAAATCATTCCTCTGCCTCAATTTCCCACTTCTACTTAGTCTATAAAATCCAGTTGATTTTCCACCTTCTCCAGGAAATATATTTTGAATATTCAACTTACAGTTCACCAGAAGACATCTTTTTCCATTACAGTCGTCATCTCAACTAGATTATCAGATTTATGTGATGCTCATGCATTATCCAGCTGCTTATCAACAGCATAGCTACAGTAACTGTCACTTATTGTTATCACTCACCTTTAAACTTGTGATTGTCCCAGGCCCATTATGAGCAATTAGGAACTAAGGGATGATTCCAAGGTCCTGCACTAGTAACTGGAAGAGACTCTGGAGGACACCTATCCCCACAGAGTACAGACATCTGAAGGATCCTGAGGTTTTTCCTTACTCTGAAATCCTACTTCTGCTATTAAAGTCAAAAGCATGTATTCCCAAACCTCTAGAACTAATTCAACCCCAAAGATTTACTGCCAAGAATGAAAGTACTAGCTCTTTCAAAATGAGACCCCCTAGTAGCCAGAAAGGGCAAGACTAGTGGCCGTGTTACAGTGGTGGCAAAGTAACCTGGCCGTGGCTTCCCCTGGGCTCTGAGAGGAGCTCCTGCTTAGATTCCTTGAGTGCTGGCTGTGTTCCTTAAACCCAATCCTCACAGGCAGGAGTTTCCTGACCCAACCCTGGCTTTTGACCTCAGCCAAATTTTAGTGTCCTTTAGCCAATGATGCCCCACCAGTCACTATCTGCATCCTGTAGGTACTGGATAAACATTGGTTAATTCAGATAGAGCACTAATCTCCAGAATCTATGAAGTACTCAAAAATCTTTACACCAAGAACACTAATAACCCAATCAATAAATGGAACAAGGAAATGAACAGAACTTTACAGAAGAAGAGCTACAAGCAATCAACAGATACGTGAAAAAATGTTCAATATCCCTAGTAATAAAAAAAAATGCAAATCAAAACCACCTTAAGATTTCATGGGCTGGGGATATAGCTCAGTTGGTAGAGTGCCTGCCTTGCAAGCACAAGGCCCTGGGTTCAATCCCCAGCACTGCCAAAAAAAAAAAAAAAAAAAGATTTCATTTCACCCCAATTAGAATGTCTTATCAAGAAAACAGGCAACAACAGGTGTTAGCAAGGATGTGGGGAAAAGGGTATACTCACATTGCTGGTAGGATTGCAAGTTAGTGCAGCCACTCTGGAAAGGGGTATGGAGATTCCCTAGAAAACTTGGAATGGATCCACCATTTGACCCAGCTATCCCACTCCTTGGCCTATACCCAAAGGACTTAAAATCAGATTACTACAGTGATGCAGCCACATCAATGTTCATAGTTGCTCAATTCACAATAGCTACATTGTGGAACCAACCTAGATATGCCCTTCAATAGATGAATGGATAAAGAAACTATGGTATATATACACAATGGAATATTACTCAGCCATAAAGAAGAATAAAATTATGGCATTTTCAGGTAAATGGATGATGTTTGAGACTGTCATGCTAAGTGAGATTAGCCAATCCCCAAAATCCAAAGGCCGAATGATCTCTGATAAGTGGATGATGATGCATAACGCGGGGTGGAAGGGAGGCAAGAATTGAGGAAGGAAAGATTGCATAGAGGGAAGGGAGGGATGGGATTGGGGTGGGGGGGTAAGAATAATAACAGAATGAGATGGATATCATTGCCCTGTGTACATGCGTGATTGCACGGATGGTGTGACTCTACTTCATGTACAACCAGAGAAACAACAGCTGTACTCCATTTGTGCACAATGAATCAAAATAAACTAATTTTTTTAAAAATTGGCTAATTCTTCACATGAAAGAAGCTAAAGGTCTACTCATAAGAAGTTTTCAGAGAAATCGCATGCAGAAAATATGATTTACTTTTAATATCCTTCTGTCAAGTACATATCATAATGGGATTTTAATAGGTAAAAAAAGCAGCAGTTGGTTAATGCGCAATCATAGACTTTACTCTCTCCAGAAGGTTATGAGGGGTCTACTTTCAAGGCAGAGGAAATAATTTGAGCTGGGCTAATTCTCAATTTACTGAAAGATGTTGGATATAAGTTTCATACTTAAGCCTAAAAAGGTAACCATTAAGAATTCTATGTCCTATTTGGCAATAGAACATTGGGGAATTTATGCTAAACTCCAGCTATATTTAGTCCCCACTTAAACATCTACATTCATGCACATTTAAAAAAAAATCTTTAAATATCTTTAAAAAATAATCCTCCTCACTTCCCAAAGCTCAGAGGGTTGAATACCACACTTACAAGGCCAAGTCTGTAATGTTCATTCTAGAGAAAAACTCAACCCCACTTTCATAGTCCAAAGCCCAAAGCCTAGCTCCCCAAAACCTTGTCTGTCTCACTGCAGGAGGCTGAAAGTATGAATGGCTCAGTCCCATCATGCTCACCTCCAGAACTCTGCCAGCAACAAAGCACAGACCAAGGAGGGTGATATGTGGATGCTAGAAGATGCAGTCTTGGTCCTGGCTCTGCCTCTTACCAATTTCTATAACCCTAAGCTTGTCAATTAACCCTGCCCTGCTTAAATGCATACACTGAGTATGAACTGGGAGTACTCACTTTCTCTGAGTATGAATTGCTGTGAAGATCAGACAAGACAATGTGTAGGGACTCAGATTTTTTCTTTTTTAAATGAGGCAAGAACACATAGCATGAGATCCAACCATTCAACAAACTTTTAGGTGCACAAAGTAGTGTTAACAATAGGCACAGTGATATAGAACAGATGTCTAGAATTTCATCATGCATAAATGAAATTTTGTACCTGTTGATTAGAAACACGCCCCTTCCCTCTTCCCCCACCCCCTGGCAACTGCCATTCTATTCTTAGCTTCTATGAATTAAACTATTTTTGATTCCTCACATAAATGGAAGCATGCAGGATTTGTCCTCCTGTGACTGGCTTATTTCACGTAGCATGGCAGGATTTCCTGCATGTAAATGAAGGGCTACACTTGTTCTACTCAGGGGCCAGCAGCAGCACACTTGCAGTCAAGGGAAGTCTTGTTCAGAGTTCTTATCACAAAAACAAAAGGAATGCAAGGAAACTTTTGGAAGTGACAGATATGCTTATTACTTTGATTATGGTGATGGTTTCATGAGCGTAAATATGTCAAAAGTCATCAACTTGCATACAACATGTGCAGCTTTAAAATACCAAAGACACCTCATGAGCGTGTTTTAATGCCATCATGCTCTTTCACTAGCATTTGAAAGGCACCAAGAATTCTGGCCCGCTTACCAGTTGCTTTTTCTTAACACCATTAAGAATAAACCCAGGTCACCTAGTGTTAGGGATTCAAAGCTATGGATTCAACACCCAAATAGACCTGTTAATGCTGCTTAATCCAGATGACAGTCAGCTGTCCAACATACATCTGGAACTAAGGATATGTGGCTCAGAAAAAGGCAGCCTCTACCACAACCTGCCCACCTCAACGCTGACATCGAATCCCAGTCACCCTTCCAGCCAGGCTCCCCTTACCTACCAAGTAAAAACATCACTGGACCGTGTCCTTTCCTTGTAATGACTGACAGTTGTGTGAGCAGGGTTTAAAGCATGTTTGTATACAAATTTTCTCATTCTGCCAGTAACCTAATCATGCTCTGGAAAGTCAGTGACTTGGTGATACATGATTCTTTATGTTGTTATAATCTTCACACTTCAGACTACAGAACGAAACAATACACAACACTCTAAAGATGTCATCCTCAAAACTAGCTCCCAATCACAAACAGGGGCATGGAAAGGCCCTGGGGAGGCTGAGCACCAGAAAAGCAGCCACACTATTTCCCTCCATGGGGTTTTTAACCCTCTCCTTCTGCTTCAGAGCACACTGAAGCTTCAGCAACCCCCAGGGCTCCCAGGCCCACATCTATTTGGGGCTATAAATAAACACCATATAAAACAAATCCTTTGGAGGTTTGAGCAAAGGAGACAGAGAGGGAGTTTATACTCTTTAGTGCTGTGGAGCTGAGTCTAATCACTAATAAAAAGGTCCTTGAAGACTCAGTTTAATAACCACCAAGATTTCCTGGCTGCCTGCCTGTCTTCCCACCTTCCTCCCAAGAGGATGCTAAAAGCACTTCTAAGCTTCCCTAGGCCAGATGAAAGGGGGTGGTATATGAAAAGGCAGAAGGGGCAAATCTGGATGTGTGTATGATGACGGGCTGTGCAACTTCCTGTGCTGGGCAGAGGTGGACGGTGGAGGGAGAGATCCCATCCTTCCCACCCCCTCACACATTCCCAACCTTGGCTCCATCAGCAGATCCCAAGTTCAGGGATCAGCATTACAACCATCGGGCACACAGCTCCCTGTGAGCAACTGCACTGTTTGTTTCTCCCAGATGTTCCCCTTCTCTCTCTGCCTCTCACCACATCCTACCTGGTGCCAACCCTACTGGTCCTAATCTTCAAACTCGTCCATCATGGCTGTTAAGAAAATGTTCACTATAAAGGGAATTTGTACAACTTAACAGTTACTTTGCTGGTACAATGCCTTGGGGTCTCCAGGAGAAAGTACTCTGAAGACAAGTGATAAAGAAATGACTGACTCCTGAAGCATTTGATTCTCCGTCTGGGTGTATGGCATACTGATTCATACAGCCATGCTAGATGGGGCCCCACAGAGGCTGAGCCCACAGCCTTGGTAAGTGTAGACTCTAGGTTCCCATGGCAACACAGTACCACACACACAAAGTTCAGGCCATCAGTCAGGAAAAAAATATATAAATTAACAGCTGAGGTGTACAGCTGGGAGGAAAAGAGGCAAAATAAAAATGTTTAAAAAGTTCTTTATCCTCAGGAAGGATCCAGTCTGATCATGGTAGCCTAGTCTTAACCTGCAAAGGGGTCTTACCTACAGTGGATTCTCACTGCATTACGTCCTAAATTGTGTTAGTCAGCTTTCCATCACTGTGATCAAAATACCTGAAGGCCTCATGGTTTCAGAGGTCCAATCCATGGTTAGCCAGCTCCATTGCTCTGAGCCTGAGGTAAGGCAGAACATCATGGTGGAAGGGAAGCAAAGAGCACATGAGGATCCAGGGACAGGGCGCTGGTACCCACTTCTTCTAGCCATCCCCTACCTGCCAATAGTTGTCCCTCAATCCATTCAAATTATTAATTCACCAAATGTATTAATCCACTGATTAGGTTATGGGTCTCAATCTATTCATTTTACCTCCTGCATTAACACAGGAGCTTCTGGGGGGGACGCCTCATACACAGACCATAACATAAAACCCATTTGCATGGCTTTCTCCAAGTCATTATCAACTGACTCCCCCAATACCGCCAACTCCATCTTATATTCTCAAATCCAAGTAACTTCACTGCTGTACAAATCTGAGCCTTGCAACCATGCCCACCCCCAGCTTCAACCACAGAGGACTCCTCCCATCGTTTTCACCATTTGATCTTTCAAAACAGGTTCAGGATTCACTTCAAGGAAAATTTCCCCAATCTTGCCCTTTGGTTCTCTATCTCCTTAGGATTTGTGTATTTATTTCAGTTTGAATTATTTCTTTGGACTTGATGTGCCATGTTTTAGTGCTTCTGAGGTACCACGTCAGGTCTGAGAGCAAGGAGTAGTCTTCATTTGACATCAAGATACAGAACAGAAAACTGTAACTTTCTCCTTGCATTTCCCCCAGAGTCTAAGTTAGACTCCGACTCCAGGGGTGCTCAGTAAATCCTGACCCCCCTTCCTTCTTCCCCTATTCTTTTTCTTCTCATTCCCCCTATTCCTTTTCCTTTTCTTTCTTCTTTTGACTATCACTCTCTGCAAACTAAAGATGACTCTCCAACTATAAACTGTGACCTCATAAGTAAATATTGTTGCTCACATCTACTGCTGCCGAGTTCTCATCTAAAGTGCAGTGAGGTTTGGAGGTAATATTTAGAAAATCAGAACTGAATCACAGACACCAGCAAGAGGTCCCCTGAGAGAAAGGCACGGCTGGCAGAGACTGACAGGTGGGATGCCTGCCAACTCCTACTTCCCCATGGAAGCAACCAGAACTACCAAAAGAGATTCAACCAAAAAGTAAAACTACAAGGTTAAATATTTAATTAAAGCATTCAAATGAGGATACTAAAGATTTATGGCCTTGACTTCAAAAACCTCTGATTAAACCATCAGCATTAGATATGTGTGAGGAAGCTTGCTCACAAGGCCAAGGGTATGACTTGACCTCTCTCTGAATCACTTGGGTTAACTTTCCTGACACTATTCTTCTGCCATCCATGTTACACCCAACTCCAGTGCATTCATCAGTCATAAGAGCAGTACAGTGTCAGGACCATTGCTGGAAATGAATAGAGACAGACAACACTCACCTTAGCACATGGAGTAAGGATGGAAGTGAGAATGCAGAAGTCAGGGTCGCAGATTTCAGAGACAGCCACTTGCCGGAGCTTTGATTTACAACTGGAAGCAATTAAAGGCTGGGAAAGAACTGGGAAATGAGGTCTCTATAAAGGGTTAGAAAGGTCCTGGAATATCTGTGACTTAAGCATAGGTGCTCTTGAAGGACTTAATATATCATGATGGTGCGCTGTTTGGCTATTTGTTAGAGAGGATCTGTCTTCCCCAAATGGTTTTCAGGACACAGAGCTCCTGAAACACTAACTTTTGCTCTAGGGTTCCCCGCCTTTCCAACCCCTCAATTGTCACGAAGTTAACCCTGGTCTTTTAACCACAGTTAAAATGCTCAGGGAAGTGTGAAATCATGGGAAGGGGTGCTTTGAAGGAAGGAAGCCCCCAGTGACTCATGACTCAAGGCAACAAATCCTCTACTAGCAAATATTCATTCTATAATAATGTGCTTTGTCAGTTCAGACATTAGTATTCTGGATTTTGTTAAAGAGCACACTGATAATGAAAATGTTCATCTACAGTGGCCATAGATGAGGTTCAATGCCCAGAAAGGGAGGAAAGTCAGAGAAAATGCCAGCAGATGTCATATGGGTACCAATCTCAAAACACTGTCAGTCATGAATGTTTTCAGGAGGAAGCAAAGAAAGATCTCAGTAGTTGAGGCTATTTAAAAAAATAATAATAATACAAGTGAAATGACTGCTGGTGGTAATAATGAGGCCATTCCCTTCCTGGATTGAAATCAGCACTTTGATAAATGAGCTTTGACAGATCTGTTTCAACTGTCTCTCATTTATCATGATTATGATTCACACTCCCTATCAGGGATGATACCTTCTAAAGCTGGGCAGTGGAAGAGAAAACTGATAACACTCGAGTTTGGGCATGAATGACAATAAAGCTGCAGTATTACCACACACGTGCCAGGGCAACATTTACGGAAACAAAGCAAGAATATCTTCCCACACTCGGGAAACAATGGCCCGGTAAGCATTTTTCTCTTAATGCAATGAGAGCTGCCCGGATGATGCTGCTTATTCAAAAAAAATCCCATGGTAATTAAATGAACTCTTGAGTGTGCATTAGAGATTAATATTTTAAGAGCTGGCATTTTACAGAGACAATCTAAGGATGAAATTATGTGTGTCACACAAGGCACAGTCTTCTATAGATTAAAATGCCACCATTCATGCAATACAGTCATCAGTGATAGAACTGGATATTAACATAGTAATTCTTGCTGGGAAAGAGTCACTACCCAAGGGCTGGGGAAAGAAGCGACCATACTAATGGCCTTTCACTCCCAAGACTCCCTCTCAAGATGGGTCAAGGTAAAAAACAAGTTTTATGGGTAGAAAATACTGAGCTTGACTTTTACCTTATCCCTGAGAAAGACAGGCAGAGAAGATGAAAGGTAATCCACCACTCTCCCCAGCTTCTGTGGCTACAGAGAAGAAACCAAGTCTTGAGTTTGGAGAAACAGCAGGGTCCACATGAAAGCAGTACTATTCCCAGTTTCCCCCCAACACACACACATCAGAGTCCTGCCTCCAAGACTATGGTGGGTGAAGCTACAGATAAGGGGCACCTCCCAAGCAAAGCCATTTCTTGGAGGTCAAAAAATAAAGATGTTCCCGCCAAGCAACTGCCCTCCTTTGGAGTCGTTTACCTACATCCACCAACATGAGCATAAGGGACAGTAACCACCTGAGCAGGATGGTCCTTCAACAACACTGGCTTGCCTGAGAAGAAAGGAAAGGGCCTGCAGGAGATGCAGTATATCTGGTTTACATCCCAAGGCAACAGGGGAGAACACAAAGTAGCTGAAAGAGTTCACCCTTTGACTTAAGTGGCACAGATCAGGCTGCTTATTTTGAGAGGTCAATAAGTATAACCTCTTTCGATCCCACCTCCTTCAAGAACTCACCTAAAATGAGAGGCCCACGAGAGAAGGGTAGTTGCCCAAGCTGCAAAGAATGGGGGTACCGAGAAGTAGACATGGGTTTTAAACATCTATTCACCCGATAGCACCAGGAGAACCACGCACAGGGATGCTAGCAACCTTCTGAGTTCAGCTGTGGGACCCGCATTCCCAGCACATCTGGTCAGTATCATGTTGACAACTATTTCCTGCTGCATCATGATCATACCAAGACCCCAGAGCCTCAGTCTGGACTTGAGAGCACTACTTAGGCAGGCTCTCCTACAGCCTGCCTGGTGTCTCCAGTCCACAGCATTCTACCTCCTCAGCAAGGAATCTGCTGGGAGAATGAAAATTTTTATGCTACACTGATGTCAAGGGTGACTTCCAACTCACAGGGGTGAATAGGTCTGATGCCCCTCTGCTGCTCCCTCTATACACTGCCAGGTGGTGGCTCTATGGCTCATCTTCTCCCTCCACGTGACCACTCTTGGGCTGTGGCTGCCTCTGGCAGAGTTTCAGAGTACTCAGCATTCTCTCCAGCATGTCCCACTCCCTCTAGCACACTGCACAGTGCCACATCCATCACCACTCTTGAAGGAGGCTCACAATGAGTCTGCGTGGAGCCCAATAGGGCTGCACAGCTCCTTGGAGGACCCAAGTCTAAAATCTCCTTGGAAGCAAGACACCTCACCAGACCAGTCTGAGCACAGCAGAGCAGGTTTTGCAAAAGACCAGGCCTCTCCATGTCCCTGAATAAGCTCAAATACTCCTGCAGATGGATTCCCAGGGAGGCACGCAGGCTAGAGGTCATTCTCCCATCTGACAGTGCTCAAGGTAAAATGTCTCCCTTTTAGGGCACAGGTTCCTAGGAACAATGCAAGTAAAACTCAAATGGTCACTGAATTTTACCTGCATAATCTGTAGCACATCAATTGTATAGCAACTTGCCACTAGAATCAGGTCAAGTGACTCCCTGCTCCCAAATCACTCATGCATTCATGTTTGTGAAAAGAATGTGCCTATTAAAAATATGCTGAGTACCAACTTGGCTGGTACTGTGAGTGACACAAGAATAATAAGATGAACAGAAACATCCTGTGCTAGCCTACACAACAGACTCAAGTTAAACATCTAAAGGTGCCATTTTAAAAATTAATCAAAGCAGAATGAAATAAATGCAGCTTGGAAATATAGACCATGTGCACATGCTGGGATGTACAGGGGGCAAAAGGGTTTGTTCTGATGAGGTGGGAGAGCACAACTGAAATAGGGAAAGAAGAACGGGCAGAGAGAAGGGCCCTATTTCACCCTTATTGGCTACTTGATATCAAATCCCAATGCAAACCTAGAAACAAACTCTTATAAGGTCAATGTCAGAAAAAAAAAAAGATTACCATCACCTCCCTGAGTCTTTCAAGGAAAAAAAGTCCCTAAAGCTGACACATTTTTTAAAAAGTGCAATTGGACATTTCACTTTGGAAAATCTAAGTAGTAGTTTAACAAGAGACAATTGAACACATGATACTGAAATGAAAGGAGGCTTTCTTAATGAGTTATCTAAGAAACCAGCGCATCCAGACATCACATCTGGATATTAAAGCTGCCCCAGGACTGAGCTTGGCTCAGCAGGCAAGTCCCCAGGCACTAGCCAGGCTATCTCCTCCTACATAACCCTGGACAGCTGTGTCTCTTGCAAGCCCCAGAGTTACCACCTAGGACATGTACTCATCATCTATACCTGGCTCACCTTATACAATCTCATAGGATTGCATGTGATGATCAAAGAGGGCCAAAGTTATAGAAAGGAACTGAAATATAATGCAAAATGAGTGATTATTATGCTAACAATATTTGTTTAATAGTATGTTAGGGGTACAAATATACTATTACTAGTATATTAGTAACTAGGAGAGGAAATTCCATTAAGTATTTACTCACTAAAGAGGAGAGAGAGAAAAAACACTGCTTACTGTGAGCCAGGCACTGAGTAAACATTTTACTGGTGTTATCAAATTTGCAAAACTACTCTGGGAATTTTCCCCCAGTTTGCAGATGAGGAAAATAAAGCCTAGACAAGTTATTTCTCTAATTGAAGAGCTGGCAAACTTGTTCCATGTTCCATCAGACAGCAGAACTTGGATCGATGAGTGAAAATTACAGTGAAGTATGTTCTCTTCAATCTCAAATGTCTGGGAGTAGAAAAACCTGCAGGGCTAATGATGGAGGGAAAACAGATGCAAATTTCTTGGTTTCAAAACACAAGCTCTTTCCACTGGATCAAGTTTTTCTATAACTATGAATAACAGCTACAAGAAACCTATGCCCCAAACACTGAAATGACAGTTAATATTTAATATGTTAGCTTTTTAAAGATTTATTAGGCTGTTAGTCAATGATAATCACCATGTTTGTGGATTTGTGTGGTATTTCATTTGATTTAGATGGTTCCTTAGCACCTTCTGGTGCCTCAGAGTCATGTTTGTGAACCTATGTTATTCTGGCAGTAAAGCATGAAAGTTCTAGATAATAAAGTAGCAAACCATAAGATGACAAAAAATGCAACACATTTCTACTCAAATAAAACTGATAGATACTTTTAACACCACAAAGTTGAGAAGTCAAGAATGATCCCCCAGATCATTCAGAAAATATCAGAAATGGAAGGGATCCACAGTCCTATGTACTTAACAAGTACATAGACCCCTACCATACCCACACTGAGAGTCATCCAATCTGCACCTCAAGACACTCAGCGAATGAGAAATCTCATCTTTTGAAAATCTTTTTTGTACTTTTAGATAACTTAGTGACAAGTTGACACTCCTCTCCAAAGCAACATGGAGCAAGTTCCAGGTCACCAACTGGCAGCCTGTCAAGTATCTGATGAAGGCTCTCATCTCTCAAGACCCATTTTGGAGTAAGGCCTGATACATATCTCTTAATTTCTTTGTCCATTATTTTATGCCCAGTTCCAAGTCCCTTCATTATTACAGTTTTCCTTTCAGTAGATATTTCCTAGGTCATCTGATTGTGGTGCCCAATGTAGACCGAATAATTCTGGAACATGAATAATGAAGAACAGACTAGGAATGCCACATTCTTTTTCCAATCATATTTATACCATGAATAAATATTTTCTAAGCATCTTCTTTGTACCAAAGCACCAACTGTCACCAACTAAACATCTACTTTGCACCAGGTACTATACTAAGCACTGGAGACAAATATGAATGTGCCAGATAAGGTTGCTCTCAGAGCTTACACCCCACTTCTTCCTGATGAAGCCTGTGGCAGCGTTTGTTTCTAGCTGACTTATGCCAAAGCTTGCACCTACTGTTTTTCTGAGAAAATCAAAACCATCATCTAAGAGTGGTCTAATCCTATTCCTTCATCGTGTACATCTTTATCTTCCTCAGCACCTATCCACCCATTCATCCCTTCTCCCATAAAAGAGATGTCCTTTCCATGACTAAGCTTAAACATCCCTCCAGGCTGAAGAGAAGAATTATCAAGTATGTTCATCTTCCCCACTCCTCCATATCCTTAACTACCTCCACCTCTTCTGAATGATACTCTCTTCAGTATAAAGACATCTTCTAGCTTCTCCAGTTTCATAAATACCTTTCTTTTATCTCACTGCCTCCAGCTTCAGTCCTTTTTTAATAGATAAATATTTCAAGATTCTATCAGAGGATTGTTGAGCCCTCCCCTCCAATTTGCTCTTTAATCTGTTGCAATCTGACTTCTGCTCCTCCCCATTCCAACAACTCCATGTTATCCATGACCACCATATTACCAGAGCCAAAGGATACATCTGTGTCCTTCTTTGTCTTATCACACTTTGCATGGACTGTGCCTTGCATTTTCTTCTGATAATCACTGTTTTATGCCTCACCACTACAGTAGCACGTGCTCTCACAAGAATGAGAAGTTATACTCCATTTCTGTATGAGGTGTCAAAATGCATTCTGTTGTCATGTATAACCACTTAGAATTTTGAAAAGTATACTTTTTAAAAAATTATATAAATTATTACCCTGGGCTGGGGATATAGTTCAGTTGGTAGAGTGCTTGCCTTGTAAGCACAAGGCCCTGGGTTCAATCCCCAGCACCACAAAAAAAAAAAAAAAAAAAAAAAAGAAAGAAAGAAAGAAAAGAAAAGAACTTATTACCCTATAATGTATGTCTAACATTTCTCTATAAATTCATGGTCACATACTTCTTATAAGAACAGGATCACATCATATCATTTTAGAAACTTTCCTATTCCCCTAATTTATCTTGAGCATACTGCCACATCTTCACCATCCTTATTCACGTTCCATTTTCCCCTGGCTCCTGAGGATTCACTGCTTTCCTTTTATTTTTAAGCCATTACTCTTATTCTCAGCCACAGGCTTCTCATTCTCAACCAGTTCTAAAAAATGTCAGCAACCACCTAGGGCTCTGCTCCTCGACTTCCAAGGACTTCCAAGTGCCCACAATGGGAGACCCTATCAGCACATTACTAACTAAACACTAACAGCCCAGCTACCGTTATCAGATTAGCCAGGGTATTGTATCACATATACAACATTGACACAACTGTATCAATGATGCCAATATGCAGGGGATGTTTAAAAAATGGCTGCTAAACTAATTGGAAGGCAAGAGCTGAGGAGCTAGAGTGAGAGAGAGGTACTGTTGGACAGGCCATCCGAAAGGACTCAGCACAGGCAAAGATCCACATGCGATCATGGCAAAGAAGAAAGAAGAGCTGAGGAAAAAATGACAGAGAAAGCTAAAAACCAAACTCTCTCCTTCACACCTTTGCTAAGGGTTGGGTCTGCCAGGCAGTTACTGAAAACACCACTGAATGAGCAAGTAGTAGCTTCCCCTGTTCCCTGACAATCAGCCTTCACACATCTCACTGGCAAAGGGATTTCATTGTTGTAGAATCCTCCTACCTGTGCTTCCCACTCACTATTCACTACCTTCCACCCCACTCCTGACTTCACCTTTGGGCTCCTTCTGAAAGCCTTCCCAGATTACCACCATTTCACCCACAAAACTCTAACAATCCCTGCCCTCTAACAATATCTTCTACTAGGCCTAAGTTGTTAAAGTTTCTATAGTTACAACTTGCTCAGTTGCTTCATTTTCTCTGCTATTCTGGAACAGGAGAGGACTGAGATCTTGTTGGTTACTGAATTCACAGCCCCAGTCCCAGCACACCACTGCATTACCTCTGGGTACTTGCCACAGGCACCATTGCTCCACCAGAGGCATTAAAATAAGGAATAACCTCAAAGCAAAATGGTGAGAGCCCAGATTCTCCCCTGGATTCTCCTTCTCACTGACAGCTGGTGATAGGATTAAAAAGACTTGTTAAATACTCTTTTCTTTATGACCCTCGCTTTCCTTAATAAGCTGTGTAAGTGGAAAGCCCCAATGTCAACAATTTGAAGTAGAAAAAACACATTATTCCCAAGCACCTTCTCTCATTAGTATTTGTATGATTTGTACCGATGATATATTTTCCACCAACGGGTGCTCCAGAAACAGCGGTAAACTCTCCATCTCCAGAGAGCTCAACAGCTCCCTAAAATTGAGCTGGCTTATTGAATGAGATTTGTGAGTTATAATCCTGTAATTAAGGCTTCACCAGTGCCTGCAACACCAGTGCTTCTTGGCAGTTGATATCACATAATGAAAGTTTACCTTATTTTGTGCGTTTGTCATAGTCATTCGATAATTAATTCAACATCTACTGTGAGCACCCACGATGCACCTTCATTAAGGACTCATCAGGTGGCTCTTAGGTGTCGGGCAGTGTGCAAGGCAGAATGAGGAATAGAAAGATGCTACCATCCTCGCCTTCAGGGAGTTTATTACCTGGTTGACTAACAAACCTTGAAAGTAACAGCAAAAAGTAGGTTTTAAATATTCTCACCATAAGAGAGTGAAAAGTATGTGAGGTGATGGATGATCACTAGTGTGATTAATCATTCCACCATGTATTAATATCTCAAAATACTGCACTGTGCCTCATAAACATATACACACATCGTCAATTAAAAGTAAATCGCCCAAAAAAAAAAAAAAGGAAAATGACATCAGATTAAGACAACATGAGTAGCAGGAAAACAAAAACATTTACCAAGTGGCTTCTTGGCACTTACTACATTTCAACCCATGCCAGAAGTTAGAAAACTGACATTGCCCAGATGAGGAAACAGACTTGGGCTCAGATCTGCCTCTAAAACTGGCATCCTATCACCACAGCATGCTAAATCTTGGTTGGACCTCTTTGGACATATTTATACATTTAGACTTATTTATATAAGCTTTATGTAAAAGAAAGGTACAGAATGGTTAAATACCTTGCCCACATCTTAAAAACATGAATGGGTTTATTTGAGAATTTGTAGTCTTTTAATCCTATCAATTATTCATGAGGAAACTAAAGGGTCCTCTTTCAGCCCCAGCATCACCTGAAGGATGTGCCAAAGATCAAGGGCACCCGCCAAAGGGAAAACTGACAGGTCCCATGAGGCTCAATCAAAATCCCAATCAGAGACTGAAACACAGCAGTGAGTCACTCCTAACCCAGGAAAGAAGGGCAATTATCACCATACCTTTCCCTTCACTCTTTGAGGAGAGGTACATGAAAGAACTTCCTCATTCTTTCTGACCCTCAATAACCATGAATTTTCATCTATATCCATGGTCATCAGCACAGCCCAAGAATCAGGTTTTTTTAAATCTGAAAAAACTTCAAAGTCAAAAGGAGAGGGGAAAATCTGGATCCTTCACACTCCCCTCTGCTCATCTTAAATAAGGATGTCACTTTTGTCTTCTTTCCATTGGTTGTTTCTAACCTGTAGATACATGCTCTTTACAGGGCTACCTTCAAAGAAACCAGAGGTATCCTCCAGAGTATAACTTCCCAGCACAGACATGTCTCAGAGCAATCGAATTTGGGGAAAACCAACAAAGCATGAGACAGGTGATATATGTGCTTGCCCATTTTTTTGCCTTAAGTTAAAAAAAAAAACAAAAAACCTTTGACTCTGTGGAAGTCAGATATACTCTCACCCTGTTCTTTTTATTTGTTGTTCACAATTCTAATGGGGAATAACAAGCAAAAAAATACAGGACCATCTTAATACCAGTCAAGAGGGGAGGATTAGCTCCTAAAGATGCAAGAGAGAAATGAGACAACTGAACACCTACCACCAAGGGTTTTCACATGATTCTAAGAGCTCATAGGAAAGAAAAGCACAGGAAAGATTAGCAGAGTGGCAGACTCATGAGGTGCCCAATTCAAGAGAAACAAACACAAGACTGTAGGTATAAAAGGGCCTAAGCTCAGAGTGGACCAAAGGCTCCATTCACTTATTCAATGCCAAAATGGATCACTCCCAAATTATCTCAGACTCCTCAGGCTCTTTACCTTATTAGAAATGTTTCTGGGAAGGAAGTTCCATAATTTCTCAGATAACAAGTATGGACTCTCATAATGCTTTCACTGTTTCACTAATGTCATAAAAAACACCTCTACTTTCCTGGGGGTCTTCAATAACTATGGCTGAAAAATGGAACCACATCTGCATAAGTCACCTTGCAATCATGGCTTCACAACCAAATTGAACCATAGGCCAAGAACACACAGACCAGATTTGATTCTCTATCCCTGACTGGTGGTCCCCAGCACATGTGGTAGGAAGACCTGCCCAGTTTTACAGATGGTAGCATTGTGCAATAGAAAGAGGTGGGGCTGGGAGCCAAACAGGCCCAGGTCCAAATCCTAGTCCCACCAATGAAATCATCAGCATGACTCTGCATAGTGAGCTAAGATCTATAATATAATAGATACCAAATAATATATACTGCATGGAACTAAAACTAGATCTATTATTAAATCCTGCTTCATTGCAACCTTTACTGACAAACCTCTCCTCTGGCACTTAAAATTTACTCCATTTATTCAGCAGATATTTACTGAGCACCAAGCAGAGGGAGATTGTTTATTTTCAATTGCAAACAAAACAGACGAGGCCCCTGCTCTCATCAAGTATTCTAGTAAAAGAAAAAACAAGTAAAAAAATGAATAGATGATATGCTTTTAGACCAATAAACTATATAAAATAAATGAATCGATACAAGGAGTTAAATCCTAAGCATGCACTTCCCAGTCTCATCATGGATAAACACTGCCATGTAGTACTATCCCCTGCGTGCTCACTTATGTCCTGAACCAGGCTGAGAACTTCTTGGACAAAAAGATCATGCCTTATGAATCTTTATTCCCTGTGACATCTGGTAGAGTACTAAGTACACAGAAACACTCTACAGATGCCTGTCAAGAGTAAACTGACCACAGAGGATTCTACCAAGTTAGACAACTATCTAACCTCATCAGGGGCCAATTGACATCATTATGAAATATACAACAATTTTAGAAGCATAGTCTCCTAGTGCAGAAATTGTTTACCCATTTGGAAATCAAAATATTTTTCCTCGCTCACATTACCAAAACCTGTAAGCCCTTTCAAACCAGGAGCCCGCTAAAACTGACCAGAAAGCATCAAAAACAAAGGTCACCATTCTCCTTATACTGAAAAGCATACTTTTTCCTTTTCTTTCCTTCTCTTAGGGTTTCCACTAGAATCACTAAGGCTACAAACTCAAGCCAACAAAAACAGGTAGATAAGACCCAAAGGCAAATCCTGGAAGGTGTCCAGCATCTGATCTTTGGGGCCTCTGCATTCTTTGTTTCCTAATAAAGTAACAAGAGAGCAGCACAGGTAGGAGTCAGCCAAACAGGAGAGCTCTGTACCATGGTTTTTGGCAAAACAAAGCCACCAGCCTTTGGGTTAACGCTCCCATATCCCGATTCCTTCTGCAACTGTTGGGGACACTGAAAGCACTCTGCTTTGCAAAGCATGTTTTATATTCATTCAGATTTTATCTGTCCACCATTTATTGGATACCTTCCAGCAGAAGGCTCTGTGCTAAATGCTATGGAAAATTCAAACCCAAGTGAGAAGAAAAATCTCTGTCCCTAAGTGACTCACATTATGATATTACTCTCAAAATAAGATGAAATCAACTCTCCATTGCTGAAGCTGAAGAAAAGATCCCTAGAGATCCAACTGTAAAATTCAGCCACTTTTCTAGGACACAGTTGAAGATCAAGCAGGAAAGCTACTCTTCCAAGCCTCGAGGAAAAGTGTCTAAGTGCCCACCTGACCAGTGTCATCTGGCCTGCTCTATCCTGCACGTGGTCATTCAGAAAATCAGCCTGGTGCCTATCACTTCTTCCCAAAGAGTAGCCCAAAAGCAACCAGCCCCACACTTTACCCAGGCAGGAGACATTCAAGCAGAAATATGGCTTGGGTTATGCTCTTCAGGCCAAAAGGAAGATTGCAACCTTTCAACTCTTTAAGCTAGGGCGTTTCTGGAGCTGAAGAGGGGAAGGAGGGTTGTCTGGCTTATCTTAGATTCATCTGTCATCCAAGGAAACTGGTATTTGTGGGGGTATTATAGTGAATCAGTCCTTGAATCATAACAAACATCTTTCTGTATCACTTATTCAGCAGTTTATGAAGCATCTGTTAATATCAATGCATTTAAATCCTTAAACTCTAATGAAGTTGGTCCCAGTAACATTCAGTCTCCCTTTTAAGGTCTT
>JAJEJO010004555.1:168405-222119 GCA_020662805.1 Glaucomys volans
GTGTGCTGAGGAGCCCGGGCAGGAAGACAGAATGAAGCATATGCACAAAATGCAAGAAGGAAACAGATGAGCATGACTTATTCAGGGAACAGAAAAAAGTGTGACAAGATGGGGGAAGAGCTAGGAGTTACATCAACAAAAAGCAGTTGAGTATACAACTGTGAAGGCAGGAGACTCACCCATTATAGCTGCCTGTTGTTTGCTTTTAAACTGCATTTTGCTTTAGTACCCTTAGGGGTAGACTGAAGGGATGCACTGGAATGGAAAAAACTACAGGTAGATCCACAGAAGTCAAATGAAAGAAGGGAGGAGCCTCAGTTACAGTGAACATAATAGGAATGAGGAAAACAGAGCACACTTAAAATTTAATTGGGGGAAGTGACAGAATTAGAGACAAATAGATACAGGGGTTGAAGAAGGAAATTTCCAGAATAATACCAAGGTTTCTGTCTTGGTGGGAGTGTGTGGGTACCAGTTCCTGGGAGGAGGAAAGTTAAGGCATGAGGGAAAACAGGGGAGGTAGTGAGTTGTATGTGGGACACGATGGTAAATCAGGAAATCAGCTTGACATAAAACAGAACCCTAGCATCTCCCCAAAGGAAGTAAAGGAGGACACTATCAGACCAAATCCCACATTATCCCAGTGGACTCTCTGCAGTGATGGAAAAGTTCCCTGTCCATGCTGTCCAATAGATTAGCAGCTGCTATGCCTGACCATGGAGCACTTAAAAGGTGGTTACTCCAACAGAGAAACTGATTTTGTAATTACCAAGTTAGGAAAAAAACAAAGTGTTTTTCTTTCTTTTATATTCAACACAGAACACTTCTGTGACCGGATGTGTGTGTGGGTTTCTACCCACACACTTGGCAGTGAATTTTCTAGCAGACACCAATCCTGCTAATGCTATTCAATTCTGACACGATCTACCTAGGGAAAGATCCCACAGGTGATCCCAAGGGCTGAGTCCCAGACGACCAGCCCCACTTCAGACACCAGTGGAAAGCGCCATGTTGTTTTACTTATGCTTCTGACTGACTGCCTATAAACTGGGGTACCCAGGACCACCTTCTCAGGCTTAATTTGCTGAGATGGCTCACAGAACTCAGGGGACTGCTTTGACTTATTATAAGGAATGTTGCAAAAAAAAATGCAGATGAACAGTTGGATGGACACACAGGGCAAGTTAAAGGAGAGGGGATAGAGTACTTCCATTCCTTCTCTGGGTATGCCACCCTCCAGGTACCGACATGTGTTCTTCAGCCTGGAAACTCCTCCATCCTTGTTCTTTGGGGTTTTTATGGAGGCTTCACTGTACAAACATGAATAATTAACTCATTGGTCATTGGCAATGAAGAAAACCTTAGCCCCTCTGCCCTGAGGTGGGAGTTGACAGATAAGGTACTACCGAAGTCCTAACCCTCTAATCACATGGTTGGTTCCCCTGGCGACCAGTCCCCATCCTGAGGCTGCCCAGGAGTTCACCAAGAGTTGCCTCATTAGAAGGAAAGATGTTCTTATCACCCAAGAAAACCTAAAGGAATTTGGAGCTGTGTCAGATGCTCCTATCACTTAGAAAATTACAAAGGTACTAGGGGCTGTGTGTCAGGAACTGGGGGTCAAAGAGCAAATATCACAACAAAAGATTCTCCCAGTGCCCCTATCCACAAGGTCTTTTTTAGAAGCTCTGTGCTACAAACCAGGGGAGGGTGCAGAAACCAAATATCTATTTCATATTCTATCACAATATCATGGTGATTTTACTGAATCTTAATTAACCTAAATTTAAACAGCCACGTGGTATTAATAACTAGTATATTGGCTAGCACAGATCTAGACAACAGAAGCTGCTATCTAATATTAGATATACCAAAGCTGCTCACCAGAGGCTGCTGAGATTGGAAAGAATTGTAGGGTTTATCCAGTATAATTCTCTCATTTCACAAACAAGACAACTAAGGTCCAAGCAGAAGTGACTTATACGAAATCATTGAAGCAAGAAGGTAAAGCAGACTAGAGCCCTGGTCTTCTGCATGTGATCCAAAGCCCTTTCCATTTCAGGGGATGCTTCTAGTAATGATACAAAAATAGCTGCTATTTTGTTTAATTCTGGGGTGTGGAATCAACGCAGCTCACGGACAAAGCCAACTAAAGATCACGCACTCCCCCTGCTGAACTAGGCATCTCCAGTGTTCAATCTAGTAAATAAAATGCCCTAGATTTCCTAATTGCAGATGAGAATGTGCTCTAGTTTAACCTCAAGAGGAATTTACTAAAGGAAGCTCTGGCAGCATGATCTCCAGGAGCACATCAAAGCCAGGCTTGGAGGGGAAGCAATCAGGAACAATTGACGAATGACACCACTATTGCTCCAGTGGTGACCCTTTCACACCTGCACTGTGATCAGAAGTGGTGGCTCCCTCTCACCTGTGCTGGGCATGGGGCTCCACCCCAGGACCACTGCTGCCTTTCAAAGCTGCCACACACTCAGCAGAATGCATTCCAGATCACACCTCCACCACACTGCATCCTTTTCAGAATCTAAATCTCACACATTGGGGATCCAAGACCCCTGATATAGATAAAGAAAAGGTGTTTCTGGCTTCGACCCTGTGCGGCAGCCCCGTAAGTCATAAAGAGCCCCTGGCATTAGGAATAGAATTCAAAAAGTGACAAGGACAACATTTACCAAATGACCTGTTAAATAACCCATTGGCACGGGTTCGGAACTATGGATCTTAAAGCCCAACTTGTTAAGAAGCATCTCTGACTCAGAGTTTTTTATATTTAAAACTCTCTGCATTGCAAATATCTCAATCAGGTCACCAGGGGCTCTTTTTAATTTTATTAAAAGATACATTTATTCACAGGAACATCTGTATTGCTAAAAGCTAGGTATAGCAGGAAATGAATTACGCATTTCAGTTCTGCCTATGGAAGATTTCTTTTTTTTTAAATCTGGATTTTCTAATTAATAAATCCAAATATAGCACAGCCACAAAGAATAATTCTAACAAGCTTTACCTCAAAAATGTAGCAGAATTGGAGGGAATAATCAATTAGAAAAATCTAAGAACTGAAAATGGTTGAAAGGTGTTGGGGTCTGAGGGACAAGTCATGTTGTCTTGGGCATTGGTGGTGATCCTGATGGGAAGCTAGGATGGTGCTCTGTTTCTGCCCCACACCTCATAAGACTTCCTGGGCAAACCAGATGGAACTCTGCTCCAGGCACCCCAGAGAGGGAACCAGTGCTGCGGATTCCGGAAGCTTCTGTGCCCTAAGTGGCTTATGTCCAAAGGGAACAATACCAAGACAGGAGTGCTGAAGAATAAGAACTGGACCCTAGAGAGCCCCCTAACAGAGAAAAGAATAAGGGAAGGATCTGAAGCCCAATCTTGCGACAGGTCTGAAGACAAAGCTGGTTACTTGTCACCATAGAAATCTGGAAACCCCCATCCTAAGTGGACTACCTGGCGCTGACAAACTCTCCCCAGCTGACCACAGTCCTGAGAGTGCCAACTGCCACAATGCACCAACAGATAACTACCTCCAAGTTAGTGTTGACATTCAATTATGTCTTTTATACACCAAAACAGAAAAAGAAAAATTTAAGGACAGTTTAAGGCTTCAGTTACCCAACACCTAGTAACTTCCATAGCAGCTGTCTGTCCAAGGAATTTCCCTAGGGAGCAAGCACAGCCTTGGGCCACAGAGCTCCAGCTTAAAATGGAAGAATGAGCTGTGGCTCAGTAGCAGAGCACTTGCATAGCATGTGTGAGGCACTGGGTTTGATCTTTAGCACTGCACACAAAATAAGCAAATAAAGACATGCTGTCCATCTACAACTACAAAAATAAAAAATTTTAAAAAAGGAGTAATGTGGTAATAGCCAAAGTTCAAAAGTCCCAACTTCACTAACTTTTAATGAAGTTTGTCAAACTGACTTTCAAAAAAATGTCCATCAGATCATGTCTTCCTCGCCTAATTCAAAATTCCAGCACATCTTACATTTAAAATGGTACCCGGTTCTCATCACTCTGACCCTTCTCTCTTCCTCCAACCTCACCTTGGGACTCCTGGCTCTTCTTCCCTTCAGTCCCAGGATCCCCTCTGTTTCCCACACATGCTCCTCTCCATCTGGGGGTCTGGGGCTTGCCCTTCCCCCTTCCTCCAATAGTTTAGCCCAGATCTTCCTCTGGCTGCCACATTCTCCTCACTCATCTCTCAGCTCAGTTACCTACTCTGTCAGAGATCCTTTCTGCCCAGTTTATCAAAAGTAGTGCCCACAGCTGCACTCTGTCACATCATAAAATTGCCATACTTCTTTTCCCATTTTAAAAATGTTATCATGGTAATTAATAACTAGCCTTCATTGAGTCCCCATTGTTCCCAGGCACAGAGCTGAGTGATGTGTGCACAGCCATCCCTTGGTATCCTCAGAGTACGGGTTCCAGGAGACACCCGCCCCCCGCAACCCCACTTTCAAAATACCAAAATCTGCAGATGCTCAAGTCCCTTATATAAAATGGCATATTTGCACATAACCTACACACACCCTACCATACAGTTTAAATCATCTCTATACTATGTGCAGTCTCTAATGCAATGTCAATGTTATGTCAAGAGTTGTTACTGTGTTGCTGAGGGAATAATCGGTGTGGGGGGGGATGCAATTTACAGCAGATGCAGTGCAGATGCAATGTATTTGACTATTTTTAATTTGCAGTTTGTTTAATCCTTGGATGCAGAACGTGCAGATACAGAGGACCTAATATGTATTAAATCTCAACTAATCTAACTGGGTGAGGTTAAAAAAAAAAAAAACATTTAAAGACAAAAGTGGATATTTTTCCACCAGAAAGAGAAAGGAAGGGGTCAACACAAGATGCTAAGGACAAGAAGCCTACAGGATTTGGAAACTGGCAAAGGCAAAACAAAGCAGGAACACAGCCCTAGGGAAGCATTAGCTTCTCTTCAACACCTGCCCGCATTTCTCCTATCTGCCTCTGTTGGGTCCTGGTCTGGGATCTGGCTCTTTACTCTCAAGTCCTCCACTTTTTATTTAAAACATCATCTTATAGGAGCACCACATAGCTCACTAGATTCTGGCTTTCACAGGCCTTGATTGGTATTGAAGAAAGGTTTAAAAGAAAACTGTGATACACAGTCACTTCAAAAAACATGAGTTTGCAGTAGGCAGGGACAAAAGGGGCCTGGGGGCTCCTCCTGGTGCCACTTTTTCCCTCTGGTTACCACTAAGAGATGATCAGTGGTGCCTAATTAGGGCTGTAAAAACCCAGACCCTAGGCTCAACTTAGGTTGGAGCAGGATTTTTGTGAGCTTATTCAACTTTATACACCACTATTGAAAATTATTTACTCAAACAGAAGTGGGCTTCCGTATTCTTTCTACAAAACTAACAAATCAAAATCCTGTGTGTCAAAGCCTCTGAGATATCACCTTTGTGAGTTAGATATATACTTAACGTCTCTCTTTCAGTGGACCCAGAAGACGTGTGCTTTAGCTATTCCTAGGGTGCTAGACTGAATACCAACCACAGTGATCTGCCCATTTCTATCTGGAACATACATGGATGACATATGCCCACCCCTGTCCTTAACTTCTGTTTCCAGAGCAGCTCAGAGCCACAGCAGGTCTCAATGGTCCTAAGGGAATAGAGGAAAGAGAACTGTTCATCCTGCCTGTTATGGTTTGGATATTAGGTGTCCCCCAAAATCTCATGTGTAAGACAATACAAGAAAATTTAGAGGTGAAATGATTGGGTTATGAGAGCCTTAACCTAATCAGTGAATTATTCCACTGATTAATTGGGCAGTAACTGTAGGCAGGTAGGGTGTGGCTGAAAGAAGTAGGTCACTGGGGACATATATGCTTTCGGGGGTTATATTTTGGCCTTGGTGAATGCAGTTCTGCTACCTGACTGCCATGTCCTGAACTACTTTCCTCCTCCATACTCTTCCACCATGATGTTCTGCCTCACCTTGGTTCCACAGCAATGGACTCATCCAGCTCTGGGCCTAAACCTCTGAAACTGTGGGCACCAAATAAAGTTTTCCTCCTCCTCTATAATGGTTCTTATCAGGTCTTTTGGTCACAGTGGCAAAAAAAAAAAAAAAAAAAAAAAAAAAAAAAAAAGCTAAAACACTGCCTCTTTTTTCTCAAGAGTTCTTTAGCTTAAATCTTTCATTTGACTGCTTGACTTATTAAAGACATGAGGAAGATTCTTTTGGATACTTCAGACATCACAGAATCCAAGACATTCTTCCAATGAAGGTGAACAGACATCCCCACCAGCACTGAAAGCCACAATTAAGTACAGCAACTAGTGACAGCAGTCAGCTTTGCAATACAGGATAAGATGAAAAACTACAAACTACACTGATTCATAAAGCTCAGAACCCCAATTTATTTTTTTACCCCCAATTACTCTTCTGTTCTTCTGTGGAACTAGATTTACGAATGGGTCAAGCATAGGGCGTCAATGAGGAAAAGCCAAAGGCAGACAATGTCGGTTTTGCTCATTTCAGCCTTCAGTGAACCATCCATTCACATTTTGATGACATTTGCTTCTCTTCTGACAACTCAAAGATACTCTGGACCCTGGGGAAAGGCTGCCCTGGACCAAACTCCAGAAAAATAAAGGACAGAACAAGAAGTGAACAGCCACTCTCCGCCCATCAACCTTCTCTCTCTATCAGAATAAATCATGCTGCAGAAGGTCATGTGCTGTTTCACATAAATGTTAGCTCTTGTAGAGGATTCAATCTGCACTATACTGAACACCATTCCATAAGCAGGATCTGTTTACTTATGAAAAGGAATTTATCTTCAGAGAATCATATTAACTCCAGAAATCTCGAATAACTTCAGGGCCTTGCAGGAGGCCCACAGTCTTTTTCTGTTTGCTTAAGAAGTATCAAGGGCAGGATTCTCTCACTCTGCATTTCCACTACTCTTAACAGGATTAAGACATCCTCCTGTACTACAGAAGGAGCAGCTTTCATGGCCTTACACACATCTTTGGAATAAATATAGAAAAGGATGATAAAGAAAATTTTGCTAGGGGAAAAATACTAGTTCGTTTCTTACTTAAAATAAATAAATACATATGTGTGTATATATATGTATACATATATACATACATATATATATCTGAAATGGGTTACAGAGTTAAATACAAGCAATATGGAAAACAATATATACATATATGAATACTAACCTGATTTTTAAATCTATAAACATAAAAGCAATGAAAAATTAGAAAAAGGGAACTTGAAAAATTGAATGCTTTAGAGAAACCAGGAGAAAGGTTGATCTAGGTCCTCTTGTAGGATCACGATAGCATTCCGTATCACTTAAAATCATTCTCCCATGCGAGGCAGGAGGATTGTTTTGAGCTTAGGAGTTCAAGGCCAGCCTGGGTGACACAGCAAGATCCCATTTAAGGGGAAGTGGTAGGAAGGCCAGGGTACAATATAAGAATAAAAAAAAAAATCCTTTTTACTTCTTCGCCAAAGCTAAGCTAAGCTAAATCTAAACAAGCTGCCATATTATCTATAATGAAACAGAGCTGTTTTAATTTATAATCTCTTTCCCCAAGTTGGTCATTTCCTTTCTCTTTTGCAGTGACACATTAAGAATTCCAACCAACAGTCTTCTTCTCAGGTGACTTGTGATCCCTGCTTTCTCAGAGTTTTTGCTCTCGTTTCCATACGATGTGGAAGTTTTGAGCTGAGTTTTCCCACAGTCAACATTAAGCACCCATACCCAAAATGCTCACATTTCATTCAAGGTGACAGCTCCTTCCTGCCCCAGAGCTCAGAGCAGTGCTCTGACAACACACAAGGAAGCCTGTCGCCCTGTGCAGTTGCCCAGGCCGAGATCACAGATAGGGCTCTGGGGACATTTACATCACTCCAGAGAAGTCAATGTGACTTCCGTCAACGTAAAAGATGCCGCTGATTAATTTTAGGCATGTTGCAGTTTCTATTATGCAAACACCAGGCATTCGATACGGCCTGACAAATCAGGGAATGTTTTAAGAGCTTGTTGGAGCCAATATATGTACTTAATCTAGAATCCAAAACAAAAAGTGATGCCAATTCCTCCCACATTTCTTGTACAAAAGGAAATACGTTTTCTTCCCTTGGAAAGACTCATCGGGTGCCATCCTTTTTGCTCTTCCAACCCCTAGGGATAGGCTGGAAGAAAAATGCCATTGCTCTCCAGAGTAACCATGGGATCACTGACTGGCACCTGGCAATCAGACTCCATCTCTCCACCCATCTGAAACCACTTTCTCTACACCTAAAGGGCACTTAGGTGTAGAGATGTTCTGGTAGCTAAACATGAGAGTTTCTCCCATTACAAAGAAAATAGCCCATTCCACCCACCTTCTCCACCAGCTGTCCTGTCTTTTCTCTACCTCATAGCTCAACTCCTTAAGAGCAGTCATTTTAATTCCCTCATCTCCCACTCCACTGTACCCCATCCTCTTCAACCTACCCCAGGGTCATAATTCCAGTGAAACAGTTCTCAGTAATGGACCCACTCATAAATAGTGCTCAGTGCCCATCAGGTTTGACCTGCCAATCTAGAACAAAGAGCTCCTTTTTCCTTTCTTTTTTTTTTTTTTTTTTTTTTTACTTTTGGTACCAGGTATTGAACCCAGGGGTACTTAACCATAGAGCCACATTCCCAGTCCTTATTGTTTTTTATTTTGAGACAGGGCCTCATTAAGTTGCTGAGGTTATTCTCAAATTTGTGATCTCCTCCTTCAGCCTCCTAAGTTGCTGGGATTACAGGTGTACACCACCACACCAGGCAAGATGCAAATAAAGCCAGCTCTCCACCCCATCCTGTTACTATTAAAAGATGGAGAACTGACTCTGTTCCCAGCAACCACCTCCACCCATCTCCTCACCCCCACCTGCTGCTCCCAAGGTAGGAACAGGAAAGAGGATGGGACTTTTCAGAATCTACCTTGTTGGCTTGGGGGATGAGGGGATGCTGTGGTCTGATGGAGAAACTTGCTCAGAGACTGGAGATGCCTATAAGAAGGGGAAACTGACCTTCATTCTCCAGTTAGAAGAATAAAGCATGTGTTGATTTGCTCTGCCCGTCCCAGAGTAAGGGGAAGAACTCCTATAGGGAGATGGCAGGGCAGAAAGAAATCTTACTCCCCAATTCTCCTCACTTCACAAAACATTGATGAAAGTGACGAGCTAGACCATCTTCCAGTATATGCCCCACAAGGTCAGGACAAGGCAGTCCCAGAACCAGCTACATTACAGTCACCTGACCATTCCTCTCTTCTCACAGATCCAACATAAGATAAATGGAATCCAGACAAGAAAAGGTTAGCAGGACCCCAGGGTAAGACCACCCCTTGCTCAGACCACAAGCTTAGCAACCAATAAACTCAAGGAAGCTTTTAAATCAAACATCTATTTTTGCAAATGACAGTATCCCAGACATATCCAAGTAAGTGGTGCATGCCAGAATTAGGAATTATGTGCTGAATGAATGACCAGACAACTTCTTAATTCAACTTAACCTGTCTCATTTCGTTCACTCCTGCCATTGAAGGTTAATTCCGTACAAGATTCTGAACTTACTCATCAATAGGTGATTAAGCATGATCCCTACCCTCAAAGTTAGAGAAAATAAGTACAAACTTGCACCCACCAAAAGGAATTATGTGAGCAGTTTCATCAAGAGTTGTCCAAAGTACCAAAGCTACCACATCAAAAATCCTAACCCTTCCATGAAATATACCCAGACACCTTTTTTGGTTAGTTGAGATACAAAGTTCTCCTGCCTGCCTTTTCCATTACTGTGGGTCTTTTATCCCTGCTACTAAAAATAATTCACCCTTAGTGTATCAAGAAAAGATTTGTTGGGCTGGGGCTGTAGCTCAGTGGTAGAGCGCTTACTTAGCACATGTGAGGCACTGGGTTTGATCCTCAGCACAACATAAAAATAAAGATATTGTGTCCATCTACAACTAAAAAACATTTTTAAAAAAAGATTTGTGATTGAAATCCTGGAAAACAGCACAATCCATATTCCCTGGGTCTAGGGTAGGCAAAGGAGACCTCAAAATGTGCAGCCTCGGGTGAGGCCTCGGGAAAAGAGGATGAGATACACATGACCTCTCTTGGACACTGCCATATGCAGCACAGAGGGTAAATACATATGATGTGAGTTGAGGACACTTCCCCTCAGAGAGCATCACGCACTATGGGAAATGAACCACTGTAACACCTATACAGAAATCACAACCGACCTACTGAGTTTAGCAGACTATCCAAATTAAGAAGCATTTAGAATCATATTTGCAGAAAGTAAAACATTATATATGATTCCTGGTTTCCCTATAATCTTTAGTTTACAGTGGTTCCTTCAACAACCATTATTGCTTCCTATCTATCTATCTATCTATATATATATATATTTTTTTTTTTACAGACTTCATTTTGATTCATTGTACACATATGGGGTACAAATTTTCATTTCTATGGTTGTGCATGATATACATTCATATCATTATTGTTAATCATACATGTACATAAGGTAACGATGTCTCTCTCATTCCACTATTTTTCATACTCCCATCCCCTCCCCCTCTCATTTCCCTCTACATAATCTAAAGTTCCTCCATTTTTCTCTCAACCCCCATCCCCCAACCAGATTTTATATTATCATCCACTTATCAGGGAAAGCATTTGGCCTTTGTTTTTTAGGGATTAACTTATTTCACTTAGCATGATAATCTCCAATTCCATCCATTTGTCTGCAAATGCCATAATATTATTCTTATTTATGGCTGAGTAGTATACCATTGTGTATACATACCACAACTTCTTTATCCATTCATCTGTTGAAGGGCATCTAGGTTGGCTCCACAGTCTAGCTATTGTGAATTGAGCTGCTATAAATATTGATGTGACTGTGTTACTTACCACACGCACTTCAGATAAAGCACTAATCTCCAAAATATATAAAGAACTTACAAAACTTTATACCAAAAATACAAAGAACCCAATCAATAAATGGGCCAAGGATCTGGACACTTTACAGAAGAGGATGAACAGGCAATCAATAAATATATGAAAAAGTATTCAACATCTCTAGTAATTATAGAAATGCAAATTAAAATAACTCTAAGATTTCTCTTACTCCAATTAGAATGGCTATTATCAAGAACACAAACAAAAATAGATGTTGGCATGGCTGTGGGGAAAAAGGCACACTTTTACATTGCTGACGGAGTTGCAAATTGGTTCAGTCACTCTGGAAAGCAGTGTGGAGATTCCTCAGAAAACTTGGAATGGACCCACCTTTTGACCCAGTTATTCCACTCCTTGGTTTATACCCAGAGGACTTAAAATTAGCATCCTTTATATTTTTAACAGGCATTTTAATAATCATTTTTATCCTTATCAGAGTAATATATACTCAACATGAAAAATTTAGAAAATGCAGCAAAGTTCATTTTTTTAATGACATAAATTCCTACAAATACTGTTACTATTTGGGATGTTACCATTTAATCTTTTTAATAGCTATTTGAAATGAATATGCCCAGAAGCCAACTCTGGTAAAAATCACCAATAAGCTAGGATATAAATGGCCATCTGTAATCTCTTTCAATTATGAACAAGATTGTATCTTCATAACTGTAAAATAAGCATTAAATTCAACTTAAAAAGATTATATTCAATGGAGAAAAATTAGTTAAATGGGCTGTTTAACGTCTGAATTAGCTGGCACTGCTTACTTTTTTCTATTCGTCTTTCTAAAAGCCCAGTAGTTAGAATTAAGATCTTGGTTAACTATTACTTCAGATACAAATCTCTTTAAGCATAGACTTCCTTGATTATTTAATCATGTGCGATTGTGGTAAACACAAAAAATTAGTTTTTGCAGTTTTTTTCCCTTGACAAGTATGTAATTACCATTATTTTATCAAGATATTTAGTGAGGATTTATTTTCCATTACAATTTTCCATAATAGAGATGCTATTCAATGATATCAAAAATAAAAGTACTGACTTACCTGATTAAGAAATTATGTAGTCCTACATCAAAATGCCTGTTCAGAGGAGAAAAAGACAAGCATATCAACAAAACAGGCTTACAGCAATGGTAGACTTGACAATACACATACACACACACACACACACACACACACACACACACACACACGGTGAAGAAATGCATTACTCTATAGCAGTGGTTCTCAAAGTGTGACTCCTTAAGTAGCAGTAGCATTATTGTTGGAAATGCAAATGCTCAAGTCCATCTCAGACAGAGTGATTCAAAATTTCTAGGGATGGGGCCCAGAAATTTAACAAGCCCTCCTGGTGATTCTAATGTCAAGTCAAGGCTCTCCGAGTGCAAGGTATCTTGGCAAGCCTAAGCTCTCTTTAAAAATTAAGGTCATGCAGGTGGATTTCCTGGGAACCTTCCCCTTTTCCAGTAAATGAATCCTTTTATAATGCTTGTTTTCCCAGATACTCATTTCCTCAAATATAAAATGAGAGATGTTTTGAAAGCACAGAACACTAGCCAACAGGAAGGTGGCGCTGGTGGGGTTTCGCCCTGGTCTTCAGAGCTCCCCGCAGATGAAGTCCTTGCAGTTTCCACCTGGAAAGACCTCTGTGCTATAGCTGGGTCTGGGCTGAGCAGGAAGGGGAGAGGAGCTCCAGCTCCACCCACTGAAACCTGGCATACTACCTCAGCCTTGCTCCAGGCCTTTAGCAAGGCCTAGGCAATGGTGGACCGTCCACATCACAACCTCCCCACTCCAAATTAACTTAGTGCAACTAAGGCACTGCCTTGGTTTGTTCAATTAGCTCGCTCCTCCTGAACCAAGGGCCTTCTCTCCCTTTGTGTGTGGCTATGAGTGAAAAGAGCAGGTGGCCAGAATCATGCTGCTCCTGTCCATCAGGCACGGTTCCTGCTCCTAACTCCTAGAGGATGGATGTCATATCCCATCCACAGACTCACTTCCTAGATTGGCAATCTGCCTGAGGAAGACCCAGTTAATTCTGTTCCTTCAGACAAATGGACACAGGAATTCTCTCAGGGTGCGGTGCAACTGTCCAAGACCTGCCTGTCCCTGACCTTTGGCTGTATTCTTGGAGCAACCCAGCGGTCTGGCACTTCACCCACTTGACAAATCCAGTGATTACCCACATTATAACAGGATTTCTTACAGGATACCTTTAAATGACAAGATTCTCTTATGTACATAACTGTCAATTTACAGATCACAGACTCAGGGTAGGTAAGAATAGAGAATCTCAAAGCCAAAATAAAAAGTATATCATTCACTACATCACTTACCTGAAACAATTAGACTTCAGGGGAAAATGGGATTTAAAATACATAAATTCCATTTATTCTAAGTCTTCTGCACAAAGCCATTCTCTAAAGGGAGATCCACCTGTACTAAGAATGGCTGACTCGTTACATTTGATCTTACATAGGCCTGGATGAGATGCCAAGTTCTTCCACAGTAATATTCTATGCAATTTTCTTTAAAAATAATAATGATCCCTCCTCTTAAAGCCCAATGGTACTTAGCATAGCCATGAAAGTAAGTATCTACACTACAGTTACCAAGAGCAACTTTGCCAGATCTACAATATGGAAGGTGGAAACATGTAGCTTAAAGCAAAGGTTTCTACTTCCTTCACTCATCCAAAGCTGATTCAGCTTTTTTAATTACATCAGCTACAGAAGCAACAGACTTATTTCAGGAATCACAAGACAAAATAGATATGGAAGGAATTACTATATCCTCAGTACAGTATTGGGGTAGGGGAAGACAACCCTGAAAGATTAATGAAAAACCATTAGAAGTTACTGCTTGTTTAGTGTTTAGAATGTGGTAAGCACTATGTTCAGTACTCATATATGCATATAGTTACTGCTGCAATAGACAGTGATACCCCATGTATTGGTGAAGGAACTAAAGATCAGAGAGGCTAAGTAACTTGCACAGAATGCACAGCAAGTAGAACACAAATCCGGGATCCAAACTCACTTCTAAAAGGCATAAATCACTTGCTCCTCTCAAGCACCCTTCTAAAAGTACAGGTCCTCACTACTTCTCAGTATTACTCACTGAAAATGGCACTCATTATATACACAGATCCCTTCCCACGTACATGACTCTGCTTCTCCCTATGTGGCTACCCTGCTCCAAGCAAGTCCACCTTTCTCTGCTCCCTTAAGCACAGGTGCTCTGCAGGGTCTTGATATCATCAAGGCTCTGGAAAGTTGCTTCACTTCTCTGGGTTTCAGCTTCCTCATTGGGGAAATGGAGCGACCTTATTCACAGGTGGTTTATGAGAAATATGTGATACATGTAAACATGGATTAGCAGAGTACTTGGTATACAGGAAGTACTCAATAATGGTCATCTCCCTATTTTTAATGGCGCTCTATTCCCAATAACTCAGTGAAAGAAGTTAACTACCTAAAAAGGACAGAATATGCCTTATAATGCTGCCCAGAAAGGGAGAATACTCTCTCCAGGGCCCCCACAGGGCAGATGGAAAGCTGAGGGCTCAGGAGCGCAGGGCCTCGGAGTGACTAGCACAGAGCTCAGGAAACAGGCAGGAGGGCAGGATCCGGGAAACCCTGGAAGGGAGCATGAGAGTGAGCCAAGATCACAGGGATGACCTCATCCTGCCTGCCCCAGACACACACCAGTGCACACACCACTATATGCTTAGGGTCCACCTGCACAGAAGTGAGGGACCATGACACAAAACCTACATCTGACTATCTCTCATGAATGTGTGATTGATTGCAGAGGGAACTGGAGGCCAGAGCAAGGGGGGTCTTTAAGTGTGCTTATGATGGGAAAGCACATTAGGATGGAGAATTATATAAAGAGTTGACAATCCCTTGAAAACTGAAGTGAAATGGAGAAGATCAAGGGTGGAATTAGCATTGAAAAATGTGACAGGAGAATAGTAGGAGGAGGGAATCAAAGCTTTCTCACAGGCATAAACGTCTTACATCTTTGCTGCATCTGTGTTGACATTCACTCTTTCAATCAGTAAATATTTTGTCAGCGCCTTCTGCGTCAGGCGCTGACCTTGGCCCCGGGGGTGCAGAGGTGAGCGATGTAACAAGGCCCTCAACTCTCATGATCCTCACATTCTGGTTGGAAGAGGCAAACAAAGAAGTGCGTAAATAAATAACATCCGATAGCAACAAATGCTAGTGAGGCAAAAGGATAGAGTGACCAGCCCCACAGGAAGACCTCTTTGAGGAGGGGACATCCTTCTGTACAGTCCAAGGACAGCTACACAGAAATGAAAGGAACAATATTCCAGAAATAAAAGACATCTAGGGTACAGAACCAAGTTGGAAAGTGGGGCCCAAGTTGAGAAGCTAAATAGCAGGCTGGAGTTGCCAAAAGCAGGACTGTGTGACCAGAGCGTGGTGGAAAGGGGAATGGGGACAAGCTGGGTTTGGAGAGTTGAGCAGACACCTGATCTTCCAGGGTTGTGCATGAGAAGTTTTGGTTTTATCTCAACATTGATAGGGTGACAGCCAAGTAACAGCTCTTAAATGTGTTTGAACTTCATTCTTTGGGGGAGATGGAGAGTAGCATACTTTTTTTTTTTTTTTTTTTTTGCTAGAAAGTGTGGCTTTTTTAAATTTTTTTTTTATTTTTACAGACTTCATTTTGTTACTTTTAATGTAGGACAGATGAGGGGGGACACCCGAGGAATTAGCATGAAGCAGGTTTATTGGCTACAGCCAGTTCAGAGTGTGGCTCTTGCCTAATATTTCCTCCTCTGAACAAATGAGTCTAGAAATTCTTTGAACTTTATGCCCAGTGAGAGGAGGGGCTTGGAGGTTTACATTTTTGCAGGAGTTGACATAAAAGTTTTTTTTTTTTTTCCTTCGAGTTCACAGAGAGTGCTTTTTGTCTCATTTTTTTTTAGATTAGTCAGAGGTTTTACATGTTTTACCACAAAAGAAGTAACATGAAGTCCACGGCCAAACTCAGCTTTGGCCAGACAGAGCAACAGGAAATAGTAAATCTAACCATGTTTGAGCTCTTTTGCAGAAATTTTTGCTGATATTCTGTTAATGAGAACAATTATGGTGAGGGTCTCCAGAGAAGCTTAATTAAGAATCTTTGGTGGAGGAGAGGGCACCACTACACTTTAATTTATGGTTTTGGAGTGTCACATCTCAAAGACAATGAATGCTAAGAGAGGAATTGGGGAAGGGAGAACATAACGGTCACTGCAAGACAAAGAGAAATGACAGAACTTGGCAGGGATGGATCCAGATACAATTCTGTGGTAGGGTATAGTCCAAAAAAAAAAAACTTAATACACCCGTGCAGGTGCAAGAGGGTGTAACAGAACCCCTTCTAAAATTAAAAGCCCCTATCTTTCCAATTTCCTGATAACCAGTATTCCTCCCTCTCAGCTTTCTCATGCTGAGAAAGGAACTGAAAAGATGTCCTTTTGGCCCATTGGTGGGCATCAATGAAACTGGAATTATGAAAAATCTCTGGCGAGCACAGCCCGATTAAATCTACACACGTTCATTTTCCTTTTTTCTATATATTTTAATCATTTCTGTAGGGCTGGATGAGGTAGATTAGCTACCTTCCCAGTTTGGGGAAAACGGATTAAATTCCTTTTTCCTTTGTATAATTTTTATCTTATTTCTGATGTGGGTAGATGGGCAACCAAAATGTCTCTCAGAACCCCAGCAGGGCCTCTGGCTGGGGGTCCTGGTAAAGAGGAGAGCTAGGAAAATAAGGAAAAGAAAATGACCTTCAAAATATCTGTAAGTGCTTCATATTGCTTAATTTCAAATCAGGAAACCTAAAGGAGCTTTAACACGATCTTTGACTTCCTCTGGGACCTGCACTGTAACACCTGGGGACCCAACGCCCAGACCAAGGGAATGAAACAGTCCTCAGACTAGCTTAACTTGGAAAATGGTTCACCTGCTGGGAGAGCTATAAATCACAGATACAATTTTTCCTTTTGTAATTCACTTCCAGTGATAAAATGCACATCATAAAATTTACCATTTTGAACATTTTTAGAAGTCCATGTCAATGGCGCTGGGTATATTCGTGCTGGGTTGGAGTTGTACCTTAGCAGTACGGTGCATGCACAAGACTACGGGTTCCATCCTCCACACCAAAAAAAAAAGGTGGGGAGAAATATAATTCAAAGTTCTTCATCTTCAGAACTTTTCCATCTTCCCAAACTGAAACCATGCCCATTAAATAAGTCTTCTTTGCTGCCACCCAGGCCCTGGCAACCACCATTCTTTGTCTCTCCAAGTTTGGCAATTATTGGTACCTCTTCTAAATGGGATCATCCAATTTTTGCCCTTTTGTATGGACACAGGTTTTAAAATATAAGTTTCACCTAACTCATGCCAAAATCATCATTCTCTTGAGATCCAAAGCCTCCAGAATGATGTGGCCATAGCTTCATCTTTTTCCATTTTTTATTGCCCTGTCTCACAAAGGAAGTGGTCAACCACAAGAGTTTCCCCACTTCTCCTCCTCTATCTGTAACATGTGGTCCAGCTACTGGACACTAAACTTTAGCACCCCATTCATCAAGTATTTAAAAACTGAACATTCAAAATGCATTCACATTATATAATCTAACAACCTCTGAAAAGCAAAATTTGTCTTCCTTATGTAACTAATGGCCAGGAAATTATCCATTCTTACAACATGCATGAGAAATTTCCACTGGAATGCAGATTTTAAGCCTTTGAAATACTTCTCAGTGATAATTTTCTATAACTACCCAATGCATGAAGGTTTCAACCCAGAGTGTCAGTCTCACTAAGAACTAATATTCTAATTCCAGAGACAGGTCGAAGAATAGGCTTATTACAATCACCTCTAGAAGTAAAAGCCTTCACAGAGACTTCAAGGTATAGTAGAATTCAAGCAAGCTTTAATTTAATGCTGCCTCTCATCTTCTTTGGATCATGTGGAAAAGAAAAGTGAGGTTTTCGTAAGAGTAAAGGGTTGCAATTTCTCACTGTGAAGGCAGAGCCCAGCCTTCAGTGGAGGGGGGATGTTAGTCATCTTGGTACACACTCAGTACATGCCAGCCATTCTTCTAAGCTACACACATACACACATGACTCATCTTTGCAACAATGTTATGATGTGAGTGCCATAATGATCTCCGCTTTGCAGAGGAATAAATAAGCATTAATTAGCAACTGTCCCATGGTCACCAAGTTAGAGGTAAAGCCAGCATCTATACCCAGGCACACTCCAACAGCCTGGAGCTCCCCAAGGAAACAAGGCAATCTAGCCAGGTGTGTGAGGGGTGGGGCTTGGGATGTATTTCAGCGGTAGATCACTTGCCTAGCATATGTGAGGCCCTGGGTTCAATCCCCAGTACTAAAAAGTAAAATAAAAATTAAAGCACATCAAAAACACAATTTGCAAGGAGGGATCACTGTACATGACTCTTACTGACAGTAATCAAGTATCCAGATATCAGGCTGTTCACAAGCCTTTTCTAAATATATCAGGAAAAATTTTTTAAATCAGTTTTTCCAAGGAGTGCAAGAGTGGTTTGATATTAGAAAATTAATTTATCATAAAACTATTGAGAGAAACCATTTTATCATTAACTCAGAAAAGGCATTTGATGAGACCCAATACCCATTCATGTTAAAACAACATTCAAAATTTTAATTATTGGGATAATAATATATGTATGTACTTCAGACCCCAAAACAGTATTATTACTTTAAGGGACAATATTAGAGGCTTTTCTACCAAGGTCAGGAGTAAGACAAAGAGGACCACTGTATCAGCTACCACTGTTCTCTGTTAGAGGTGCTGGCCAATGCAGCTAAAAGAGAGCTCAAGTCATAAGAGACAAAGAAATGCAAGTGGAAGTAAAATTCCCCTATTTGCATATGAGATGATCATGCACATGAAAACCTGAAAGAATTATAGAAAACAAGGAAATTTTAACAATAGGTTAAATATCAATTGGCACTGATATTCAACTTAAAACTAGTCAGAAGAAAAAACCCTGTTAGTATAGAAAAATACTGAAATACTTAGATATAAGCATGAAAGATATCCAGACCTATGAGAAAACTATAAAACCCCACCAAAAAGACACACTAGGATCAAACTAATGGAAAGGCAGAAAATATTCTGGGATAGACATAGAAATGTCAGTTTCCTCAATTTATAAATTTGATCCTAATAAAAATACCATCAGGATCTGTGTGTACACCTCTGCAAATTTATTATAATGTTCACTTGGCAGAATAAAAAAAAAACGGGGGGGGGCCTGGAAACAAAAAGCAAAGAAGGAAAATTAAGCCCATGAGATACTGGAACATCGTACTGAGGGTTTTTCATTAAAGCAGTGCCATGCTGGTACATGAGTAGGCAGATCCAGTGAAACAGAATGGGGAAACCCACAAATAGACCCAAACAGGGTGAAAATTTTAGTATTAAGGCAGCATCTCAAATCAGTGGGTCTGGCTAGCCACATGTGCAAATGTAACACTGGATCCAATTTTCATACCCCATTAGCAGGAAAAATTTTAAATGGATCAGAAATTTAAATATAAAATATGAATTAATTCAAGTACTAGAAGTATTTTTTTTAAAGGTAAGGTAAACTTCTTCACAACCTAGGAGTAAATAAAATTCACTCAAAATGTATCATCAGGAAAATGAGAGATTGCACTCTATGTTTCTATCAAAAATGTATCAATGCATTCTAGTGTCATGTACAACTATTTAGAATAAAATTATAAAACAAAAAATTGATAAAATTGTAAACATTAAAAATTTTAAAAGGAAACCTATCTCCTATGTGACAAAAAAAGACAAACTTAGAAAATACTATTTAGTATAACTAAAGAAAAGTAAAAAAGAAAAAAAAAACTCTGCAAATGAGACAGAAGAATTACAAATGGTCCTTTAACACATGAAAAGATAATCGTGATCATACTAAGAAACGTGCAAATAAAAACAATACCACCGCTATTGTATTTTGTTTTTTGAAACAAGGTTATCACTATGTTGCCAAGTCTGGCCTCAAATTCCTCAGCTCAAGCTATCTGGCCTCTGAAATAGCTGTGACTACAGGCATGTGCCACCACTCCCAGCTGTCACTTGGATCTTGCTCATCTCCCAAAGCCCCATGTGTTGAAGGCATGGTATCCCAGCTCATAGTGCCATTGAGGTGGTGAAACTTTAGGAGTTGAGTCCTAGTGGAGGAACTTAGGTCACTGGGAGTGCATCTTTGAAGGGGATAGTCGAACCTGAGCCCCTTCCTCTGTCTTTGCTTCCTGTATGCCATGAAGGGAACAGACCTGGTCGACCGCATACTCCAGCCATGAGGTACTGATTCTACCACCGCAGGCCCAAAGCAATGGAGTCGTGCAACCACAGACTGAAACCTACGAAAACCATGAGCCAAAATAAATCTTTCCTCTTTTTAAGTTGATTTTCTTAGGTGTTTTGTTACAGTGATGAAAAACTGACTAACTCGAACTGATTATATTTCTCACCTAGACCGTCAGCATTCTAAATTTGGCAACATCCTGTGTTGAAGAGGTTGCAGGAAAATAGGTAGCCTCTTACATTGCTGGAAGAAATGCAAAATAGTGTAACCTCTGAGGAAATGCCCAACAGTGTCATTGCTATGGCAGGAAAGTTGGCAATAAGCCAATTACATATACATTCACCCGTCAACTATGCGATCTCACTTATAGGAAACTATACCAAAGATACACCGTCACCCATGATATAGAAAGTTGGAAATGTTGGCTCTCTCATCTTACCATAAAAATACAAATACAACCATCAGATAGATGAGGTTGCATGGTAACCAAGCAGCCTATGGTCAAGGAAAGCAGGCTCTTCCCAGGAAACACTGAATACTAGCATTGACTCAGCTATAGCAGAGCATGAAAGGGACACCAGGTACCATACAGGCAAATAAGAATTTAGCAAAACATTCAACAAACTGCTAAAGCCCAAGTGTACTCCGGCATGGGAGTCTGAAGCCCCAGACAGAGGAATGTTCCTGTCTGTTTGCAGACTCTTCTCCTTGGGACTCCATCCAGCACTTACGAGAGAGAATAGGGGTAAAGGCTAGTCTGGATGGCAGCTTTTAATTTTTCAATAGCAAAAGAATGGAAACTAACTTGAATCTGGAATGTCTCCCAAAGGCCCATGAATAAAATGTTTGGTCTCCAGCATGGCACTTTCATGAGATGGTAGAAACTTTAAAAAATGGAGCCTCGTAGGAAGTCTTCCAGTCACTGGGGAAGTCAGGGGGCATAGCTCCTCAGTGCACACTGATCTATGCACTGTGCCCACTGCAAAGGCATAGGGGAAATGACCAACTTCACAGCAACAAGTGTCCTTAATCCTGGATTATGGTTTCTAACAGATGTGGGACCCCATCTGTTTCTTCTGGCCTTGTTATTTTTACTTTATGGCCACAAGGTGAGCAGACGGCCCTGCCACATGGTACTGCCATGATGTGCAGTCTGGCAACAGGTATGAAAGCAATCATGAACTGAAACCTCCAAAACCATCAGCCCAAATAAACCTTTTCTCTTGATAAACACATTGCTGTAGTAACAGAGCTAATGCAAACCAAATCTATAAAGGACTGACCGAAGAAACCCCACATAATGAAGTACTATAAAGCTGTTAAAAATGGAAGCATTCAGGCTGGGGATATAGCTCAGTTGGTAGAGTGCTTGCCTCCCAAGCATAAGGCCCTGGGTTTGATCCCCAGCACTGCAATCAATCAATCAATCAATAAATGGTGGCACTCATCTCCAGATAGTACTATAATATATTCTGGTCTCCAGAATATATTGTTGAGGTACATCAGAAAATGTATAAAATTTTTATATAGCTATTTATAGGGATAGGAAGGGGAACATGGTAAAGGAAACAATGATATAAGTTAATGAATATAATTTATTTTGTAGATTTTACTTTGAAGTCATGTAAACAATTTGCATAACTGAAAATATAAGTCAAAATGATTTTAAAAAGCAGTTCCTAAAAATTGAGTACCAATGAAATAAAGAAACTTACGTAAGCATTCAGTTTGTGGCATAACTACAAAAACAACAAAAGGAATTATTTCAAGTGACTTTAAAATACATGAAGATAAGTTATCTTTAGAACCACAGATACAATAGGTGTGTTGGCACATACCTTGAATTCCAGCATCTTGTAGAGGCTGAGGCAGGAGGATCTCAAGTTCAGAGCCAACCTCAGCAATTTAGGGGGCCCTAAGCAACTCAGTGAGACCATGTCTCAAAATAGAAAATAAAAAGGACTGGGAATGTGTCTCAGTGGTTAAGTGCTCCTGGGTTCAATCCCCAGTACCAAAAACAAAAAACAAAAATGAACCACAGATACAAAAAAGAATGTTTTCAGTATTAATAATTTTGTCACTGTTTCTTTACATTTTTGCATATTATATGAAAATCAAAGAAGCATTTTGAGTCAATATCATTAGAAATTCAACTTTTTAGCATAGTGAAAAAAAAGATCAAAATACAGAAAGTGAAAGCAGGTAAGAAAAAACTTGTTAATCCTATATTTGAGTTGGAAATATCAGAATAAATCAGAATTGTTTTTCTTAAAACAACTGATCTATGCACTGTGCCCACTGAAAAGGCATAGGGGAAATGACCAACTTCATAGCAACAAGTGTCCTTAATCCTGAATTATGGTTTCTAAAACGTACCCAACAGAACTCCTATCTAGAAATGGCCGATTCCAGAGTTGGACGGCAAATGTATAAGAACATATCTCTAGAGCCAACTTGGGTTCCTTCTAAAGGGTTCAAGAGTGGGGCTGTGGTTTCAGAACACTAGCAAACCATTGAACTCCAGAACTCCTCTAATTTAATTTTCTCATATACATGCAAAAGGCCCCTAGGAGCTAAAATTGGAAGAAAATCAGCAAATTTTTTTAGCACTATATGCCAAGCACTGTGCTAGACACTCTATTATCTCTTAATTTTCATGAGAGTCCTGAAAAAAAGGTCCCTATTTTAAGAAGCCTCATGTCCTTATTCCTGGTCACATAACCAGTAAACTGCCAGCCTAGGATCTAGCTCAGAGTATCAAATGCCAAATCACTCACTCACTATTTACCACGGACTTAATATGTGCCAAATTCTGAGAATTCAGAAATACATAGCACACAACCTCTGCTCCAAGGAATATAGATTCTAGTAAAGAGATGACAAAATCAACACGAATTTCAATGGGTATGATATTCATCTCCTTGATGGACAATAAATTCCATGAGAGCAAGAACAAAAGCCCGGCACCTACCAAATCCTCAATAAATACCCAATGGGTAAGTCAAACATTGGGTCAATCTATCGGGTGAACAATATGCTGTCATAAGACCCTAATTCCTCTGTATGCTCTGGCAATTAGGATAAGTATCCAGCAGATGGAAGATGCTCAAAAGTAGTTAGTTAATATAATTATTATAGATAAAAGCATAAAATAGAAATGTTTATTCCTCTGCAATAAGAAATTTACCAAACTGAAGCACAATTTTTCTTGTCACCTACTAAGCAAATAATCTTTCACAGCTACCAACACACAGAAAGCCAGGATACCAGGCAATACAAGGAACATCAATCCTGTGCAAATTCTTCTTGGTTCCTTCCAGAAATTAAAAATTGGAAATCCTGTGTGCATATCTGCGTGATATTCAAGATTGGGTCGCCTGAACATCAACCGACAGCAGCAATGGGAAGGTAGATTTCAGTTTGATATAATAAACTGCAATATCCGCACGAGGAGGTGAACGTCCAGTTACTCGGTAAGTATAAGCACAGGTAGCAGAGGGTGTTATGACTTAGAAAACCAGAAGGGATCACCTTTAAGATCATTTCCAGCCTCAGGTTTCTGAGTCCAAGTTTCAGGGACATTTAAAAAACATCTCCAAGTACCAATGCTCACTCCCAGAGCAGCGGCTCTCGGCTGATGACTACATCGGTGGATTAGCAGACTTGCCGGGGCTAAGGCACCTGCTGTGGCCCTGATGGTTTATTTATTACAATTATGACTGCCATCCTCATTAGAGCCTCACCGTGCGTCATAATGAGGCTGTGGAGCCTGACAATGTGGTGCTGCCCACGTGCACGCTCACAGAGCATAGGGGTTTAGATGTCATTCCATTTAGAGGTGACTGTGACAAAGGAAGGATTAGGCTCACAGAGCATGTCCATGGCAGAATGTGGACCAGAACCTATGGCTGGCTCCAGGACTTGTTCTGGACTACCAGGCTGCCTGCCCACCAAGTCCTGGTTCTTCCTCCCAGGCTGATTTTGGCTGTTTGAGAGCTAGACATTGAACACAGCAATGAATTGTGGCCAAAAGCTGCAAATGCCACACAGCTAGTTATGGAAGCCCTTGTTATGGCCACTGAGCAAGACACATGAAGGATGATATTTATACAAAGTACCACATTCAGATCACAACCCTTGCTTTTGCCTCTTTAGTTTACAATCTCCCCAGTCTTTCAGCTACACAGTCATTTATCCCGTTGCTAGGCTGCCCAAATTTGGCTTTCACATTCCTGCCTGGAAACTGACTTAAAGAGCTGGGGGTAAAAACTAAATCAAATCTGTAAGAAAGTTTACACCTAGACTCAAGAGGTCCTGATTTGCCCTGGACTACCTGACCTAATTTCAGAGAGCAGAAAAGACCTTAGAGCTGAGCTGTTCTAACCACCTCACTCGACTGATAAGGAAGCAGAGGATGAGGAAGAAGAAAGCATCTGAAACACATCTAGTGGCAGAGGTGAGCCAGTCCACTAGACTCTAGTTCTTTGTTCAAGGTGCCACAATGCTGCCCTGTCTTGGCCTCAATCAACATCTGTTTTCCAAGAGGCTGAGACAGTGATTGAGACAAGCTTCCCGATAACATCACATGCTAACTGGCTTTATCATCCATGCCCAGTTTAACCTGCAAGTGTTTCCTTGCTTTTTTTGTTTGTTTTTGAAGTTACCTGGTAGACATTTGAGAGGAGGCCTGACTTCCTTTGGAACTTGGCCCTCACCCACTGCATCCAGCTTTAGTGAGACGATTCTCAACTTTACCTTCTAAGAGCATGAGCAAGGCACGCAGGCTAAGCCAATCACAGAGGTTGATTTACCCAAGACTTTGCAACTTGACATGACCATGACACCAGTTTGCCAACAAGGCAGAATAAATTCTTAAAGAAATCATTATAAATGTGAATCACAAGTCCATGTCCATTAAAATAATTAATGTTTCAACAGTTTTCAATTTTCAAGGCAATGTCACAAACATTTCTTAAACCATAAGGATAAGAGCACTCTTATACCCATTTGACAACCAAGGAAACCCATACACACTACCTAATAGGACCTGGCCCACAGCAATCAATCTGAGCTCAATATATGAGTGAATGAATGAAGATTTAGTTATTCACCTACTGTTATATTGCTCATAATCTACCCACCTTTAACTTGAACTCAGACCTCCTCACTAAATACAGGGATTTAAAAAAGACCACCATGGGCTGGGGATGCAGCTCAGTGGCAGAGCCCTTGCCTACCATGTGTGAGGCCCTGGGTACCCAGGACCACAAATAAAATTACTTACATATTATAAATTAAATGAGATGCTTTTCAAAAAATTTGTGCATAATTTCTGGACTAAAACAGATTTTTCTTTTTATTCTTAAGGAGATCCAGTGAACAAAATGCAGCTATAAGAGAATCTAAATTGTTGGGACAGGACTATGAGTAAGGGTTTTTTGTTTTGTTTTTTTTTGTTTGTTTGTTTGTTTTTTACTTATTGATTCATTGAACACAAATGGAGTACAGCTATTGTTTCACTGGTTGTACACGAAGTAGAGTCACACCATCTGTGCATTCATGCATGTACACAGGGCAATGGTATCTGTCACACATTCTGTTATTATTTTTACCCCCCACCCGCCCCCACCCCTCCCTTCCCTCTATGCTATCTATCCTTCCTCCATTCTTGCCACCCTTCCCCCACCCCCGCATTATGCATCATCATTCATTTATCAGAGAGACCATTCGGCTTTTGGATTTTTGGGATTGGCTGATCTCACTTAGCATAACAGTCTCCAACATCATCCATTTACCTACAAATGCCATAATTTTATTCTTCTTTATGGCTGAGTAATATTCCATTGTGTATATATACCACAGTTTCTTTATCCATTCATCTACTGAAGGGCATCTAGGTTGATTCCATAATCTAGCTATTGTGAATTGAGCAGCTATGAACATTGATGTGGCTGTATCACTGTAGCAATCTGATTTTAAGTCCTTTGGGAATAGGCCAAGGAGTGGGATAGCAGGGTCAAATGGTGGATCCATTCCAAGTTTTCTAAGGAATCTCCACACTGCTTTCCAGAGTGGCTGCACCAACTTGCACTCCCACCAGCAATGTATGAGTGTACCCTTTTCCCCACATCCTCACCAACACCTGTTGTTGCCTGTGTTCTTAATAAAAGACATTCTAATTGGGGTAAGATGAAATCTTAAGGTGGTTTTGATTTGCATTTCTCTTATAACGAGGGATGTTGAACATTTTTTCATAAATCTGTTGATTGCTTGTAGATCTTCCTCTGTAAAGTGTCTGTTCATTTCCTTGGCCCATTTATTGATTGGGTTATTAGTGTTCTTGGTGTAAAGATTTATGTTCTTGGATAGGCAGAATTAATATTGTCAAAATGGCCATACTTCCAAAAATGCTATACAAATTCAATGCAATTCCAATTAAAATCCCAATGATGGACCTCATAGAAATAGAGCAAGCCATCATGAAATTCATTTGGAGGAATAAGAGACCCAGAATTGCTAAAGCAATCCTTAGCAAGAAGAGCGAAGCAGGGGGTTTCACAATACCAGACCTCCAACTATACTACAGAGCAATAGTGACAAAAACAGCATGGTATTGGTACCAAAATAGACAGGTAGATCAATGGTACAGAATAGAGGACACAGAGACAAACCCAAATAAATACAGGTTTTTTTAAATTGATGAAATTAAAGCACTTATTGATGGGATGGAAGAGCCTTGAATTTTTTTTAAAAAATGTGGTATCCAGCAGTTCATGGAGAAGGTCTCAGATCCAGCAAGGCAGAACACTGGATATGCCAATTTTTTTGTGACTATTCCATCCTTCTAAGAACTGACTAGCCTATAGCTCAAGGGTGAAAGTCTATGAATGAACACTTCCCAGATTCTTTCAGCTGATTTCTTATTAAGTTGTTCCAGAGCTGGGAATATCCAGAGATGACACAAGTTTTTCCAGCCACTTCTACACTGGAGGCCTCCCGAGACCCCGCCTGGGTGCTGCAGGTAGCTGAGCTCAGCATCGGCAACTTCCCCCAGACTTCTCAGCCTTCTTCCCACCCCGCCGCCCCCACCCCCCCTCCCCAACCCCCCACCCCACTCACCCCCACCCCCGGCTCAACGATGATGTGCACCTCTGGTTCCCTATACTGAATCCTCACCACTCAAATACTTTGAGTAGTTTGTCTTCCTGGCCCAACTCCAAAACATTAGATAAAAGATGGCAAAGGTGCTGGAGCAAAAGAGAAAGGGGAGGTGACAAGGACAGAGATATGTGTGCCTGGCAATTTGAAGCACCTGGAAAGGACAAGCTGGAGAGAATAAGTCTATGGGCCAGAGTCAGAAGAGAGAAGAAATTTAATATGTAAGATGGTCTGCTATAAACCAAACATTGTACTAGATGCTGGGGAAATAAAACAATATCAGAGCACAGTCCCCCGAGGATCCAATCTAGTGGAGGAAATGTAAGGACTCCCAGTCAAGGTAGCAAATGCAAAATAGGAGCTGAGCATGGGATGCTATGGGAGCTCATGAGAGGGTATTTCACTGCACCAACATGGGGGTTAAGGCAGAGGAAGAACGCAGGAAGGGCTTCCCAGAGGAGGTGATACTCTCACTGGGTTTTGAAGGATGAGTGGCAGTTGGATAGCCTGGTGGGAGATACTTCCCAGACAACATGTCCATTCCAGGTATTTAGGTTTCTCAAACTAAAAGCCAACTGGCAATGGCCCCCCAAGAGCATTGCTTGGGCTGGAATTTAATGTTATTGATGGGAAAGGGAGCTGGTTCCTGGGCCAGAGGAGATGGCAATAGATACTCTCACCTTTCTCCTAAGCAACACTTGCAGCAATGAACTCCACAGAAGCAGTAAGATAAATGGGAGAGAAATCCACAACCTCAATGCAACTATGGGTAGTGCCCTGCTGATCTTTTTGCTCAGGCTGCCTTTAACAACAGAATATTGAGTATTTCCAAAGAAAGAACAAGGATATATGACTTTTGCATTTCCCCTGCTCAGGAAAAATTGCATAGAGATATGGGGCCTTAACAGCTACTTTATAAACTGAGTCCCCAATACCCAAAGCTTCAGGACCTAAAAAAAAAAAATCAGACAAGACCTTAAGATGGTTGGGTTCTAAAAGCTGGGTAATAAGACTATTTAAAAAAAATGTCACCAGGTCACAAAACAAAGCAAATGTTAAAACTATCAACACAATCCTAAAAGCTGAACATCTTCTCAGCACAAATATATTTGTAATCAGGTATCTTATTAAAAACCCATTCCACCCCATGGCATTTCACTTGTGAATACAACATTACAATGCCTGATTACTCATGGTAGGTGTTTGATGAATCCATTCATTATGGTTTGAAAACTTGCCATTGTATGATCACCTCAACAATCTGGTTTTGTCTGTTGGAACAGTTGAACATTTAGCTCTGCCACCATTAGAAACTCAAGACCAACAGGTCTGAAAAGAAAGAAGACTCAAGTGTGTTGAACTGGAGTGCCCTACACAGGTTTTTCTCTCCTTTTCAAAATGAAAAAAATGGTCTCATAACCAATTTTTTTAAATGCCACTGTATCTGAAATGCTGCTTAACAGATTTTTAAATAAGTTCAATCTGTCATTTTCACTAGTCTGTAACCTTTGCCTTCTCAGTTTTATATTCATACTAACTAAATATAGGATAGCCACCTGGAAAAGAATGCCCATTTGATATTTATTCCCTACTTAAATGCCCAAGATTCAAGCACAGTTGCAACATTTTAAAACAAGGTCTCCAGGTCTTTACAGCCTCTCTTGTGCTAATTGCTAGCAAAATTTCCATGTCTCTCTGGGCATCTCTCTCACTCAGATAGCTGAGCTTATCTAAGCAAATATGACTTTTCCCATCTGTAGCATTCTATCAAATTCTTTTTATTGGAATCCAGAAGAAAATAAAAGAGCAACCATTTGTCAATAGGATATTAACCCAGATGACAATCCAGCACGTGCAGGGGTGAGAATGGGGAGCAGAGACCAGTGTGGCATGGATGGACTGGAGTTCTCCAGGCTGGGTCACAGTGCAAGACTTGGGGCTGTGACACAGATGCTCTCCCCAGGACTAGCCAGGGCATGCAGAGGAGACTGATCAGCGCAACAGAGGCAGCAAGGAAAAAAAAAATCACAAGAGGCTGCAAGGCACAGAGCTAAAATGACAAAAGTGCCTGGCCTTTCATAAACCATCATGCCAACACTTGCTTTTGTTTTTCATAATCACAGTGCCAAAGCCAAAGTCAGTGGGCCATTTCTATAGCCACTGTGTCAGCAGCCAGCCTAACGCTCAGCAGCCTCTGGACTGAAGGGAAGCCTCATTAGATGGCTGGCTGATAATGCTGCTTGGCCTTCAGGAATGCACACAGCTTTGGACATAAGGGACCTTCAGAGTTCTCTAATCCAGTGGATCTCAAGTTGTCAGTGGTCCACATCTGAGATGTAAAAATTAAATCTCATATTAAATTTTACCAGAAATGATTACAGGGTTCAAAAGGAGAGGGAGGGGGAAAGGGAGCTCTTACCTCAAGAAACAGTAATTACAGGTTTAGTATCCCTAATCTAGAAATCCAATATGTTCCAAAATCTGAAACACTTTTAGTCACAAGTATTCCAGATAAAAGCTATTCAACCTATATTTTGTAAATAGCCTCCAAATTTTCAATTTCACACATTTCAAGGACAATTAAGTTTTAGTACATTTAGTTGAAACACTGAGAAAACAGCATCATATATACATGAAAACACAAACCCTACTCTTCTGGACATAAATCCATTCTAGGCAACAAGGAATTTAATCTCTTTTTCTTTCTCTCTTCAAAAAATATTGAGCCTCCAGTAGGTGCCAGACACTGTCAGGTGCTGGAACAAATAGTTCCCTGCTCACAGGAGTTGGCAGTGTAAGGAGGCAACTGATGCATAAATTTAAAAACCTGCAGCAAGCCCAGCCTTTGGGAAAACATCCTCAAGAAGAAAGGGGCCTGTGCATGGTCCTAGGAGCCTGCTGAGAGTAACAGGTCCTCATTTCTCCACTGTGCCTGGAAGATGGAGAAACACTGGCTTCCATCCAAGATCTTAATAAGCTAGAAAAGACCTGTGGCTGCAGGGCTGACTCGCAGTATGAACAGCAAATGCCAAACAGGAGGCATTTGCGTAGAACAGTTCCCTTCCAACTAATTTGTAGCACTCGCTTGATAACAAGTTTTGAAACTCCCACGATTTTTAAGTTAAAAGCCAGTGGCCATATGTCTTTCCTGTGTTGTGCTTTCTATTGCTCTTTTAACAGTATAACCTGAGACTTTTAGCCTGCTTAGGATCTATTAGCACTTCAAAGATAATTTCTTCTTTTTTCAGTCACTTACATTAGGAAAAACAAAAATTATCCCTTAGGAGAGCTAAGATTTGTTTTTCACAGCAGGATATATCAAATTATACTAAAAATCACGTCTATAATTATTCTACAAGATTCCTTTAAGTAGGGCACACCGTTATGGATATAATAGTCTCTATTCACAAAATAGAAGAGTTTAATTATACCCCATTTATCTGCAGGTAGAATTTCCCACAGGCTCATTACCCAGGCCACACTCACCAGCAAATATCATGCAGAAAAAAGGTGGAAAGTGTAATTACCACCACCGGCCCATGTATTGAATTCTACAAGACCCTTGAATCAAGTCACCCATCTGGAGAGAGAACCCATCAGTGGTAGTTATACTCTGCAGCTCAGATAGACAAAAGATGCTGCACTACAGAAATCAGACAGGAGGACTATGAAAAGGTGCTAGTAGGTGGATTTATTTAGAGACGAACAGTCCCACATGGCCCATAAAACTTCAGCCATACCATTTCACTGTAAAATCACATCCACAATCTTAGAGTCAGTCACTGGTAATTCACCAAGGGTTTAAAGAGGATCAACACTTGAGCTTAAATGTGCATTTAATGTGCATCTTTGTCTAATGGTATCCAGTAAGACACCCTAGAGTGATGTTTCATAAATACATTCACATGACCCATGTTTTTAAAATGTATTTTCTATTTTTTAATATTTTTAGTTCTAGATGGACACAATACCTTTATTTTTTAATGTGGTGCTGGGGATCAAACCCAGTGCTTCACCACATGATGCACTCTACCACTGAGCCGCAATCCCAACTCTGTATTTTCTATCATAACCCAGTGTTCATATATACATAGAAGTTGTGATAGCCAGTCTCCAAAACAACATTCAATGATCCCCATACTCCTGGCGTTCACACCCTTGTTCACAACCCTCTCACATTGTACCAGGAGCTGTCCGTGTGACTAATGAGAATCACTGCAAAAGGGATCACATTTCACTTTTGAGGTTAGGTTATAAAAGATACTGTGGCTCCTGCCTTGGGGTCACTCTCTTGTTCTTCCTTTGATCATGTGTCTGATGGAAGCAGTGATGATACCATAAGTAGTCCTAAGGAAAGGTCCAGGTGGTCAGAGGCCAAACAAGGCCCCCCTGCAACACTTACAAGGATAAGCTTGGAGATGAAGGGTGAGCTTGGAGGTGGGTCCTCTAACTCACTCAGGCCTTCAGATGCCTGCATTCCTGCCTGATGGCTCATCTTCAATCTGAATCAAACCATCCAGCTAAGCACCTCACTCCCTTACCACCACTGCCCCACCCCACCCCCATACACACACACCAAAAAAGTAACACTTTTTTTTTTTTTTTTTTTGGAACCAGGGATTGAACTCAGGGACACTCGGCCACTGAGCCCCATCCCCAGCCCTATTTTGTATTTTATTTAGAGACAGGGTCTCACTGAGTTGCTTAGGGCCTCGCTAAATTGCTGAGGTTGGCTTTGAACTTGCGATTCTCCTGACAGCCTCCCAAATCGCTTGGATTACAGGCATGCACCACCACACCCGGCCAGTAACACTATTTTAAACTTCTAAATTTGGGAGTAATTTGTTCAGACTAGATTGCAAATACAGGTATTCAAACGAATGGAAAAATTTAGGAAACTTATCTTTACTCTGAGCAGTACATACTGGTACTTTCTATTCTACTCCACTTTTCAAATGGCTATCTAAAAATCACTAAAATGATTATGATCTACAATAGGTCATAATCTAAGTAACTTATTAGATATTAATATAACAAATATCTGGAATCACATTTATACATACATTCAGAGAGAGACTTGTGTTGAACCATATTCAGGTCTATTATTTCAATTGATTCTCACAATAACAGTAAAGCAAGGATTATAATCTCCATACTCCAGATGAGTTTAAAATGGTACTAAAAAAAAGACTGTTTAACGTGCCTATACTCAAAGAGCAAAGGGCAGCAGAACTGAAGTCAACACCGGGGCCTTCTGATTCCTGAAGTCCTTTTCACTAATCCATGTTTGCTGTATTTTCTCAGCTATAATCTATCATAGAAATCTTGTAACCCAGTAGATATGTGTCTTATTATACAGTTATAAATAGCTTATATAGATATATAACAAAATTTCAAGAAATTTTACTTACCTTTACTCTGAGTTAGGTAATATAGATATATATCTTTATATATGAGTATTCCACAGTGAATCTCATCATCACATATATCCACAAAACACTAATCAAAACATAATAATCTCAAAGCAAATATCAGGTGAGGAGGAGGAAGGAAACAGGAAGAGGGAGGGAAAGGGGAGACACTAAACTTAAGCAAATTATATTCCATGTTTTTTAATTACATCAAAATGAATCCTAATGTTATGTATAACTACAAAGAAACAAAAATATACTATTTATTGAAAATATTCTATATCACACATTGATGCAGAGTCTGCAGTCTGTTGCAGACACCCTCTTTTTCAGTGAGTCACCCAGGACACTCAGTACTCTCCGGTTCCCTCCTACTCCCTGGCAGCTGCCCCTGGCACCTTTGCCAATTCCTGCCTCTGGCTGCTGGAGAGCCAGAACACCTCAGTCCTGGTCCTCCTCTCCACGTATTCCAGCCTTTGGTAGTCTCACCACCCAGCTCAGGGTCTCGAATGCTCTCTAAATGAAAAAGGCTACCAAGTTGGTATTTCAATTCAGACCTCTTTCTTACACTCCAGTCATGTATCTCCCCATCTTCACGTCTCAATTTGGATTATCTCTAAGCAGTTTTACATTTACCACATCCAAAACTAAGCTCCAGATTTCCCTTGCATCTGTTCCTATAGTGGTCTTCCCCATCTCAGTTGACACTTCCTTCCAGTTGTTTGGGTCAAAACCCTGTTGTCATCCTTGACTCTCTAACCCCCACATTTAATCTAAACCATTATCTCTACTGACAAATGCATAATATGATGACTTCTCACCACCTCCACTTCAAATGCTCTTCTTGCTCTCCAAAAAGCCATTCTCAATAGAACAAAAGAAGGATCCTTTGAAATCCCAGGATCCATCACTCCTTACTTAAACCCTGCCTTGGCTCCCCATTTCACTCAGAGGAATGCCAGTGTCTTTGCTATGGGCTGCAAAGCAGAGCACATACAGGATCATCGCAAAGCCAGGCAGCAGAAGTGTGTTCTGATCTGAGGGCTTCAGCCAAGAATGACTGCCATGAACTAACAGGCACCTTCCTCCCACCAGAGAATTCTGACATTCAACTTCAATAGAAGAACAAAAGAACTGGGCATGTTCTGTGCTCACTAGACCATACACTGAAGGGTCATTCTCAATTTCAAGTGCCCACTTCAGAGAGATCAACAAAGAGAACCATACTTAGAAGGTACCATTCAGGATGAAGAAGGGATTTGAAAGTAAACCATCTGAAGGGGTAACACAAGGAACCACTAAGTTTAATACAGATAGATGAGTAATAGATCCAAAAACATCCTCGGGTAGATTTTAATGTGATTATAACTATAACCAATGGACTGCCTTAGGAATATTCCAGACACTAGATCAAAATTCCCTTGGTAAGTTCAGCAAAATCCAGCCTCAAGGTTGTAAATGCATTCTATATGCTAAAGAACCCCAGATTTATATTTCTAGCTTTGATCTCTTGCCCATATTCCAAACCTGATATGGTTAATTCTGTCTTAACTTGGCTATGCTATGATTCTAATTATTTGTTTAAACATCCCTCTATACATTGTGAATGCACTTTTGAAATGTGATTCACACTTCGATCAGACTTTGGGTTACCCTCTATCAGGTGGTGGACCTCATCCAATTGGTTAAAGCCTAAGACCAAAGATGAAGGATCCCCAAGAGGGAAGTTTTTTTGCAAATTAATATTTTATTTATTTTTATTTTTACAGACTGCATTTTGATTCATTGTACACAAATGGGTTACAACTTTTCATTTCTATGGTTGTGCATGATATAGACTCATACAATTCATGTAATCATACATGTACATGGGGTAATGATGTCTGTCTCATTCCACCATTTTTCATACCCCTGCACCCTCCCCGTCTCATTTCCCTCTACGTGATCTAAAGCTCCTCCATTCTTCTCTCACCCCCACCCCCCAACCTGATTATATATCATCCACTTTCTCTGAACTACCTTCTGACTCAAGACTGTAACATCAACTCTTCCCTGGGTCTCCAGCCTATCCTGCAGATTTCCAATTCCTTAAAATGAATTTAGATATTCATGTGGGTAGCCTGTGGTCCAAGATGACTATGACACAAAGAAATAATTGCCCCCCCTCCCCATTTCTTCCCATTTCAGTCAAGGGAAATATACACATATAATTTATAAAATACATGTATACATGGGTATTAAGACATACCAGCAGATAGACACATATATACACATGTGTATATATACATTAAACCAAACAAAAATGGTGTTTTCTGACAGATTATGAGATGGCTGCATACTGAAGATGCTTAAACATATATTGGCTGCTACAATTTTACCTATAAGGAACTTTTTTCCTGCGCTCCTTACCATGTGATACTTTTAGTCTCATTACCAAAGAAGTGTTTTTATAGTTTCGTATTTTGTTTTCTAAGTTAAAAGTAAAAATCTCCACTTCATAATGTTTTCTTGGTAAGTGACCATTTCTATAATCTTTTCCTATTATCAATTTACAATTGACTGAAATTAAGACCTGACACCAAGGTTAAATGCCACTGACCTTAATTAAAGTTCTGGTACAATGCCACCAGCAGGTCAGTGAGTCCCCATTTCATTCCCGTGGTGAGAACATTAGTTTTGACTAATAGTCTCATTAAGGGTTTTGCCTAAGGACACATAAGGATTTCAAAACTGGGAAGGTTTCTAAGCAGTTTGATTCAGACAATATCATTTCTTGAGTGAAGTTGAAAATTCCTTGGTTTGGTTTTTGAATTCAGCTTTTCTGTCTACTTGGGCTCTCTCTAGAGCGTGCTCCTGGGAGCCAAGTGTAAGCAAGGGCATTTCAACTCCAAATGGAGAAGTCCAAGGAAATTAGCAGAGATGTATTTTCCACTCAAATTTGTACTCATTATTTCTAGTAGATGATTTGCTGATGGCTGAAATTTAACATGCTCAGAGATCTCTTTTCTTTCTTTATAAAGTATTAAAGGCCAGAGTTCCTCCCTGATTTAGCAAGTCTCTTTCATTCCCTTTTCTAGACCCTTACTGGAACCCCACTCCCATCAGGCCTAGTGTAACTTGGAGACCCCAGCAGCTATGCACCTCTGTCAGCCAGCAGGAACAAAGTGCAGATGCCAAACCTGGGCTGACATGGAGGCCACTGTACTGGTGACTGGATCTCAAAATGCTTTCAGGTAACTCAGACCTTTTAGAGTGATTGTTACTAAAATGAGCTTTGCTTCCTTCTGAATCTCAGCAGTTAGTAAGGTGTGAAACGATCTGCAAGGGCCACGCACCCGAAGACAAATCCACTCAGCTGGTTCAAAATGGTCAGGAATGGCATAATCTGCCTTCACAAAGGACTGGCTGTATTCAGTAGCACGCTGAGCGTGGTACCTCAGATGAGCATTCAGATTCTCCCTGTGCCCCTGACTAACTAAAAGCAAACACTTGAGAGATGTGTGCTCCTCGGCCATTTTCCTGGATTCAAAGACCAGCATGTAGGAGCTGACCTACCCTTCAGCTCCAGGAACTCCCAGTAAGGAATGCAGGCACAGGAGTTGACAGGTACCAGGACAACGCTGAATACCAGTTGCTACAGAGTAGGAAAAGGACACTAAACAGAACCCTGGGGCTGGGGGTGTAGCTCCGTGGTGGCACACCTCTGAGTCCCGAGGTTGGAGACCCAGAACAGAATAAATAAAAAGAAATAAATGAAATAATAAACAAAATTAGGCCCTGATCAAGGGGAAGTGACAAATTGGGGGAGGCTGAAAACAAAATAACATGGGGGACAACCACAAACAGGTCAAGGAGCACAAAACAAGACCCTAAAATTAGATCAGCTTCTCTCTCCTGAGGGTTTTTCTCAGTATTTACTCAATGTTTATGTATTTAATTATGTGGGTCATCATGTCATTAAACTGACAGGGCCTCGGAATGATTCTCCCTCAATCCTCCCAAAGAATCCCAATCCCCCGCCCCCACCTCTGGGTGACCTCCTGTTCAACCCACTTCCCTTCAACTTGGCTAGTCCACCATTCCCCCATGCTTCAGGACCAGCAGAAAACACTGTCCACAAACAACACAACCTTTTGTGAAGCTATCACTTTTTAAAGAAATAACTTACTCTACTTTTAAAAGAAATTGCACCAGGAATGAGTAATAACAAAGTGACACCAAAAAGACTGACTCTTCAATGAACAAGCACAGATGGAAAACCCATTACCCAGGATTTTTCAGTTAACTTAATCTGTTGTAAACCATTCAGCAAAACTTGCTTCAGTTAGCCACTTTTTGCGACGGAGATATCCTTTTTCTCTTAAGCCAAACTCAAGAATGGGATTCCTCCAGGCCCCCTTTGGTCTTTTTGGCTAAGTCTGAATGGTTTGCTTCTTTCTCATTTTATTCATTCATTGAATGAATAACCATCAAACTCCTCCTAGATGCCAGGCCTGGTTTTGGCTCTGGGCAGACATCAGTGATCAAAACAGACAGACATCCCCACTCTCAGGGGGCTTCTGTCCCAACAGGAAGAGGCAGACAGTGAAAAGCACAACTAACAAGGAGCAAGCATGTCATGCTAGGGGGGTGGCAAGTGCTACAGCAAAAAGAAAGAGCAGGGCAGTGGGGGGATCGAGGGCTGGGTTGCAATTTTAGACGGATGGTCAAGCAGGCCTCATTTTGATGGTGAGGCCTGAGTCAAGACTTGAAGGAGATGAGAGAATCTGTGATGCAGATATGTGGGGGGAGGAGTCACCAGACAAAAGGAAGGGCCACGTGTCCCTTCTGCATCATGGACACCAGGGCTGATCTCTCAGTGTAAAGGAGGAAAAGGGGCTTCCCTCCAGGTTTCTGGTTCTTTGGTTGGTCTACAGATTAAACTGGCGTAAAACAGGTTAACAGGAGAAAAAATAATTTTAATTACACACATATGCAAAGGAATTCTATGAAAATTTGAGACTCAATGAAGCACTCAGATGACCAAGACTTATAAATATATCATCTTGAGCTGCAGAAAGGAATCCAGGTTTCCTGGGCTTCTGTGGATGGAGGAGGCAAATGAAGGGAAGGGGAGGAAATGCATAGTGAATAAAGGAGCCGCAACATGCAGAGGGTCTCTAGGTGATGCATCTCGTGTCCCAGCAACTCTCTTCCTGGTTTAGCTGTCTTTACTAACGGAAATTGCCTTTACAAGAGGGAAAACTTGGTTTTATTTTAGGCAGTTGAGGGGGAGGCAAAAAGCTTTTCTGTGTTGGCTGGTTCTCAATTTCTTTTTAGCTCAAACTAATCAATCTAACAAAGTGGCATATTTTGGTGTGATGTGCTCTGAACCCCTTCCCCAGTACCTCCAGATCACTCTTCCAAACACACACTTCCTGGCTATAAAAACGAATGTAGAAAGGACAGCACCCTGGCCACCACTGTCTACGTCCCTTCAGGACACTTTCATCCGGTGTCCTTAACTGGACACCACTAAGGAACAATCTCCTTGAAATCCAGGAAGGAACTGAAATGGGTGTTTCATGGCTTGGTGGGAGACCACGTTAACCCTCTTTCATTGGTAAGAAAGCACTCTGGGTTCTTTGTTACTATTCTGTGTCAATGGATTCTGGGCATGGCCCCCCTAGCCACACCCTCCTCACTATGGAGTCCCATTGGTCTGCATCCTGGTCCTGCTGCTTCTGCCATCTGAACTGACCCTCAGCCTCTGTACACTGCCACACACACGCATGGCTTGCCACCCCAATTTCCTCCCAGTCTCTCCCTTCCCCTGTCCCTCTGCACCAAAAACCAGGAGTGAAAGCTGGGGGCGGGGGTGGGGAGGATCACTGCACAGGTGTGAAGTGTAGCCAACGAAAACAACTTAAAATAATTACATGGGTCTAAATTGAGAGGGATTGGGGACTTCATTATCCCTCCTTTCCACAATCTTTAGAGGCAGATTGTTTCCTCCTTGTTCAAGGAAGCAGAAACGGCTTTCAAACCCACAGAATTAGCAATTCAAGCTCTCCTTAGGCAGCAGCCCATGCAGCATTTAAAGACATGGGGAAGAAGACCCTTGCCTACCTGACGTCCATGCCAACAAGAGACTCAACAGGCTTGATCTTGGATAATAGCGATGCCTGAGATGAATGCTCTCAACTTTGGAGTCTAAGTTCCCAACTTCCCAAGTGTACAAACTCCAGAAAAGGCACTGCTAGGCATAAATTGGAAACACTGGGGAACCAGTTCAGAAATTGGCCTGATATATAGGAAACACTGAAGGTCAGTGTGTGGACTCTGCCTGTCCACCTGAGTGGACACAGAGCTTGGCCAGTCCTGCAACTGTCTAGCAGAAAAAGACGCCGAACTGTGCATAGAGTAATTGAGAAGAGCACCCCGTCTCTTGATAATAGCTCTAATTATTAATAATTCCAATAGCACTTTCAGGAGCTCCAGTACAATCCTTCGGAATGAGTGAAGGGGAAATGAGAAGCTGATTAGAGTGTTCTTCATTATGGGTAAGCATTAACTTAATGTAGATTTAGGAGGAATTCAAAAATATGCCATTTAACAGCCTGTTACAGAAATTCCTTTCCCTGACTGTAAGAATAATTTGTCTTCATGTTGCTACAATATAACTACAAAATGTATTAATTAAAATCCTGATTACACTTCTATTGTTAAGAACAATGTAAGGGGGCCAAGAATCAGTAAAGAAGAAGCCCCATGAAAAGCGCCTATTGTGCTTAATGTGAGGACAGAAACCTTCAGGTTGATGGCTAAGGACAAATCCATGAGATACTACTAACTCAAGCACATAAAATTCCTACCCTAATTTTTTTTTGCATTAAAGGAAATTGGGGCTCAATATGATAACTTATCAAGTGCCCTCTGGAAACACAAGACCACACAGGGCATGCAATCTGAGACCCTGTGGTCCAAGTGGCCCTGGGGACTGAAGAGTTGAGGGTGGGAAAGGGCCATGTGTCAGCTCTGCTGGAGCAGTCAAAGAGAAGGCGACTGTTCATAAGCAACAGTGCAGGACCTGGTCACAGCTCTGACCAGGGGAAGATGGTGAACAAGTCCATGAAGACTGACCCTGAGCCCTCAGAGGATTCACTTCAAAGTGGCTCGAATGGGGGACTAAACACTGCAAGTCTCAGAGGGAGGAGTTCACATGTTAAGAAGTCAGGTATACAGGCCTGGGCTGCATCCTTACTTTCCACCTAGGCCTTGGGCCCTTTCCTGAATGGAAAGAGGTCTGGCCTCTTCATCCTTTCTCCTTTTTCATTCATATCCTCATGTCCTCTTCTTGCTCTCTTGTTCTTCCAGTAACCACTCAACCTAAGTGAGGAAACTGAGGTTCAAGTTTGGACTCAAGGAGGAGCAAAGAGACTCCATGAGCTTCCAGTTCATAACTCATTTTATTGGTACTCTGCATAGAGCAAACCATGACCCTGAACTTACATACTTCAGGGACCAGAGAGGAAAGAAGGGTGATTGGCAGAGCAAGGGTTGTAAACACCAGGCTTCCTTCACCTTCATCACGTGAACATGTCCAAGGATACAGAAGCGAGGTTAATGGGGCACTCTGGTGAAGAGGGGACAATCTGAACTCCACCAAGTTCAGTAAGAATTATAAACTACTGATAAACAAAGTTGGGGCATCCACATAGATGGCAAGTGGGGCAGTGGGAAGCTCTTGTTTGCAGCAGAATGCCAGGTGCCAAACGCTAAATGACAAAGTTGGAAAAGTATTTTGCAAGCATCAGTGAAGACTGACTTGGGCAATAATCAGTCATGATGACAAATGTAGGGAAGAAATTTTGGCAAAGACCTGGATACTTGTATGGTCTGCAAGTGTCTCCCATAGATTGCTCATTAGCTGCAAGGAAAAAAAAGAAAGAAAGAAAGAAAAAAAGAAAACGGCTCTACAGTGGATAAATTAGACAATACCCTTCCAGAATGATGAAAACCATCTCCAAGAACAAATAATTTTTTTAAAAAAAAGAAACACCATCACCATCAGTGAGAACAGTCAGATTGGCGTGTCTCCAGTGTGACGTTCTGAAAAGGATGCAACATTTCTTGTGCAGTATTCCTGCCCAGAATGTATAAATTTAACATCAAAATAGCAAATGTTCTATTAAGTAAGGGAGAGAGATGCCCTTTGATACCATTTAAAAAAACAAACACACAAACAAACCAAGGAAACTTTCCAGACTAAAGGAGACCCTGGAACTCCAATTTTGTTAGTCTAGCACTTTCCCACTTACCCCTCTGGAAGCAATCAGGCCTGGGGTTATTAAGAGCATTCATCACTCCTTATGTGAATAACTGACAGACAAAATCAGAAGTTCTTTAAAATTCAAAGACCTCTTATATAACCTAGCCCACCGAGTCTTGTAAAAAATAAAACCAGTCCTCTCCTCTAGGATGAGCCTGCCAATCAGTCACAATCCCACTTTGTCCCTGGGCTTTGCTTCTTAACCAATTTTTTTCTTCTCCTCTGAATCTTGAATCACAGCATTCAGAACACAGCTTTTGCTTTGTGACAAAAATGAACTTTTATTACAGAAAGAGTTACATTATTCTGACTTCGTTTCTGGGTTTTAATCCGCTTTCCAACTGAAGTTTCAAAAACATAACATGACAGGAGATGTCCATTACATATAATAAAATAACTAATAATATAAATAACTAATAATAACTAATAATATAAATAACTAATAATAAAAATAACTTCCTTTATCAAGTTGTCAACAGTTGTCTTTAATCTGAGACCCTGGCTCATTTAAATATCGAAACTACAGATAATCTCTCTCCTCCCACTTCATATTACTGATTTTAGTTACCTAGATCACTTATTAAACACAACTTGAATTCAGTCTATTTTCACACCTGTGTATGCACACATACACACACACACAGCTTAAAGCCTGAAGGAAACTGGACATGGAACAGACCTTCTGCCGCCTTTGATGAGCCCCCACTTTGTAGGTGAAGCAATTATGGCCCAGCAATCAAGTCAACACACAGGCTGGGGTTAGGATGCCCCAGTGGCGTGAAGAAGTGTTCCCTCCACATTTCTAAACAAATGCAAAACATCACCAAGTGACTGCATTGTGAGGTCTAGGTCACAGCTCATCTTGCAAACCACTAATATGGTTTAACTCCTTCCATTTAATTTTCCACTATTTCAATAGCCCCAATGCACTCCTCCTCATGGTAGAAATAAAGGTTTTTGGATTATTATGCCAAAACAGCAGCAGAAACATTCATAGTGACAAATGGCCACTGGAACAGAAGGTAGAGCTTCTATTATGCATTCATTACATTATCTGGTGGTAAATCTACTAGAGATGCATTCAGGGCAGATAACATAGCTAAAAACACAACCCTTCTCCTGGCCCCAGCATCCCAAAGCACAGAAGAGGCTAGTTTTATACAGCACAGTGTCTTTTTAAAATAACCTCTGGCTTTGAATTCAAGACGGAAGCCGAGATCTGCTTGAGCGCATGAGGAAATGAGAAGAGAGTGATGAAAAGCTACTGTCGCTAACATATTACACCTTTTAAGCAGTGAGAAATTCATTTAATAAATCGATTGAAGCCTGAAATCTAATTAAATCTAAAAGAGGTATCAACCCGAAATGCTAATAAGTTCACGCTTCAAATTGTACACACAGAAGCCCTGCCACGCACCCCTTTAATAATGCAATACCTAAAGCATTTTCTGTATTCATTAAAGCAGTGCGGCAACGTGACATGAATTATTTCTATATTTCAGATACAGATATCTTCACGCAGACCATCATTTCAGCCACATTCCTCTTCCCAGCAGAGGTGAGGGAGATGCAGTCCTCAAGGACTGGGCTTGTGGTTACAAAAAGGAAAGCTGAAACTTAACAAGGAATCATATGGAACTCCTACTCAGAAAAACAATGGAGTATTCTTCTAATTACTACCACCCTACAGTTGAAATAATGTGAATGTGCAAGACAACAAATGCTAATGCCAAATGGCTTTATGGAAACGAATGCTTTAATTCATTCAATTTAGGCTGAAGCATGTCTTCAGATAAGCACCAGCAGCACTGGCTACTGCAGTTCCATAGTTCAGCTCTCTTCCTAACCCTTCAAAAAGACCACCAGGTTCCATGAGCTGTGTTCCATCCGTGGGGGCAGTTTAGAAACAGGGAGGTGCAGGAAAGTTATTTTAAGTGGTGAGCTCATAAACATATTAAGACCTGCCTCTGGGTGATTGCTTCTGCCTGGACATGGTACAGAGTTGCTTTTCAGCTCACCTCTCTTCTACATCTTCCAACTAACTCAGATGAAGAAGAAAAGAAGAGGAGGAGAGGAGAGGAGGGGGAGGGGGAGGAGGAGGAGGAGGAGGAGGAGGAGGAGGAGGAGGAGGAGGAGGAGGAGCAGCAGCAGCAGCAGCAGCAGCAGCAGCAGCAGGAGCAAGATGTCATCTCTCCTATACCATCTCCCATGAGTCACTTCATGCCCCAATAGAGCCAGCCTGAACTAGCTGTTCCTTGAGCACTTCGGGCATGCCTCAAGCCCAGGGCCTTTGCACCAACTCTTCAGGCACCACCCCTGCAGACACCCACAAGATTCACATGCCTTCTTCCCAGCTTTCATCAGGCCTCACATTCTCAGGGAGGCCTACCTAATCATCACTGGCAGCCCACCCTCATTGTTCATAGCATTAGCATTTGTGAATTCACCTACTCACTAAAATCGATTTGTAACCCCAAAATCAAAACTTAGGACACCTTTTCAGTCATTCACAGACAAGCTCAGTGGCAAAATATTTGAATCAACTCATACGTTTGAATGAACAGGGCACACTGCCTTCAGGCTTCACCTCTCATACTACCCATATCCTTTTTGACACCTATGGAGTGTCACATTTGCCACATTTTTGTATTTTGGGTGATTCCACCATTTATAAAAGGGTCTCCAAGCACGTGCTACTTACTGCATCGTGTTCCAAGTGCAAGAAGGCTGTGATGTACCTTGTGGAGAAAGCTCAAGTGTTAGATGAGCTTCATTCAGGCATGAGTTTTAGTGCTGTTGACCCTGAATTCAATGTTAATGAACCCATAGAAATAAGGAGTCTTTAAACAGAAACATAAAACAAACCAACACATAGGTGAGCATCTCTAATTCAAAAATCCAAAACCTTAAGTGCTCCAAAATCCAAAACTTTTTGAGCATTTGACCAAAATCATTTGCAGCATTTCAGATTCCACGTTTTCCAGTTAGGGTTGCTCAACTGGTAATATCTTTGCAAACATTCCAAAGCATTTGGACAAGGGATAATCAAGCTTCAGGTTATGACCAGAGACTGGCAGGAATCTGACCCAGTATTTCCCACAGGAACAAGGCTCATTATCCATTAATTCAGTGTTTGCAGAAACACTATGGATTGCATATGGCAACCCTCCTTCCCACATGCCTTACCATAAATCCTCCTTACCTTGCTGGGTTTTTTTTTTTTTCCCATAGCATTATTTGCACACCATGTACTGATTATGTTTATTGGATATTACCTGTTGCACCAGCTTGAGAGTAAATTCAGAGATCAAGTGCATGTGCTTGTTTTGTGTGGTTTTGTTCAATAATACATCCTAAGCACCTAGGACGGTTGCTGGCATGCAGTAGGCGCTCAGTCAATATTTGCTCAATTAATAAATAATCAGTTGATGGATGGTCAGAGCTTCTTCTAAAGCAGCAGTTTGCCCAGCCATGTTCCTGAAGGATAAGGCAGTCATGAGTTCACCCCAAAACACTAAGGAATAAAGTGAATTCTAGCCTGGAGAGGAGATATTAGAGGGAGGTCAAACCAGGTCAGACAGCAGGGACGAAAGGAAGATGGAAGCTGGTTAGAGCAGAGTGTTTACATGTAGGCTCTGAAGCTGATCCCAGGGGATAGTCACTGTACGCTTGGGGTGCAGATCACCAAGGGGCACAGGATGTAATGCACTCCAGAGAGAAGTAGGGGTACCAAGAGCCATCTTGTTTCCTAATGAATGCAATCCCTAATGCTATGCACCCTGGAATAAACTCCATCGGATCGGCCATGTAAGCAGCACCTTTATCACAGATCGGTAAGTGCAGGTCAGTGTCTGCCCTGAAGACTTCAGACTGGGGAGTCAACTTGGATTCCTGAGCTTGTATTCTGTCCAGAATCTATAATCCATAGGCCAGCTCTCTCCCAATCCGCACTCACTTCAGCTATGTGCTGGATCCTGTGTCAGAACCCCAACAAAGTGACTGCACATCACTGAGCCCTGAACAAAATAACAATACAGAGCTTATCAGAAATCAACTCACCCCAAAACACTCATCACCTGCAAGATTCAGTAACAAGAAGAACATGGATCTTAATGTATACAGAAAGATCAAATTCTCACCACCCCCCAGTCAAGCAGCATCATTGGCCCATTCACAGGCAGAGAAACTAAGGTTTAGAGAAGTTGGGTCACATGACCAAAGCCACCAAACTAGTCAGGAGAGGACATGGCCTCAGTCCCATGAAAGTATAAGCTCACACTGTCCTCTACCATGCAATTCTAACAACTCCTTGAAATGCTAAGTAAATTGATATAAAATACTGCTCTTCTTTTCCAACAACTTTTGTCTTCAGTGGTAGACCATTATTTAAAAAAAAAAAAGTTATTTCACATATCTTTAAGTAACTATGTATTTTTCAAATAGTGTCCACCAACTACAACATTCTATTATTTGTGCATTTATTATGTAATTATTGCATTTTTTTAATTAGAGCTTTATGGTTATACATAGCAGTTGAGTTCATCCTGACATATATGCATACAACATTTGCATTTTTAAAGACAATTTAAAATTACTGATAATGTGTTAAAGAAGCTAACGTTAAGTAAATAAGGAATGTTATTGAAAGATGACATAGTGTTGATCCCATGTGCCTCATTTCCTTGGGCACATTTAAAGTCGTTTAATCCCTCTGGGTCCTCCTCAATAATAAAATGGGGATAATAGCAAAGGAGAACATCCTTGACTGGTCTATAGAACAGCAAATGAGTGAGGGTGTTTTTAAATGCTCAGGCACTATGCAGACTCAGTTGTGGTCATGCCTATTGCATGACACACTCATTTCTGGAAAGCAGAAACTTCTCTATTCAGCTCTGCATTTATAGGTCAGTGGCCGGAATATAGTGTTAGAGGAATATTCCTTGAACAAAGAATTTGGATTTTTAGGTGCAATCCATGCATAGTGTTTGTAATGTGTCTTGAAAATCTAAGGAGGGCTGGGCCTGTGGCTCAGTGGTGGAGTGCTTACCTCATGTGTGAGGCACTGGATTTGATCCTCAGCACCACATAAAAATAAAAAATATTGTGTCCATCTATGATGGAAACATTTTAAAGTCTAAGGAAATCACTAATAATGAAAATTATTTAAATCATTTGAGAATCAAACATGAAATCCCAGAATAGTTTGGGGACATTTGTCACTGCTCTGAGATGCTGATAAAACTTGCCCTGGAAACTCTGAAATTTTTGCGACCCATCTGCTGGATATTTCCTTCAACTGCTTCATACCAAGAACACATCCCAGGCATGTTCCCTGCTGCCAGCAGTTCCAAATTTTTCATCTGTTTGGAGGGGCAGCATGTTGGAGGTTCCTATATGAAATCATGCAACAACAACCTGCAAGGTTTTTTTTGTTTGTTTTTTGTTTGTTTGTTTTGTTTTGTTTTGTTTTGTTTGAGGGCAAGTCCTGTACCTCCCCATCAGAAGAAAAAGTCCTTCCTTCCTTCTTTGTGCTGAATCAGTGCTGAGTCCCTCCTGGTCAAGGCTCCATTAGGAAAGTACTCTTACAGAGCGGGAGAGAACCACGCTCCACTTCACCTGATGTCCTCCCCTCTCCTCTGACCCACAGTCAGGACACCAGAACCCTCAGGAAATGAAGGATTTTCCCTGATTCAGAAAGGCAGCCCCTAACTTTCCTCTTTTGCCATTATTAAAGACAAAGATCTCAGCCAAACCCCACAGGTAACTCAAATTGAGGTCCCCACCCAAACCTATAAGAGGTGCTATGGCAGTTTCTTGGCTCTACTGATAGGACTTGTAACCAATAACCCTGAGGAAGAGAAGCACAGAGACCGCATTTCAGTTGCTGATGATGGAGTCAAAGGCAAAATGCTGTCAGCTCTTTAGTTACTAACTTCTAACACATGAAACTTTCGATTTCTCTAGAATCAATCTCACTGGAGTGAGTCACCACCCAACTACTAGAAGGAAAGATGTCATCAATCTCACGTGTACCACATGGTGCCCTGACGCAGAAATTCACTTGAGAAATCCTGAAGAACCTAACACAGCAGCCTCAGTTGTCACAGGAAAACCACAGACTCCACGAGTGATACCTAATCCCAAATGCAGTAAGAATCTAAGTAGGCTGGGAAATATTTCTAGGGTCATTAATTGCCACCAATTAAGGAACTTACCAACTAGACAAGTAATACTATGAGCAGGTTTATATTACGATGACAACGCTCATAATGGAATTTGAGCGACAGCCACCCCCAAGCCATTCCAAGTCCATTTCCCGTAGTCCCCTATTGTCAACCCTGCTCCTGCCCACAGCTGGAGAACCTCAACTACAATACAGCAAACAACCTCAACCAAGTGCCTCTCACTTACTCATTGATCACAGCCCAGAGGATACTCATAGAATATTCATGATGTATATTTTAATTAACTTCTTAGCAAATCCTCTATACTCTGCAGCTAGCAACATTACCCAGAAATGTAACTTTACATGGACCTGTCACCTCTATTTTAACAATAGGCGACATTCGTGGTACCGGTTTCTAGAAGTGTGGTGGGTCAACTCTCCTGTGTAAATGGTCTCATAAGGAACTATAACCCTCCGTGTAATGGAGAGCAGAAAGGCAGCCCTCCAAAATCTATGGAGGGTTGTCTGCAGGACTCAGCCAGGAGAGGCTGGGCATTCCTTCCTAAGTGGCAGAATCCTTCACCTATTGGCTTCTTACACAGGAGGAACAAGTCTCTAGGGGAACAACAGAGGAAAGAAGGCAGAGAAGTCACATGTAGGAAAAGTTTGAGGACAAACATGTCCTATGGACAACGAGTAAGAACAACTCAATTTTCCTCAGCTTTTGTGGCTGTGGATCAGTGACCTCCACCCAGTCTGAGCACCATGAAGCCTGCCTCCCTTGATTCCTTGTCTCCTCCAAAAGAGCCACCTTCCAGGGCCCTCCCTGCCTTGGAACTGGCCAGGTTCACCCTCCCCCACCTTTTCAGTCCTTTTGTGGATCTCTACCCTAGGAAAGTCAGCAAAGGTTCCCATTCAGGCTCGAATCCTGGGCACCCATGTGTCATAAGGTGTTAAATATTCAAATGTATTTGTAGCCACTTAAGACCATCATCCAGAGATGTGGCAGGTCAGGAAGGAGAGGTTTTAAGCAGTCATCTATCCCAGTGCCTCCCAAATTTTAATATTCACATAATTTTCCAAGGAAATCTTGTCAAAAACCTGATTCAGTAGGTCTGGGGCGGGACCCAAAGCCCCGTGCTTCTAATGAACGCACTAGAGGCTATTCCTCAGACCATTTTTGGAATTGCAAAGGCACTTGCTAATGCACACCCAATGGCTGTGTTAACACAAAAAAAGAGGGAGTCCCTGGCCTCCAAAAGCTCAGTACAGTTTTGCCTGATAGAAAGTTCTGGAGAGAGCCCCCACAGTACCAGAAAGTCTACAGCAAAGTCTTGGAGATGTGTAAAAAGCTGCATGGGCAGAAGAGAGGAATGCAGACTTGTTCTCTACCACCCTAATGTGAGGTGAGCGGGAAGAACTTGGAATGGCAGATCACAGCCAGGTCTATGTACAATGTCAAAAATAATAAAGTGGTATTTCTAAGCATGACAACTACAGAATTACTCTAAACTTTTACCCTGCAGGTTAACCACAATTTACAGTTCTTAGAGGGCAAGGTATTAATTTTTGTTCATTAGGAAGCAGTTGGACAGAGACGCAGTATCAGAGAATTTTGCTAGTGTATGAGTACATACTCGTATGGCTGTATGGCTGCTTGGGCAGGTAGATGAGAATCAAGGTGGTGGGTAGCTCGCAGTAGTAACACAAAGCAAACATGGCTGAAGCTAAAAAGGCCACATTCTCAGGACTTACGAAGCAGATGACACCAAAAACTTATGCCTCTCTTCTTGGCATAAGAGCAAGATGAGAAGGACTCCCCCATGGTGCTACTGAATGTTTGAAGTTTCATGCACTATTTATGAGCAAATGCATCTATGCATTAAAACCTTTTTAAGAAGATTAGTACTTGAGTGCAGCCAGTACTTAAGCATAGCTAGGTCACTTGTGATGTGACCTAGAATGTCTTACTGAGTTTTTCTGATTTTCATTGATGATGATATCTAAATCCTCACTTAATACTATTACACAAGAATAAAAAACAGGAATTTTTAAATTAAAACAATGTTCTGTTCTCAACAATCCCTAGTTCTTGGTGGTTGTTGGGTTGCTCACAGATTCAGAATCAAATCAGTCAAATTATTTTTCTCAAAGTATTTTTCTCCACATTACAAAATGAATGTCCCATTCTACCCACAAGGGCTGGGCCACAAGCCTTCCTTTTGTAGGAAAGAATGTCTTAAGAGAACATACGAAGAGGAAATAGAAAACCTGCCCTGTGTGACGCAGGGAACAGTGGGAAGAGAATGAAGAGATGGAAAGGGTGAAATTCTTCAGACACATTCTAACTTCCCCTCCCCTCAGTTAAACCTACAACATCTAAAAAGAGAAGTCTGTTGTGTGGGGGCAAGAACTCAAGTGGAGAGCACCTGCCAGAACACTCCACAACATCCTAAGGGGCAACTATGATTTGGATGTGTTCCCCAAAGGCTCATGTGTTAAAAATTTGGTAACGTTGAAAGGTGGTGAAACCTTTAAAAGGTGGGGCCTCGTGGGAGTTAGTGAGGTTTTGGGGGGCACTGACCTTGGAAGATGTATTTCTTGTGGAATCCTGGTTAGTTCCTTTTTATAAGAACCCACTGAATCTCTGACTTCCTATCTTGCCATATGATCTCATCTACAAATGACATCACCATTATGCCATGTGTCATACAGACCTCACCCAGAAGCCAAATCAATAGCAGTGTCCCATATTGGACTTTCAATCTCCAAAACGGAGCCAAACAAACCCCTTTTCTTTATAAAATGTCCAGGCTCCAATATTTTATTATGGTACCAGAAAACAGATTAATCCAGTGGCCATGTCATAATCAATGTATCAAAGTCAAGTATGAAGCCTCATTGGCATTGCTGAGCCTCCCTCACCAAAATGTGACAAAAAGAGACTGATAATGTCCTGCATGAAAGGTAGTGAGATGAGGGCCAGAAAACCAGGCTAAGGCACCTCATGACAAATGGCAAGGTGAACCTGCTTCAAAGTTCACAGCCTATGCAGAGCCTGGCTGACACCCAAAAGGGTCTGCTCAGTGGTTATAAACTTGAGGAATGTAGAGAGTGTGGTCCCTAACAAGCCACATTCACCACTACCTTTCATCAGATCCACTAGACCCAATAAAGAACCACAAACTCAGGGCTGGGGATATAGTTCAGTGGTAGAATGCTTGTCTAGCATGCATGAGGCCCTGGGTTCAAATCCTGGTAGTACCACAAGAAAAAAAACAAAACACTTATTGGATTCTAATGCTGAGTCCCTTCAATGCATAAAAAGGGAACAATTCACATTCTGAAGAAACACAAAACTAGAATACATGCTGTCAGAGGATGGGCCCAGGAAGTCTAAAGTCAACACTGGAAATAGATAATGTGGCAAAAGATGGCATTTCATACTACATGCAGTGAGGATGGCTGAGTCACCCCTAGACCCATATTTCATACCTAAACTAGATTTTATTTATCTCTTCAAGAGACTGTGCATAGTAGGGAATCATCTAGTCTGTCACTTAAGAAGTATCTGTTTGTTGAGTGCCTACTACGTGTCAGGCCCCATCTTAGGTGGTAGAAATCCTATGAAGAGAAGTCTGAGAATCCAAAGCAAAGCTATTTCAGTAGCTTATGGGTCCCCAAATTGTGCATCACAACCCTACATAAAAATAAATATGCTTCAGATGAAGCATAGAAGGACTTTCTCAACTTACCACCAAAGACAAACTACTGAGGAAAAGAGACATAACTGCAGACCAATATGAAATTGACATATCAAAACATTCTGTAAATATTTAAAAGAAACAGCAGGTCACACTTTGAATTTAATCCTGAGAAACAAAGGTGGGGCAAAAAATAAACACTACTGTGCTCAAAGAAGGGCCAGAATTAGAAATAAGACAGTGCTGGAGTGGGAATGTTGGCAGTACAAGGAGAAACCTGAAGATCAGCAGATGTAGGGCAATTCTCCTTCCTCATTGGCAAAGAGGACATGACCCAGCCTGAGGAGAGATGAAGGAACAGAGCAGCACAAGAACTGTCACCCAGGTGGCAGTGGGGAAGGGGAATCGCTGTACATCCTGTGTGGGTGAGGAAAAGGGTTCCTGTCAGAGGAATGGGCTGGCTATAAACTAACCACTAAGAAATTTATCAAGAAAAACAGGAGATAGAATTGTCTTTAGAATGGGGGTGTGACAGGTTGAGCCATTCATAAGGGTCTGGCTTTAACAAAACATTTTCTTTATTTATAGTGGTACAGATCAAAGGAGAACTGGTAGGAGCTTCTTCCATGAGAAACAGGATGAGGTGGAGTTAAGCAAGCCATTTTGCTCTAGCGGGTCACTGGCACATCCAGAGCCTGCAAACTCCAGCAGTGAACCAATCTTCAGGGAAACCACATACTCCAGGCAATCTGGAACGGGTTTTCATAATTGTCAGTTCCTGATAGCTAGATTTCCATGTCTAATGGTTCAACCAAGCCAGGTTTTATTTGCTGGCCATGGATGGCGCCCCACAAAGGGGAACACCAGAGGAGATGCCAATAGGAGCAATCAAGTCCAATCTCTACATCAAAATCCCCTTCTCCCACTTCCACCAGGATGGTTGTTTCTGGGTTGCTGTAACAAAAGGGGGTGATGTAAGAGCAGAAGACCCGGCTGGCCTCAAACCATTCACCCAGTGACTCAGGTTAAAAAGGACATGCCCCAGATAGAGCACCAATCTCCAGGGTATACAAAGAACTCAAAAATCTTAACACCAAAAAATAAATAACCCAATCAATAAATGGGCTAAGGAACTGAACAGACACTTCCAAAAAAATAAAAATGGTCAACACATATATGAAAAAACGTTCAACATCTCTAGCAATTAAAGAAATGCAGATTAAAACTACTCTAAAATTTCATCTCACTCCAGGCAGAATGGCAATTATCAAGAATGCAAGCAATAATAAATGTTGGCAAGGATGTGGGGAAAAAGTTTCACTCATACATTGTTGGTGGGACTGCACATGGTGCAACCAACTGCGGAAAGCAGTATGGAGATTCCTCAGAAAACTTGAAATGGAGCCACCATTTGGCCCAGTTATCATCCCACTCTCAGTATACAAAGAACTTAAAATCCACATACTAACACTAGAAAAAATAGGGATAGTGGGGACATTTCTTAACACTGTTAAGGCTATTTATGCTAAGCCCACAGCTAACATCATTCTAAATGGAGAAAAATTGAAAGCATTCCCCCTGAGAACTGGAACAAGGCAGGGATCCCCTCTTTTGCCACTACTATTCAACATTGTTCTTGAAACTCTAGCCAGAGCAATTAGACAGACCAAAGAAATTAGAGGAATAGGAAAAGAAGAGATCAAACTATCCCTATTTGCTGATGACATGATTCTCTATTTAGAAGATCCTAAGAATTCCACCAGAAAACTTCTGGAACTCATTAATGAATTCAGTAAAGTAGCAGGATATAAAATTAATGCTCATAAATCTAATGCATTTTTATTCATAAGTGATGCATCCTCTGAGAGAGAAATTAGGAAAACTATCCCATTCATATTAACCTCAAAAAAACTAAAATACTTGGGAATCAATCTAACAAAAGAAGTGAAAGACCTCTACACTGAGAACTACAGAACACTAAAGAAAGAAGTTAAAGAGCATCTGAGAAGATGGAAAGATCTCCCATGTTCTTGGATAGGCAGAATTAATATTGTCAAAATGGCCATACTTCCAAAAATGCTATACAAATTCAATGCAATTCCAATTAAAATCCCAATGATGGACCTCACAGAAATAGAGCAAGCAATCATGAAATTCATTTGGAGGAATAAGAGACCCAGAATTGCTAAAGCAATCCTTAGCAAGAAGAGCGAAGCAGGGGGTTTCACAATACCAGACCTTCAACTATACTACAGAGCAATAGTGACAAAAACAGCATGGTATTGGCACCAAAATAGACAGGTAGATCAATGGTACAGAATAGAGGACACAGAGACAAACCCACAGAAATACAGGTATCTCATACTTGACAAAGGAGGCAAAAACATGCAATGGAGAAAAGACAGCCTCTTCAACAAATGGTGCTGGGAAAACTGGAAATCCATATGCAGCAAAATGAAACTAAACCCATATCTCTCACCCTGTACAAAACTCAACTCAAAGTGGATCAAGGACCTAGAAATCAG